>JAQISU010000197.1:757500-962500 GCA_029339505.1 Unio delphinus | reverse complement strand
CGGATGAAGGACTAGAAGGAATACTGAATATAGCCTATTCAGTGGCAAGTTAATGTAAGTTATATCCAAAGAGTGTAAACATGTTTAACACATAAAAAAATGGGATTTGAACCACTGACACACAATCAACATAATGCGGTGCGGTACTAATGATCATTGTTCATTAACTAATCAGCGTAGATGTCGTAGTCATTACTATAGTCACAGCAAATATGACAGGCTGAGAAATTATGACTAATTTTGAAAATGCTTCGAAAAAGTTTCATAAGAATATTATAATGCTGGACATCCTGAAACTGATCATGACTGCAGAAGTGTGCAAGCAGCTATGAAAACGAGATGGGTGGGTTAAAAATAATAACAGAAACAAAAGGAGTATAAATGACGGTAAAATTTTTATACCAAATGTACTAATCGTAATATATTCTGCGTTAATATATAGCATTATCATTCATTTGTTGGCACAAATAACAGAACAGGGGCGCAAATGACCCCTCGATGTGATTACGAAAGAAATAAGCATATATTGTATATTCACTCTGCATAATCTAAGAGCCATTATAATGCATTAGGTCAACAAATATTGACGCGGAGTTGTCGATTTCAAAACACCTCTTGATATGGTTAATATAGATCATGTATGGATCAATACCATGAAATTAATAAATAATGGCAATAATATATAAGCAAGTAAAGCTTTGTATGAATCATTACAATATGCTTAAGACCACATAGGCAAAACACGTGATCGCATGTATTTATTTCACCGAATGTTATTGAAGAGGTTATACCATTATCCTATATTGTCAATGAATTTAATTATTCACACTGTTAAACACACCGATAATAAAATTAATGCAATTTTACATTGCATGTGATTGTCATATTGACGCACGTATATGAAGATGGCTTTGTTTTCTCGTTTCATTTTAAAACAAAAACAAAACATTATTTGGTATTAAACGTGAAACACGACAGCAACGTGATATTTTGATTTCTAAATAAATAAAAAAAATGCTTTTCTGGAGATAAAAAAGACAAGACGAGTATGCATAATACCAATATTTAACGATCTAGTTTTGTATAAGTTTTAATCAATCAGTAAGCAAGTAGAAGCGTGTCCTTCATATGTTAGCAATTGAAAGAAGTTGATAATATGTTATAGTACGTCAAGATATATCCAAAAGAAACGAAAACACGAATCAGAACATCTTTTTATTGCCATGTAAGAAATATCATTCGGATAATCATTTGAGCGCGAAATAGTGTTATTGACATTTAAGACTAAACATAGAGAAAATTGTTGGAGGGATGAGCCGGTGACCTTATAATTCATGGGAAATAGTGACGTGTTTGGGATGACTGGATTAAGAAATGTACGTGACTTTGAAATCACATAATATCATTACGAGTATATTGTACTGAAATCACGAATATTAATACTTACTCTTTCTTTTCTCTCTCGTTCTTCCTGCACGAATACAAGGCATATCATATTAGACAAGGTATAGTAAACATTTACATTTCTTTGTCGTATAGATAAAATTAATAAAGAGCGACAATATTTTCTGCATGCAATACACCAAATTGTAGTAGAAAACGATCATTTGCAACATGAAGTGCAGCGACAGAAACGACAGCAACAAACACAACTCATCCGTACCTGCCGTATCACAAATCGAACACAGTTTCAGAGATATTATAATAGTTTAGCAAGCATAAAGTAATCGATAATAGCAATATCTTATTTTTGTTTATATTAGTGTTCATATAATAACAACGTTTCAGACATATTAGAAGATTTTAACAAGCATAAATAAATCGATACTAACGATATCTAATTGTTGTTTACTTCAGTGTTAATATTCTGCATATCCTGATGAAAGTTTAAAAAACCTAAAGACCTATACCCAAATCATTTCTTTTTTGAGATATAATTGTTATGTTTACTCGCTGTAATTGTGTAAAAAGAAATGCCTTCAATTTCCTATAACACTATTATCTAATTATACATTATTTTAAACTTATGCTGTTGGAGAAAATATGTTCCTTATCCACAAATCTGAATGCGTTATGTTCTAGCTCCAGTAAGAAATATCATTCGGATAATCAATTGAGCGCGAAATGGTGTTATTGACATTGAGACTAAACATAGAGAAAATTGTTTGAGGGATGAGCCGGTGACCTTATAATTCAAGGGAAATAGTGACGTGTTTGGAATGACTGGATTAAGAATTGTATTTGACTTTGAAATCACATAATATCATTGCGAGTATATTGTACTGAAATCGCGAATATTAATACTTACTCTTTCTTTTCTCTCTCGTTCTTCCTGCAAGAATACAAGACATATCATATTAGACAAGTTATAGTAAACATTTACATTTCTTTGTCGTGTAGATAAAATTAATAAAGAGTGGCAATTTTTTCTGCATGCAATACACCAAATTGTAGTAGAAAATGATCATTTGCAACATGAAGTGCAGCGACAGAAACGACAGCAACAAGCATAACTCATCCGTACCTGCCGTATCACAAATCGAACACAGTTTCAGAAATATTATAATATTTTAGCAAGCAAAAAGTAATCGATAATAGCAATATCTTATTTTTGTTTATATTAGTGTTCATATAATAACAACGTTTCAGACATATTAGAAAATTTTAACAAGCATAAATAAATCGATACTAACGATATCTAATTGTTGCTTATTTCAGTGTTAATATTCTGCATATCCTGATGAAAGTTTAAAAAACCTAAAGACCTATACCCAAATCAATTCTTTATTTGAGATATAAGAGTTATGTTTACTCGCTGTAATTGTGTAAAAAGAAATGCCTTCAATTTCCTATAACACTATTATCTAAATATACATTCTTTTAAACTTATGCTGTTGGAGAAAATAAGTTCATTATTCACAAATCTGAATGCGTGTTATGTTCCAGTTCCAGTCACACCAGCAAGATATATACGCTCATCTTCTGATAATCGTATATTCAGTATTCCCGCTCTAAAAACGAAGTTATATTGACAACGTTATTTTGCATATCAGGGCCAAGCAACGTATAATGAAGTGCCCATTAAAATTAGACACAAAGACACATATATCCTTCAAGAGTGCTCTTAAAACTCACCTTTTTTTACTGCAACAACAAGCCTAAAAACCTGATAATATGTTTCCTACCTTAAATATTTTCAGAACTCGTTATGTTTTCTAATTTTATTGTGGTTTGTGTTTTGTTTTTGTAGTCCAGCGCTTCTGCTGTAAAGCGCTTAGAGCTTCTAAATAATTAGGCGCTATACAAAGTCCTCATTATTATTATTATTATTATTATTACTTTTATTATTATTATTATAATTATTATTATTTTGAAATTATTTTATTATTATTATTATTAGTAGTAGTAGTAGTAGTAGTAGTAGTAGTAGTTGTTGTAGTAGTAGTAGTAGTAGTAGTAGTAGTAGTAGTAGTATGGATTAATTTCTTTTTTAGGGGCAGATGATTTCGATATCAAAACAATAATACAACTTGGAAATACAACTAGAAAACTGTGTCATAACCATCACTATAGTGAAATAAAAACATAGTAAAGTTCAGATAATAAAAATGATATTTAGAGAAAATAAAAATGAGGTTCTATCGAACGCGATAAATGTTACAAAATAAATATACCATACAAATAAAAAAGCGAACTGGAAATGAATTAGAGGTAATTAAAACAATTAGATACAAGCTAAAGGAAACGAGACGCAATTTAAACATACTACTATCAAAAGGTTTGTATAAAAGGAAAATGTTGTCCTACTAAAATTGATTGTGGGTTCGAACCCCGACCGAGTCAAATGAAATAATAATAAAAATGGTATCAAAGTCTGTCTCTCTTGGCGCACAGCATTAGGTGGTAAGTGTAAGGAATGGTCGGCCTGATGTCAGTATAATGTGACTGGGTGGGACATCTTGCTACATGTCTGCGGCATGATACCCCTGTGCTAGACAACACTATAAACTACCATACTGCTGTCATCGTCGCATTATGACGGCATTATGACGGAGCAATTGTTAAAGCTACGTTAAACATCCAAATCATATACTTACACTCTATACATTAATAAAATTTAGTTATATGAAAGTCATAAATCTTGCGATCTTTCCATTCAAACTTAGATAAACGAATTAATTTCTCTTGTTTTGGAGCAAAGGTTAATACTGATCACCAAACTGGCGAAGTAAAACGCAATTCGTTACAGTTTTGATGTATGCCAAGTTACGAATTTTTATAGAAATGTTTTTATCGAATTGAACAATTCAATTTTGGAAAATGTTTACACAATAAGGCCAAAAAGGACGCACTTTTTCACGTTGTCATCATGGTCCGATCCAATGCGCTATTTTCCCAATAAGTGTCATACCTCCTTAAAATGCAGGAGCGCCTTTTTGTTCTTTGTACACCATTGATCAACTGACTATTGATTTTCGTTCATATGTCTGTAGTATTTGCGCATAGGTATTGTATAGCCGTGTTTATTAACAAATTCTAATGGATCTTTGTTTAATATTACGTTAGCTTATCCTGCTTGAGTTATGGTTTGTTTTGTATTTCGTTTATCGTTTATTTGTTTCTTTTGATCTTCGTTTGTTCATTCTGAGATTATTTTTTTTAAATGTTTGTTTCTTCAAGTATTGCTCTTATATTTTAGATGAAGTTATTTTGTTTGGCTCCTGATTGGAACACTTAGTTTGCTTTTTCTTCTTTGACATGTGTCTTTTATATTTTTTGCTTGCTTGCTTTATTTACGTTTCAATGTTTTAATTTTAAATGACATTTTTTTCCTTTAGCACTTGTATGTCTCATTAACATGTTGGGGTTTCATTTGAACATTTGCCTTTTTAGTTTGAGTCTTGATCTTAATGTATGAGCTTTATCATCTTTAGTTTACACTATGCTTTTTACACAGCATCTTTTCATCTCATTGCAAATATTACTTAATTTGTTTTGTATGTCATTGTGTTGGCAGTGATGGCCTTCTGTAAAATAATACTTATTATAAATGAAATACACAAGGGCAAGAACAATCTCTCCCACGAGGTTTACGCCATATGTTACTATTTAGATTTGTCATGTGATCATAATACATACCTTTTTCCATTCGTTAACTTGCCAACGTGACTATATCTATTTTCAGATGAGGATAACTCGTCGTACATCAAAGTTTGACTGTCTTTAAATGTAAATTTTGTGCCTCTTTAGACTGAACACAGGTTTAAATGTAGAAAGAAATTAAATTGTAATTCACATAAAACAGAAAAGCAAAGTACAATGTTTGAAAAGGTATGCAATAGTGCTCCCTTAGCAAGTATGTAGATTCACATATTTAAATTTGTCGCACATGGAAGTTACAGAGGATGATTACTGCCATAATTATATGTATGTGTTTCAATTTTATATCTGCATTTTCTATTGTTATATTATGGATTTTGTGTGTGTGTGTGTGTGTGTGCATTTTCTATTAGTTTTGGTGTTGCATTTTATATTTTATATATAATGCAGAATATCAAATTGAATAGAAAATATATCGTTTAGTGATAGACAATACGTGCATACAGGTATGGTGGAAATCCCTTTAAAAGTTATAGCTGCCGATGAACGACTTAAATTCCATAAACACGGAGAATGAACGTATCCGTTATATTGCCGAATGTACGCAAGGAAGAGACAACTATAAACAAAGCATTGCTTATACTAATAATTTTGTTTATTTTTCTTCTGTTTTATTGGGAGGGGAGCTATTCATTATATATGTTTTAGATAAATGTCTTGCTAAAAATAAAATATAGAAATTATATAAGATATAATACTACTGAATATAGACTTCATTTTAGTTGTATTGTATAGCTGTAACGAGGATTGTAAAGTGGATAATGAGATGTTGTCATTTAATTTTACAAACAGTTCAACATTATGGAGGAATACACATTTTCCATATGTTAATTAGATTAATACAAAATCTACCATGTGATGACCTCTTGTGGAGATTTCTACGTTATCCATGAAGTTTTTATTTTAAATGAATAATAGAGTATATAAGAGTGCATGACGTTTAATAGTTGTACATGTATGTAACTTTTAAAACGCTGCATGAGTACATGAAGGTAAAGGAATATACAAATACATGAATGGCTTAATAAGTACATGAACATAAAAGCTGAATGAGTACATAAAGGTAAAGGAATATACAAATACATGAATGGCTTAATGAGTACATGAAGGTAAAGGAATATACAAATACATGAATGGCTTAATGAGTACATGAACATAAAATCTGAATGAGTACATGAAGGTAAAGGAATATACAAATACATGAATGGCTTAATGAGTACATGAAGGTAAAGGAATATACAAATACATGAATGGCTTAATGAGTACATGAAGGTAAAAGCTGAATGAGTACATGCAGGTAAAGGAATATACAAATACATGAATGGCTTAATGAGTACATGAAGGTAAAGGAATATACAAATACATGAATGGCTTAATAAGTACATGAAGGTAAAGGAATATACAAATACATGAATGGCTTAATGAGTACATGAAGGTAAAGGAATATACAAATACATGAATGGCTTAATGAGTACATGAAGGTAAAGGAATATACAAATACATGAATGGCTTAATAAGTACATGAAGGTAAAGGAATATACAAATACATGAATGGCTTAATGAGTACATGAAGGTAAAGGAATATACAAATACATGAATGGCTTAATGAGTACATGAAGGTAAAAGCTGCATGAGAATATTAATTTAAAGGCACTATAAGTGCATGAATTCAATCGGATGTATGAGTAAACGAAGCAAAATGGCTCGATGAGTACATGAGATTAAATGGATATATGAATACATGAAGTTAAATAGGTGAATCAGTATCTAGGGTTAAATGGCTGTATTAGTACATGAAGTTAAATGGCCGTGTGAGTACATCAAGTAATTCTGCGGTATGAGTACATTAAGTTAACTGGCTGTAGGATGATATGACGTTAAATGGCTGGTATTAAGCTTTATGGTTGCTTGAGGATAAATGGCTGTATAAATACATTAAGTAAAATGGCAGCATGAGTACATGAAGTTACATGGCTGTATGAGTACACGTACTTACATGGACGTATGAGTATATGAAGTTACATGGCTGTATGAGTACATGAAGTTACATGGCTGTATGAATACATTAAGTAAAATGGCTGTATGAGTACATGAAGGTACATGACTGTATAAGTACATAAAGTTCAATGGCTATATCAGTACATGAAGTTAAAAGGCTGTATGTGTACATTAAGTAAAATGGCTGTATGAGTACATGAAATTAAATGGCTGTATGAGTACATGAACTTACGTGGCTGTATGAATACATTAAGTAAAATGAAAGTATGATTACATGAAGTTACATGGCTGTATCAGTACATGAAGTTAAATGGTTATATGAGTACATTAAGTTCAATGATGGTCGCCGAACGTTAACTCGTGCGTTTTTGGACCAAGCAAAGCATCAAATGTTTTTCCTCAGTACAAAAGTCATACTGAACTTTTATATCACGAGAGGCCTCTCCTACTAATATATTTGAATGATTTCCGATCGATTTACATAGAAGGACACAATATCACAACATGTAAGAGAGAGAGAGAGAGAGAGAGAGAGAGAGAGAGAGAGAGAGAGAGAGTTGATGGAACACTTGTAGGATTTGGAAGAATGTTTAATTTTAGCTGGTAGCTAACTCGCTTTATGGTAATCAATATAAAACAATACTGGTAAAACAAAAACAAAAACAAAAACAGTATGAATAATAAAACCGGATAGTATTCCGAAACTTCTAATGAAAGGAGAGTGTGGCTTGTTGTTTCTTCACAATTCGCATCTCATGGCTGTAACATTCACTTAATTCAAAAACATAAGACTCTGCCAGAAGAAAGCAAGTATGAGCGGTTGAGTCATCCGTGATTAGGATATTCATTATTTAACTCGCGTCTCTCTAGCTTCATTTATATCAAAACATTTTCTTCAAATAAAAAAATAAACTTTGGATATAATCAATTGTTCAGCTGGAATGACATGTCGGCAGAAAGATGCAAATTATTCAGAGCAATTTTCCCTTGCTGTTGTAACATATGTTGATTTTGGAGAAAGCCTTGGTTTGCCAAATAGACGCTTCTATAAAGTTGTCCGATTAGCCCCCTCTGCTGCTTAACATATGTGTTGCTCTCCGCCAGGCTAGAATACAAAACCCTCATCAAAGTTTGGTGCATTCTTACATCAGCTAAAGAGGTTATTGCAAGGCAGGACGAAAATGATAGATATAATTCAATCACGATGACTGCGCCCTCCGTTAGCATAATGGGAAATAAACCCGTTTGATCTTGCGCCTCGTTTTACCTGTTTCATACTTAATCGAGTTTTATACACTGAAATTTTTCAAATGCACAGACCAAAGTTAGAGATGTAAATAAACAATTAAAAACGATACTGTGTATATTAGAAATAGACACAGAATCAATCATGTGGAATCTTTAGACACGATTTTAGTATTGTAATCATTCGCTTAACATGTTATGTAATAAATATTGGCATATGTCTATACACAATCTAGAATGATAGAAAATACAAATCTGAAAATATAAGTAGCAGCATACACCAGTATAAAGGATGAGCATTATATTAAAATAAAAGGGCGAAATTATCGCGGGAATGCCCATAAATAGCCAGGGCTTAGTGTATGTTTCAAAATCTTCCCTCTTGTATTATTGCATATTATGTATGACCCGAAACCAGATATTTACGAGTACTGATACTTACGGCGTCAGTAGAATCTTTCAAGTTACCAATCAAGGGAATCAGTTTACTAGCGATGACTTTGGCTGGAGAAAACAGTTTGTTAGTCAGACGTACGGTGGGTGTTGGATCAGTCTTTACTATTGCTGCAGAAATTAATTGTTCAATATCTGGACCTTTTTTTATTATCTCGATATCTGTCCCTTTATCTCTTAGGTTTTGTGCAATGTCCTTGGTGTTAGAACACGACTTGAATTCTTCCTGTATGTAACTTTGGAATAGTGCGTTTTGCTCTTTAAGAAGGCGGTAAACATTTTTTATTTTGTCTTTAAATTTTGCCGCTTCTTGGTCAATTGCTTTGTGCAATTGTGAGCACTGGTCATCAACTGCTTTTAATTCCTCCTGCTCAGCATCATTAATGCTTCTATCAAGCTCATCTCCCTTTACTATGGAAGCCTGGATATGTCTCAGCTTGTCAGAGCATTGATTCAATTTCGCATCTAAGGTCATTTTCACTTCGGTTGCAACATCAGCTAACGATTTTGTAGGATGCGTGTCGTGTTTAACCGCTTTGCACATGAAACAAATGCTGACATTACAATCTTGGCAAACAAGTTTAATTTCCTCTTCTGGATGCTGATCACAGAAGACACGTTGTCGAATTCTGCCTTTCATTTCATAATCTAGAGTTACCAAGTCACTTATTTTGTGATGTCTGGTAGCTTTCAACTTTTCGTGGACAAAGCAACATGACTGGCACAAATTCTCCTCGCAGTCCAAACATCTACTGCATGCCACGTTTTTCGGACCACAAATCTCACAAGGGAAGTTTTCATTCTCTTCCGAATCGATGTAGAAGTTTTTTTGAAATCCGGAAATACCCTTGTCCGGTAATTGTACACTTGTTCTGCATATCGGACAATTAAAGCGACCATTGTGAAGATTAACCTGTACATAATCCTCCAGACACTTGTAACAAAAGCTGTGGTTACAGGATATTAGCTTCGGATTCTTAAAACTATCCATGCAAATACTACACTCATGTCGACTTGCTGCCATTTTCGAAGGCACTTTCGTTTTGTTTAATCAATAAGGATACACGTATAATGAGCAGACGTGTTAGCGCCACCTGTTGGATGAAAGTATTATCTATTTCAGCGATAGTCATAAGATCAATGATTGCTCCCTATATCGGTCCATATTCCGTCAGGCTTTCACAAAATTGCATGCTGAATATGGCTGAGCGATTATCCCATTGAGATTAGAGCCTTCAGAGGTAAGATTAATTAAGTTAAAAAGTTTCCAAGTCAATAGGTACTCAACGAAAAACGTACTAACATCATAACATACCAAACTGAAAATGTGCTCAAATTAAATCATGTTCAAGCAGGCTTTGACAGCTATTGGTTTTGTGTGGTATATTATCTGTATATTCCGTGTATGATAATATACTACTTGTCCATACGTTGTGCATAGGCTTGATTGGTTCTAGGTTGATTTCAACGATCGATTTTATACATATATTTCATGAGTATGTTGTTTAGTGACATAGGAAACAAATTCCAAGGAGATGAAGTGGCCACGTTTGTACTTTCAATACATGAAGATCTACGCGACTGATGATACATTTCTTTGATCTGAGTAGAAAGCATAAATTCATATTTAGTTTTGTTTTCCTTTATATGATACTATAGTGATAGACTATGACGTTCTGTTTAACTGAAACGTGTGTGTACTGAGTTTATTATCTAAGTCCTCTGCAACTCAACTACCCGTCACGAGTAGTCTAAGTTGTAAGCCTTGACGATCACTGACATCTCACCATCGATTAATAAATCAAACATTCACAGTTGACGATATCGATATTCGGTTTATATCACGTGACATCCATCAGTTTCAACACATATTTTAAGGACAGCACGGATAACGACGTGGGTACAAGTCCGCGGACAGGATTTGTGTGCGATAGAACAAATTCTGCATCAGTCCCCTATGAATAAAATAAAACATTGGAACAATTCTTCTCTTCAGCGTTGGCTTCCCAGCTTAATTATATAACTTTTTGCATGCTATGCTGACTTTATTGTTATGTTCGTGCTGTATTAAATGGATTGCGATCTCCTTTTAACGTGATACGGTCGCTTTACTACATCCTTGCACACCTTACATGTTAATGTTTGGGGCCCCTGAGTGGTCTAAATCTCTACCCATTCCGATCACTGCCATCTCACCTCTGTCTGCACGGATTCGAGTCTCGAATTCGGCCAATGTATGTATGTTAGAAAGCTTTCTGATAGCTTCTCGTGGGTCAGTGGTTCTTTCCATGTAGTTTGTACGGGTTCTTTCTCCACCATTAATACTGTCCACCATGCATAGTCTATATTGTGCTGAAATATGGCGTTAAACTCAACAACAACAACATGCATAAATTGATGCATACAGAATGGCATGTATATAAAGTTTACAGACAGGTGCAGGCTTTATCCAGACAGGTATGGGTACATGAGTTCAGTGATATTTCATTTGGACAATGCAATACCTGTGAAGCAAATTTAGGTCAGTCAAATTTCTTTATTCCACGATTTAAGAAGGATACTTGATACAATACACCATTAATATAACCCATATCATGATATAAGAACTGATACTTGATACAGTACACCCTCATTAGAACAGCTGCTCATGATATAAGAAATTAGATCAATAACGAGACCCACCATTTACAAAAAGTGACCAACTCATTTTGATTAATTCAAACAATTGCCAATGTATTTAATCCTCTACATTGCATAATAGTGCAAGATTGAACTACGCTAATATATTATGATTACAGCATATCATTTCAGTCACTTGAATGTACCTGTACTAAGACAGTGGACTTGAGACAGGTTTGACATTTGTTTTTCGTGGCAAATATCAACATACCAAATGCAACAGGAAGCAATCCATTGAGATCTCGATTTACTAAGTCGTTGGTATGAATAATACACAGGCAGTACAGTGTAAAGTCCATCTTGTAGTATGGGTCTATAGTTAGGGCAGCGCAATATCCTTTTTGACAATGTATGTACCTGTGAAACAAAGTTAGATCAGTCTACGTTCTTTATTCCACGATTTAAGAAATGATACTTGAAACAGTACACCCTTTATAGAACCCAGCTCATGATTTTAGAAATTAGATCAATAACCAGACCCACCATTTACAAAACGTGACCAACTAGAAATGAGATAGTATACACCAATTTTATTATTGTGTTCGTAATGTATGTATGTATGTATGTATGTAGGTATGTATGTATGTATGTATGTATGTATGTATGTATGTATGTATGTATGTATGTATGCATGCATGCATGCATGTATGTATGTATATGTTCGTGCACAATATATTGCATATATCTAACTCGACTCCAAATGATGAAGATGATCAGATGCAGCATATCACTATATCACAATATTGCCAATCTGAGACTAAATAAGGGGAACAATAACTGGAACATATTACAGTGTTTGCAACGTGACACTACAGGATGCGATTTAATAGATGGGGTGTATCACAAAATTCCCAAACTTGATGGTAATGAATACATAATGGTAATATATAAATGGAGGATATCACAATAATTACAACTTGACGCAAATTTTGGCATATTTTCGACAATGATCTATTGCATAAAACTGATAATAATATTACATTAAAGATACGAATAAAACAATAACTAATGATTTTTGTTGAAATGATGTCTGAAAGATTCTAAATGAGGTATTAAGTTAATTCCTTATGCAACTAGTAGCTTTTATAATAAACCAACACTGCCATCAACCCCTCTTTATTTACATTCATATTTTTAACAGGAACTAGCTATTTTGACTATTTAACTTCGACAAGAGAGAGAGAGAGAGAGAGAGAGAGAGAGAGAGAGAGAGAGAGAGAGATGAATTTATGTGTTCGTTTATTCACGGCGTGTGATGTAGTTTTATGTTTAAACATGGTACTATAATATATATATATATGCTTTTGAATATCCTTAACATGTTTTGACATTTTCATATACCAATCTTTCATTATATATTTTCTCAGTAACGAAGCAATAAAGCAACGAATGACTATGTTTACATGTTTCTTTGACGGCACCTATGACTGTTAACATGTAGTATATTTCCTAAAGGATATCCTTCGAACTAAAACAAAAGCCTAATATTGATCAAAAAAAGCTAGTTCGCAAAGCAACCAATTTAATTAATACACAAAACTGTATAGTATTGAAAGACTGAACTACGAGAGAAAATTTGATTACATCATGTAATGTCCGTCACGTTAATGTACCTGTACTCAGACAAGGGACTTGCAACTGGTTTATGACATTGTATTATCTTGGTAAATAGCACATACCAAATACAACACAAAGCAATCCAATTAGATATCGATTTATTAAGTCGTTGCTATGAATGATTGGTAAGCATTCAGGTGTAAATTCCATCTCGTAGTATTGGTTTATAGGTAGGGCAATTCAAACGTGACATAAAACTGTGGTAACATGTAAATGTAGCAAATAGCGGTAAATGCAGAATGCGAGGCAAACCGTAAATATATATGGTGTTGATAATAAATAGAGTAAATTAGTAAAGTCGTTGTAAGCTTATTATATAATCAATATGAACATGATCAGCTTCATATAACATATAGTACTGGCACGTTAAAATCATACTTGTGATCTCTCCACCATTATAATCTAGGTTTCAGGTAGATAAAGCTGGCATTGTATGCAAACATATTTCCGAGTGTAAGACCCATGTGTTAAGTGGAAACTGAGTTCTTATGAAAATTTAAAATATATACTGATCCCACCCCCAACACACGCTCTGACACACGCTCGGACACACACACACACACACACACACATTGGAAGTATTGAGCTTTTGAAGATATAATCAAAATTATTGACCATAATGAACACGCATGGACACCAGTGATAACAATATTTCCGCGGGATAGAACAATAAAATATCTACCCACGGAGTTCTCCCCAGAGTTCTCTGGGGAGGAGAAATTATTTGATTTTATTTATCAGTTAAGTAAAAACGATCCTGTGTCAGTGTGGCTACTTCACAGTTTTGAAAACGAAGAGGGTAAATTCTATCAATTTGTAAGATCCAATGGCGAATTATACCGCGCTGAAGCCCTCCACAACGAGATGAAAAAAGTAGCTAGTGGTTTCTCAACGGAACATGACGAACAATTACTAACAAATTGTTTTACAATTCCGTCAGTTGCAGCTCATTTTGCGAGGATGAAAAGCACGTGGAAACCAACAAGAGCCGAATTTATCTCGGATATCAAGTCATGCTGCACCGAATATGGCCATGGCGGATTATGGAATACCAAATAAGACCACAAAAGTATTATTTCGGTTGATATGATTGCGTGTTATCCAGGGAGTTTTCTCGGGTATGGAGAATGTGTTGAGTACTTCAAAAGAGTTGGACATAAAAGACATGAAATGACCCGTATGACGATTAATGGACCACTGCCCGAATTTGATCTAACCGGATTCGCTCGTGTGGTATCATTTGAATTGGCGAAAGGACTTCATCCGTGCTGTTATGTTTGGACTGGAAGACATATATCTGAAAAAACACTGGATGCCAATAGTGTTATTACGGTATATGATTGTTTCTAAAATGTTGATATCGCTGATTGTCAGTGAAGCGGTTATATCATATCGGAAACAAACTGAAGTCTGGTTACCACAACCCGATAGTCTAGATAATATAATCAGCGAAAATAGAAAACAATTTCCGTCTCTCGACGAAAAATATATAGTTGGGTGGTCCAAACAGATATTTGAAGTTAGAAATAAAGAAGCAAAAGATCTCGGTAGAATAATAATTGGTAAATGCACCAAGAGCGAAAAAAAATGTAACCACAAACGATATTCTTCACGGTTGATTATAGATAAAGTCGAATACGATTTTTTAATCGCGGATGTAACATCTAAAGGTATATATGCAAATCGTAAAGACGCTTTCTTGTCCGATGGAACAAAATTTGGTACAATTGTTACTTATAACGACGGAGAAAATCTTACAATCTTCAGTATACACGTTTAAGGGCGTCTTTGCTGGTTTATGCTTCTATTAATTTATTTTCAATGATAAATAGATTTCCTGACACCACGGTTAGAGTCGCCACTGATTCATTTTATATAGATGTAAAACATAGCGAAGCAGTAGCCGAATTCACTAATTCCGACGAGAGTTGGGGGTCATGGAGAATTAAAAAAGAAATACCAAGCGATTATTTAAATCCAATACGTAGACATAAAACAGTTTACCTAAACGGCTGTGGTGGGTCAGGGAAGACGACTCGTGCGATTGAATTATTTCGAGGTAAATCAAACATGATTGTTCTAACACCCAGGCACAGACTTGCAAGATAGATGAAAAAGCGAGAAATTAATGCTTGCACATGATTGGCTGAAGAATTTTGTAGATTATTATGAAGAAATTAATACTGATCTTAGTTCACTTGATAAACAATTATGTGAGTTCAAGAAACTAATTAGATTATAACCTGATAGAATCCAATGTGAAATAGCGCGTGAAATAATTTCAGAAACACCATTAAATGATTTCTGGGAAGCGTGGAGACCAAACGATTTGATAGTGGCAAGTAGAAACATAGGGACACATTTCAGATGAAGTTATTTGACTAACATACAGAAAAATTTGCAACTCTTCCAGTGCCATTGAGCTTAAGACCCAAGGAAAAAACGAAAACAGAAAATCGAAGTGATATTCCAGGCTTGACAGAGTCAAGAAAACAGATTCTCGTGTTAAATGATATTGTATTGGTTGATATCACTGTTGTCGAAGATGCATTGCGTGGTGATATATCCCCATGGACGCTAGGTTGCACAGCGACAATACATTCTTCACAGGTATTGACTATATCAGATAAAATTGTTTGGATCATAGATAATCGCATCGAGTGGTCAAATTTGGTTTATCCTGCAGTGTCCAGAGTACGGCAAATAAATCAACTTCAAAGCGTTGTTTTTGATTATAATGACACAAAAATAAATGATATTGTCAGCGATGATATAATCAGAAAAAACTATCTGGTTATAAACAACAAGACAAAAAATAAATAACAGAGAATTTGATATTGATGCTGAATTAATAATTACACTGAAACAACAATAAAATAATCACTGCGCGAGCTGTAATTGTATAATGAGTTGGGGTTGGTCGGATAAAGACCCTCGCCAATTTACCTTAGACAGAAAAAATAGCAGTGTTGGTCATACCAGAGATAATGTGATGTTGACTTGTCTTGAGTGCAACAGACGAAGAGGTGCTAGTTAAGACCACGCGGTGGTAATTGAGTATCCTCGGGTATCACTTGTAGTTGTTCACGAGTAAATCTCCGATGGGGAGTAGTTGAATCCAAAATATAGATTGCTGGTCTACCCGTGGATCGTGTTATGCTAGATATTGTATGTGCAGTAACACTCCAATAGGATCATTAGCTCTTTTTTGCCACCTTCAAGCTCTCCTGGTTCATATAAATATCTAACAGTGACAATGCCGAGTATTGGTTGTTTTGAAAAATCATTTTGTGGTTTTACAGGTATATACTTCTTTTTAATCACGTTGTTAGGTTTAATGTTGATTGTTCGAGTAATCTTATTATTTAGCGAGGTAATTACGCCTGGTAATCTCTTGACCAATTCACGACATCGTTTATCCTGAATAAATTCTTTCGCGTAATGATATCCCAAAAAAAACGCTCAGGAAGTGTCCGATTAAATCGTTCAACAATTGCCTGATCGCGATGTAGTGCAGTATGTCCTCGTCTGATAGTGACATTATGATGCTTCATTGTTGATAACACTGCACCCTGAAATCCCTTGCCAGGATGAACTTGTAATAGATTTGGCCAATGCAGAGGATCCCTACGATAAATCCTTTCAAACGCATTAGATACTTCATTTAATGATTTTGTCTTTAGCGGCTCTGCTTGTTTTTATCGACTCGCAACATCAACTGCGGTTAACGCATACTTGTAAACACCCTCATGCGGCAGAAATAATATATCAGCTTGATGAGCTTCATTAGGGATGCTGACATCAAAATGCGAGAAATTAATTTGTTTAGGCGGTAGTAGATAAATTTGCCATATCACCTGTTTGGATAACCAATTAGCCGCTGTAGCATTTTTCACTTTTACGGCTCTAGCGATTATACTGATTGCTGCTTTACCCTTCCAGTAAGCTCTTGGAGAATAATAAATAGATTCCATGATGTTATTATTTACCAGCATCCAGCATTAATTTACCTTTCATTGCCGATTTTACTAACCATGAAGCCAACTTTTCTTTGAAGGATTTATCAGTGATAGAATTCAACGCATGAATTAATTTCACATCTGCGATATGTCTGTTTTGCAGATTACTGCTTTTATAAGTAACATCATGAGCATGAAACGCCTTATCACTAAAGTTTATTAGATACTCACTCTGTCAGATTTCATAGAAATAAATCTAAATTTTTTTGTGCCACATTGTACACACTTACCAGCAAGTGCTGATCTGTTATGTTTAGTTGTAATAGTCGTCAAGTCATTGGTGATAGTACGCTTCTTACATTTCACACAATATAGATCCATAATTAATATATAATAAAATGAATGTAATTGACTTTTCAGTGACTAAAACAAGAGAACCAGTTAAGCATCATGCAGCGCTACCAAATTATATTCGCCTGATTATAATCGGACCATCTGGAAGCGGCAAGACGCAATTGCTACTTAATTTAATAACAAGATGGATGAAATGGGACAAGTTATATTTAGTAGTCCCAAGTGTAAACGATCAGCGGTGTTACCAGGTGTTAAAAGATTACAACGAAAGGACAGGAGAAATCACCGGCGAGGGTAGCATTGAATTTATAACCGATATCAATGAAGCACCGAGCATCGATGATATTGATGGAAGTATCAACAATTTAGTTGTCTATGACGATGTCATGTTAGACAATCAAAAAAATCCTGCTAGGATATTTTCCAGAGGCAGGCATAAAAATACAGATATATATATAAGTCATAAGTAAATAGTAAATTTAGAGTTTTCATGAATATGCGTTTCGAAGATTTCAGTAAATTAAATTCGCAAAGAAAGTGTGCCTTCAGAGAATGACATTTTGTATAAGATGTATTTGGTATTTGTTTTATTGATGTGGCTGTGCTGTTCAGGTGAGTTATTGTGCTGAATGTAAGTATCGTTTAAAATACAAAACGTGACATTGACTGAATATATAGCATTTAATATTGTTGAAATAGATATAATATGTCTGACATCTCATTTGTTATACGGATTGGTCTTATTAATTGAAAGTTATTAAATATATCACTGAACAGCTTCCGATTTCACTTGAGCTTTTCCATTTACTCAAATCAGGCCTCTGCTATGGGCTAAAATCTCTTAACCCAAAGCAGAAAAGGCACATAATGAGAATCTTTGAAGAGCTTTTGATCAATATATAGTACATAACTATTCAATGGCTTTACTGTCTGTGGAAGGAGCTAGGCAGGTTTTAAATTAGCCAAAATTTGGCTAAGGATTCCTGTTGCCATACTCAGTGAGGCTGGTACACAGCTAATGTCCTTTTAGCCCAGTTTGGCTAATTCCTACAAAGCTGTTCTTCACACTCAAAGTTGAAACCAAATCTTGGCTAAATGAATTCTTAGCCAAAATTTGGCTAAGGATTCCTGTTGCCATACTCAGTGAGGCTGGTACACAACTAATGTCCTTTTAGCCCAATTTGGCTAATTCCTACAAAGCTGTTCTTCACACTCTTAGGCTGAAACCAAATCTTGGCTAAATGAATGCTTAGCCAAAATTTGGCTAAGGATTCCTGTTGCCATATTCAGTAAGGCTGGTACACAACTAATGTCCTTTTAACCCAATTTGGCTAATTCCTACAAAGCTGTTCTTCACACTCTTTGGTTGAAACCAAATCTTGGCTAAATGAATGCTACACATTTGCCTTTCACATGGATTTAACAAGTGGTTTTTCTATGTACATAATAGTGATGTTGGTGGGAAATAGACTCACCCATAGTATAAATAATAATAATAATAATAATAATGAGGACTTTGTATAGCACCTAATCTTTAGAAGCTCTAAGCATTTTACAACATCTATAATGATTTGACTACAAAAAAAACACATGAAACTATAAAACAAAAAAAAACATGCTGAAAATATTTAAGGTAGGAAACAACATTAAGTCTTTAAGTTTGCTTTTGCAGTTGACATGTTTTTCAGAGTTTTAAGAGACTCTTAAAAGGGATTACAGTGTCTTTGTGTCTAATTTCATTTAGCAATTTATTCCAAGTTGTTGGGCCCTGGTATGCAAATGAATGTTGTACATATGACTTCATTTTCATAGTGGGAATAATGAGTATATGATTGCCAGAAGAAGATCATAAGTATCTTGCTGGTTTGTACACATGGGAGAGGCCAGATAGGTAATACTGGACTGGAGTCCATCAGTGAAATGTAGCAGTCATTGTATGGTACAGAGCAGTGGGGAGGTTTGCTTTATTGAGATGTGTGTTCTGATCATGTTACTCTAACATGGCACAGTGTTAGTACATAATGTACATTAAACATAAAACCCACATACAATGACAGTGTTAGGGCCTTACTTGTTAGAGTTGGGTTAGAAATAAATCAGTGAATGAAATGACTGTATTTTTATCACACCAATGATTTTCGTCATTGAAATTGATTTAATCAAACTAGTATTTCGGCAAAAATTGTAAAACCTACAAACTTTATCAAGTATTTAACAGAGAGATGGACCAACAGGAAGATGGATGTGTACAAAATCTAGAGAAAACCAAACTATTAAAACAAATGTTTAAAAATATAACAAATTTTATTATTAAAGAACATATGACTGAAATGGTGTACATTGTAACAACTTTTACTTTAACATAAAAGATCTCTTTTCAATAAGTCTTTTTATGCCTATCGTCAATTTTCTTGAAGCAGGAAATTCAAATTCCCCTGGTAAAATATTGCTGACTGATATTGTCAGCTGTTTACATGATGTCAGTGACGCCTTAAATTGCTTTGTTCTGTATAATCTAATTGTAATCTCAGCAGGCGCAACTTCCATGACCTGACCGACATTGCATCTGCAAGGTACAAAACATGTCTCCCAACATCATATCTTCTTCTATCTGCTCATTCAGCTCAATGCCTGCCTGAGACTTGTTGGGTTATGTATACCTGAAAAATTTGGATCAGTAATTTTTAAATGAATTTTATTTATTTTAAACTAAACTAAGCAAGTCTTTTGAATGATTGTTTTACTGTCATAATAGAAGAAATTAATATAAAAAATTATAAATAATGTTCAAATTTCATTGCAATTTAGTTGGAAAATTAACACTCAGATTTTTCTTTTTAAATATCATAATAGGTATCATAATTCTGTGAGATATAATTGAGAGTTGCACATTCAATTTTCATTAATTCTTGCTAAATCAACTTTCTAACTCATCATAAACCATTAGAAGTTTACTGGCACATATTATTTGAAACATTAACTCATTGTATCTGTATTGTATCAATATTACATAATTGTTTCAATGTAACAGTCTTCAGTGGAAATATTTTGAACTATTCACTCAGGTGCTTTTATAACTGGTATTTTCAAGTTTAACATGACATTTCATTTAAAAGGAGAAGTTGAACAAACTATTTATTTGCTTCTTATAAAATATCCATAAAACAATGTATGTCTTTCAGAGATAAATGTTTAGGTACTAAACCATGTTTATTTTGGAACAACTGCCCATTACATTTGACTGTAGTGTTTCATGAGAACAGAGAACAGATATTTGTTTGGAAAATGTACTCTTCAGTTTGTCCAGATGACTAAGTAATAATTAAAATCTTTAAAAGAACACTATATATATATATATATATATATATATATATATATATATATATATATATATATAATTTGGCCATCTACATATCCATAAAAATAAGTGTTCTACATCTCCCTTCCCCACTCAAGTAAATTCATATTTTTAAAATTGATTTGAATTGTATTAAAAATGGTCTGGTCATAAACACATACCGAAAATCATACATGTTTATTTATATTTGTCCAAAATCTGATGAGCATCTATGACAACTAGATGTTGATATAAACTAAGTCTCAAATGTTAAAGGACTGATTTAACATTTAAATATGGCTTAAATTGTGTACAACTCTTTTTATCTGATTTCTGATGCATATAACATTCCTTCAGATTTAAATTTGTCAGATTTATGGTGTTATTGTAATGGTGCTGATGGATATGACAGTTTCAATGAAAACACTAATCTTGTTGTGTACAAGGAAGGTGTCTGAAAATAACAAATATGACTTTATATTCCATACATACCTGCATACAGTCTTGTCATTGACCTTGAAAGTCTGTGTTTTTGTATGTTTATATGTCACTGCACATTCTCGGATGATGCTAATGAGTACTGTCATCCGTTTAGGTCCTTCAGGTAGTATATGCAATTTTTGTCGCCAGACTAAAATGTCCTCCGTTGTAAAGTTGTCATTGCAATGACTATTGCACCCACATGCCACAGATTTTTCCTTTTCAATGAAAGTTAAATCTAATGCAGCTCTTCTTCTTTTCACATTGAAATCTGCAACATATGGCATTTGAAATTGTCTTCAGATTTTAGTATGCAGACAGATTTTAAAACAAACATTAATGTTATGCATATGATGATGACGCTAGTAATTTTGTGATGTTTTCATACTAATGCATATATTTAAACTGCTTAATAATTTGTATCTTTCTGTTTTTCTTTTAATATAATTAAGCTACAGAGCTTTATTAAGATTCAAAGAAGATTTACTGAAAAAGTCAAATAAAATTAGAAGAATTAAGTAATGATACTAAAATGATTTTAATGCAGTAAAATCAGGGCACTTAAATAATTAAGCATATAAACATCCATAACTAATTAGCCTCAAAGTTATTTTGGTGGAGTAGGTGAATAATGCATGACTGAAATGAAAATATGTTTCACTATACCATTTCAGTGCTTTATTTCTATGCTTTAAGTTTGTAATCTAAGTGGCAATTACTGTAGTAGTAGTAGTTGTAGTAGTAGTTGCTGTTCTTGCTGTGTAACAAATACAAATTGTAATTTACCTATATTAGACATACAAGATGACAACCGTTTCTGAACAAATCTTGTTGCTGGGAGACCGATATCTGCAAGATAAAAAATTTAAGTCTCAACCTGTTAGTTTTTGCTGCAGTCTTTAATTCACCTAACATACCTTTTAAAAGTTACGCAACTATCATTCTGAGTTTTCTTTTCCTACTGCTGATGATAATTAAATATTTGAATGCATTTATGCCAATAGCATTTTACTTATAAAAATACTGATATCAAGAGTATATTCTCTATTATTTTAAAAGAAATACATAGTAATTATTCAAGTAGAAATCTGGACCAGAGAACTGTTGATAGCCAGTAAGTGTTAGGCTCAATAATCAAAATGAATTCCATCAGTGGTCACCAGGCAGGAATCTTGTGATGGAAACTAAAAATACTATTAAATTTTTTTAAAATCTTTGCAGTGAACTGAAAATTAAATTATTCCCTTTTGTTATAGCATTTTCCATCAGAATCTGAATCTGATTTATGTTCAAAACTTGCTGTTATATTATAGTATGCAGAGAGAAAATATTACAGCGGGAAAAAAACATTTCAGTACTTGCAACATAATGTTTATGAAGACAAAATAAAATCTACTGGTTTAGGAGTGAATATCTTTAGTCAAAATATGTAAATCTACTGGTCTGAAATATTTTACATGTAATGCTAAAAATATCTTTAGAAAAGTTTACACTTAAATTTGATAAAATGTAATACATGCTCATAGGGTCAACTTCACAACATAAATTTACAAAACTATGCCAAATCTAATTCATACTGAGTATGCTCTGATAAGATGTGGGCTATGCTTACTGAATGGAATAAAAATCCCTGAATAGTTTAATAAAAGTGCCTAATACTAATAGATAATTTAACATAATATAACTATGTACTATTGATTATATTCTGTTTGTTTTATTAACCTATAGAATGTTTACAAATTAGCAATTTAAATCTATACACACCTTTGTTGAACTCATTTCCAAGAAGTTTTCTGTACAAGTCCTTGTCCATCTCTTCACACTTTGGACATTTCAGTTGAACTTCTCTGGTAGCAAGAAAACTAACCTTATTTATACTGCAGTAACTGGTTGAATGCCTTCTACCAGTTCTGCCTCTATCAAGGCTATTACATGCCCAGCAGGCAGCTTTTAAGCACTCAGCAAGATCAATGAAAGCCTGTCATGATCAAAGGAATTTTACACCAAGAGCATGGCCTGGAGAGAGCCATACACTGACTCAAAAATAAGTCACTTGGTTTTATGAATTGTGTTACTTGTCCAGCTATCATAGTAGAGTATGCAAACTCCATGATAATACAAATTCAATAATGTTAGATGTTTAAATGCTGATGATCATACCTATATTTATAGGCATATCCTTAATGACAGCTTCTGTGTAGACTGAAAAGCCAAATGTTATGGCATTTTCTGTCATTCCAAGTGTTTGAAATGTTTTCAATATTGCACCAAAGAATCTGGTGCAGATTTCAGTAACCTTATTTTAAGTCTCTACTTTTTTCATTTGAAAAAAGGATCAGCTTTCTAAATATTTTGTAAAGTAAATTATTGCATCCACTATCAACTAATCCTAGCCAGCCAGACACACAGAGATGTACCATATTCCACCTATTTCCATCAAATTTGTGTATTGTGAGTCTTCATGATGAATTTAGATAAATGCTACTAAGTTCATGAATATATGTGGGAAATTATCACTGAGAATAACATTAAACTAATCATCAATTAAGTTATCACGGATGGAATATCCTCAGATATTGTATAGTAATCACAATAATGTAGATCAAGTATTATCTTAATAGTATAGTTTTACTATTCCAGAATTTGTTTCATTACAACCCATTCAAAACTTGGACATGATGTCTTTTTATAAATAAGCAAAACTGAAAAAAATGAAAATACTAGTAATCATGTAATTTACACAACTGCTGCTAGACAATAAAATATATGTGCTGCTCTTTAGCTTTGGAGGCAACACAGATAACAATAGCATGATCCTATTTCCATTCATGTTTTCAACCTTAAACAGTTAACCAACCCACCAATAAACATGGTCACATTTTAGACTGAAGTCTTCATAGACCTGATTATAATATTCTATGGTCCATCCTTGTATCCCACGAACTTGCATCAGCTAACTACTGCATTATATGCTATCTGAATGTATCAGTTCCTTCACCTTTACTTGCTATTAAAAGACACCTCGATATGATAAATAGAACCAAACTAATGCATGACATCCAAGCGAACCTAACAACTTGCTTACCTCCTACAGTAGAAGAACTTGATAACTGCCTGTGTTCATTGCTTGAAAACATCTCAGCCATCAAGTGCAGAGTATCAATTCAAAAGTGTTCTCCATGGTATAGCAGTGTTAGGGACCAACTTTGCACCATTAAAAAAGACCACTGTGAAGTGGAGAGGCTTTGACTTTCCAACAGACTCACTTTCATAAGCTAATCTATGAAGCTGCCAAGAAGAATGTCACAAACATAGTCCATTTAGCCAAATTATCCCACTTCAGTATTTCAGCGACAACAATTAGCAGCACATGGATTAATTTCTGATAGTTGTGACGATGAGTGCACCAAAGTCATGTGAACTTGATCTAATTCCAACATCACTGCTGTTTGAGTGCTTCGATCCAATATTGCCTTTACTAACTGATGTTATTAAAACCTCTCTCTCATCAGAGGAATTCCCATTATTTTTCAAAACTGCCAGTATAAAACCTTCTGCTGAAGAAACTAACATTCAACTTTAATGCTTTAAAGAACTACTGACCAGTTTCTAATCTCCCGTTCATATAAAAAATCTTAGAAAAAGTTGTTCTGACCCAGCATGTATCTCATCTGAATTCAAACAGTCTTTATAGCAATGTACAGTCTGCATATCTCCACTGCCACAGTACTGAAATTACACTTCTGAAAGTAGTTAATGGCATTCTCTCTGCTTTGGATAGGGGAAAGATTACATTCCACACACTCCATGATTTGTCTTCAGCATTTGACACAACAGACCATGATATATTAATTCAATGTAAAAAGCATGTATATGTCATTCACAACACAGCCGTTTTTTGGTTCAAGTCTTAACCTAGAAAGCAAGCAACCTATCTTGCCAGATGTGAAAAAGCTTCGGGCCTTGTATTGTTTATATACTTGCAAGGTGCCCTGTTATAAAGTTCTGGTGTTTATATGATATGAACAATTCAACCTAATTTTTTTCACAACCCATATCAATGTTGAGTTTATAGTGTTCGCATCGTTATAGTTGAGATGAGCAGTTGAGAAAAAAAATAAAGTCACACGTGTATTTATAAAAGGAATTAATTTTATAATTTATCTGCAATCAATATTTATCAACACATTGCATTGAAGACAGTAGTGCAGTGGATACTCAGCCATGGGTGTAAACATAATAACATATTTCTCTAATAGGTGTTGAAGTTAACTACAGATTGTACACACTTTTCAAAGTAATTTTTCAACCAATTGATCTGATTGCTACATGTGCTTCTACTGGTAATTTCATAATGCCTAATTATCATACAGGATAATGTATTTTCTTATCATGTAAATATTAAAATAAGCCTATGATGCATTTGATAAGTAGATTATTAACATATAGTTCATAACATTATCAAACCCACTTTAAAATTACATTTGTTCCATGAATTTACATGTCAAGATTATTAAAATATACATCTACAGTCCTTTCAAATATTGTTCAATCAAGATTCAGTTAGTTTGTTTATTTACTCATTCAGCTACCAAAAAATTAGCCAATGAGAATTGTAGTGAATGTTATGTGCATACAAAATTTGCACCAAGATCTGTACATTTAATCTTTTCCCTTGTGCTCAAATTTGATGAATTATGATGTCAGTGTACTGCTTTGTCCGATCATATGGATATATGAAAATCCCTTTTAATATCTTGACTTTGTTGTGACATGCATATAAAGTTATATTTTAAAAATTGTAGAAATTTTCAGCTAAACCAAATCCAAATAATGAAATAATCTACGATCCATAACTTTGGTCAGAGACTGTTAACTACAAGCAAGTGGTCCATAGGGCATCATCAAAGGCTTGCCATCATGATTAGATTATTCAAATGTGTAATTAACCATGCTCTCCCAAGTGATTTTAGCTGTGAAATTTGAATTAGAGATGGTGATAATCAGGATGACCCTTGTTACATGTCCAACTGTTAGCACTGGGCTACATGAAAGGAAAATCAAAATGAAACTTGAACAGTAAAATTTTGTTCTAAATTTCTTGTGTTCCAAGTACTTTTTTGAGTCTCTTCAAAATAGTTATTGAAGAGCCACTATGGAATAGATACTTAGTTAATAAATAAATGGTGGGTTATTATACTGTCATAATACAAATTATAATACTCAATCTTTACTTATTTAAAAGATAGGTAGATAGATACGAAGGTTAGGTGGGTAGACTAAATCAAGTTAATAAATTTAATGTCTCGCATAGAAATACATGCAGAATGCAAATGATTTTCAAAGTTAACTTTTGGGCATTTATGTGCAATTAATGAAATTGTGAGAGTCTGCCTTTAGCAAATTGTGGGAAGTAAAATCCCAAAATGATTTTATATGTGATTCTTTCTTATTGTACATTTTTCCCTCAATATGTTTGACCCATTAACATAGTTTTGAGAAAATTGGAATAGTGATGCATATTTCATGATATATTCTTATTTTCATCAGTTATATATTTCAAAATTCTAAAGTTTTTTTAATTTATCAAACGGTGTTAAAAAGAAGTTTTCATTTTAATATTTTGGTCCTTTCCAAAACACACCAATAAATATAAGGAACAGTTATCATATGTTTACTTTTGTTCACATTTTTTTTCATTCACACATTCTCATACATTTTCAGTGATCTGTTGCTACATAATAAATTATATATACTGATAAAACACACATATTAATGAATAATTACTAACTTCACAAATTACTTTCATTAATTGTTCAATAAATGTCAAAGTTCAATTCACTATGTCAAAATGTATAAAGATTTGTAAATGTCATGATGCAACAACAAAAAAGAAACAAATGAATTTGAATTTCACATTCAAGCAGGCACTCACCAGTTATTATGTACTTTTGAGAGAGTAGTGTATATTAGGTGAAGTTGTTTGCATAGAAGCTACTTTGTGTAATGTGGCTGACATTTCATTGAAAAGAATATCTATTGGTAAGCCGAAAAGCAAGAAACTTTTTCTCTAATATCAAGTAAACAACATGAAGTACCGTATACTAACAGGCCATATCATTTTAAGTACATAAGATATTTTAACTAAAAAGAAATTCTACAGAACAAAGTTTTTAAATCTGAAAAGGATAAGTTACCCAATTTTGTGTAAAAACAACAAGGATGACAGTTGCAAAATACTCTTATTTAATGACTGGATATTTGGTTTACTATTTCTTTAATATTTTTGCATTTCTATTTCTATCAACTTTATTAAATGACCTTTGATTGTTTGTGTTATTTTTTATTTCAGAAATGACCTTCGCTCTTTCTATTTATTTTTCTCTCTCTTAATGACAATATATGAACTTTCTTTTTATATATAACATAAGCCTTAAAAATAAAATGTTCACTATCAAATAGAATATCTCAACAAATCCTAGAAGTAATGTAATGATCAATATCAGATATAAGAATTTTATAATAAAGGCAGTGGATGACTCATTGAGAATTGCCTCTATGATGAATAATAATAAAAATAATAATAATAATAATAATAATAATAATAATAATGCTTTATTTATAGAGGGTGGCTCATTAGTAAAGGACTATTCTCCCTTGAGGCCCTCTTAAGGAGAGTATGAAAATGCACATTATATGAAGATAGCAATAATTAGTGAGGGGCCCAGAGTGGCCGAGTGGTCTAAAGCGCTGTCCGTTACGGATCACTGCCATCTCACCTCTGTCTGCGTGTGTTCAGGTCTAAGATTTGGCTAATGTAGTTATGTGAGTAAGCTTGCCGGTAGCTCCTCGTGGGTCGGTGGTTCTTTCCGGGGGGTTTCCGGGTTCTTCCTCTACCATTAATACTGGCCGCCATGTATAGCCTATATTGTGCTTAAAAATGGCGTTAAACCATACAAAACAAAACAAACAATAATTATTGTCACAGTCTACACAGAAGCTGTCATTAAGGAAATACCTATAAATATAGGTATGATCATCATCTATAATAAACACATGATGCTCATGATATCTCGTTTTAAGTACTCTAATATTTATTCCATACAACTGTACCAGAATATTGAAAACTCTTTTTGAATTGCTCTGTTATTGGTTTTGGTACTAGAAGTTTTCCATGTGATATTATTCCCAACTGGTATTTTGGTGAAAAAGGCCTGAACAAGTCCTGAAGATATTCTAGTGCAGTTCCATGTAGACATTTATATAAAAGAACTGCCTTGTGAAAAATCTATCCTGTCATATTGCTATGGGTTGGAGATGTGATGAATTACCTGAAGAAAATGAGGAATACTCAATATATCTATTGCAAGATACACATTTTGCTAAATGACAGGAGATATATTAGATCATCTTGGGGTTACCAATATATAATTTCTTTTGCATTCAGATTCAAGGGGAGAAGATATTGTATTGAGCAACAACTTTAAGTTGCCTATACACACACGCAAAGTAGATGCAAACAGCAACAATATAGTTTTAGATACTTCAGTTCAAAATTACACGTTCAAACTTATGAACATTAATTGTCCTAATTGATTTTTATGATGAATGTATTCAAATTTATTTCTGATGAGAAAATAATATAGATTCAAAAGGATCCACTTGGAGAAAAAATAAACCTATCAAGGCAAGGTTAGATTTCTTCCTAGTGTCAGAAACTCTTATTACAATGGTAATTGTTTAATTTTCAAAGATTGCTATTAAGGGAAAATACGTATTTAAAATAACATTTAAAATAATAGCAGAATTGAATTGCTTTCAAATGAGTAACAACCATAGTTACTTTATAAAACTTGTAATGAGTGAATGCTTAATGTGCATATATGTATTGGTACATATATGTATATAGGTGGAAATTCTTACAATAAATTTACTTTTCTTCGGCTCTCTCTCTTTCTCATAGCTTATATTCTGTAATGAGTTTAGAATTAGAATATAATACTATGTACTGATGTTAACTATTCTCTGTAAAGTTATGAACATTTATAATTAACTGTGAAGAAGTCATGGGTTGGATCTGATCAACTGCTGGCGTTGCATGGGAAATAGTACAAAAACAAAAAAACAATGTCTACTGAATGAAAGTAGATCTTAGTCATATATATATATATATATATATAATATATATAATATATATATATATATATATATATATATATATATATATATATATACATGATAAATTCTAGTACATATAATTATTTCATTGATAATAAAATAGCACAATAAAAGATGGCATACATAGGCATGGTTTTGATTGTGTATTAATTAATAAAACATTGATAAGTTTATGCACTGCTATAAATATCTTTATATTAATTACATCAAAGCCCATAGGATAGAGAGATAATAATGTCTTAAAGACAGTAGTCTAAAGAGAACAATATGTTTTAAAGTTGTAGATTTTTCATATTCGAACATTATTTCAGCTTTTATATTTTCTATTTTTAGAAACATTAAACACATTTAATTTTTATTTAATCATCTGCAATTTGTTCTCAGTCGCTTATGATAAGATTTGTTAACCCAATCATCAACATAATTATTCAAAGGAATATTATGTTTTTCCCAATTCTTGAATGGGTTACATATTTTTCTAATTGGTAACATATTGCACAGTTTATGTGTGGAAGCAGAAATGATTTTTGATATCATATAGTACTGCATAGAGGGAACTTAATCAGTGTCACATAATATCCCATGGTTAAGTAACACTATAAGACATGCCTCCAAATTTGACTGCACCCAACATTTTAGAATGATAAAAAAAATAGTACTAATATGCTATAAAAATGGGACACTAATGGTGCTTTAAAAATAGGATAACCATATTTGATTTGACAGTTTAGGCACATTAACATTATGGTTTTATTGAAAAAGATCTGAAAATATCCATGATTTTATATATGTTGGATGACAAGCTGGTCTTCATTATACATAAGTCTTAAAAAGACCTAATCCCCCTCCTCTCCTAACAATTTCCTTGGTAACAATTTAGCCAGGTGATTTTCTTCCTGCAGGAAAATAATCAGCCCTGCCACCCTCACTCCCTCCCTCTCTTTCTCTCGCCCTCTCTCTCTCTCTCTCTCTTTACGCCTCTCTTTCCTTAATAAAACTGCCCTTTTTCTTATTTCTCTATTTATCTTCTTGTATCTTTCTTCCTCTCTCTCTCTCTCGTCTTTGTCTTTATGTTTCTTTTTTCTGTATTCCTCTTTTTCTTTTCTGTCTTCCTCTTGTGTTCCTCTCACTTCCACTCTGTTTTTATGGCTCTCATCTGTCTTGCGCTCTTCTTCCTATATCAGTCTTTCTCTATTGCTTAATCTCTCTCTCTTCTCACTTCTTTCATCCACTGCAAATTGTATGAGGTGAGGGTAATTGTATGTTTTAAGCTACAAGCGAAGACAGCTTCAAAATTTCTTGAAATAGTATTGTCAGACATGTGCTCCACAATGATTACTAAATCACTTAGAAATTACCACAAAAACAATGTAAATAAGTATTTACAGGACAGGAATAAGTAAACAAATAATGTGTGGGCAGAAGATGCCAAGATTATGAGTGCAACATCATTGATCTCTACTGACATGTATGTGTATAGTATCTGTTGATCCAATTCCAAAAGAGTTACCCAGTATTATTTCTTGAGGCACCCATCAAATATTTCCTTGGACACTTTCACTCACTCTAGATTTTTTTTACAAAACCTTGCAAATGATCATGTGTGTGTGTGTGTGTGTGTGTGTGTGTGTTGGATTTTTATATTTAGTTTAAAGTGATGTACAACACTCATGCATAGCCCTGCAGACATGTAACATCATGTCCCACCCAGTCACATTATCCTGGCACCAGGCCGACCATTCTCAGAACTAACCTCTTAATGGTGAGCACCAAGTGAGGCAGATGCTAGCACCATTTGTATAAGTCTTTGATATAACTCAGCTGGGGTCTGACCCACAACCTCCCACATCACAAGTGGATGCTCTAACTACTTAGGTCATCAGAATGGTCCCCATTTTAATGCATTGTAAGTTTGCTAAGAAGAACCAGGAAGATTCTTTAACAGTTGTGTCTTATACTATGCAAGTGACTGTTGAAAATCTATTAGTCTGAAATTGTAATGTCTTTTAACTGCAAAGGTTCATTTGAAATCATCCATATATGAGATTTTGTAAAGTAAACATATACCTGCATTATATATCAAATGTGGAAAAGGAAAAGAAACTAATTGCAGTTAGGAGAAATAATCAGCTAATTGATCATGTACCCCCATGCACAATATATTGTATGACCTGTTACATGCATGGTATTTCCATATGTTTAATACTAAATAGATTATGTATACGGAACTAATTCATAATAGTGGGGGGAAAATCAGCTTGATAGATTTGCCCCCCCCCCCCCATTTGTTAAAGGATCCATTATGTTGTGGTATCTCACTTGTATGCTTTAAGTGTATTACCAAAGGGCGCATTAATAAAAATAAATGAATTGGTTGAATGGGGAAAAGAATGTGATAGCTGAATCTACCCCATTTCCAATTGCTAGCAGACTCATTACATATATACCTGTTGCATTCAGCTTATTACCAAAGTGTCCATTATTGAAAAGAAATTAATTAATTTAGGCAAGGGAGTAGAAGTTAGAACTAGAGGGGGAAACTAATGAGTTGTAAGGGAGGTGGAAATAAATAATTAGGGGGTTGGGGTGGAAGATCTTGATGTTACACTGTCTATAACAATTGCTGGTTAAGAAAAGGAAAGTGGAATAAGCTATACAATTTTTTAGATTGATGTTGCATTATAATTAAAGGATTTTAAAAACAATGATTTGTACATGGTTATAATTTGTGCAAATTGTGAGATCAGCACTTTGACTATGGGCATTTCAGTATTATATAATTTGTTTATCTTGCACAAAGCAAGACATCATCCAACAAATCATCACTGATAATCCAATCAGCATAGCTTCAACAGCTCCTGTTCATGGCCATTAATATCAAAGACCAGACTAATAAGCCATGTGATCCAACTCCAAGATCAAAAGTCAGAAGTTCTATACAGACATTGGACTAAGGCATGTCTTTGAGAGGTTAAATATTGTATGCCCACCTAGAAATGCCAGTAGTAGCAGCACACACTTGAGCCAGGAAGTAACACAGTTTAAGAATGTCATCAGTTTATGATTTTCATGAAGAAGATGAAACAGAAGGGGCATGAAACAGTAGAGGCTGGTGTGACAGGAGAGAGTAAGTACAGTTAATATTGTTTTTAATGAATGCTATATACAACAGAATTTCTTAAAATATATCAATTGAGACACTTCATGATTAAAAAAGCCTTTACACAGAAAATAGAAATTACTGAACTATATTTCTACCTGAAACAATTTTAAAATAAAGATTTGTTTCTGTATACTGTGTCATATAAAGAAGCAAATTAAAGAAAGCATGATCTTTCATTTTGAAATTTCAATGAAAGGTTTAATTTTCAGTAAATAATAATAATTAGTTCAGGATAGATACACAAGGAAACAATGCAACAATCAAACAACCAGCCAGCCTTTTCTGCACTGTAATAAGCTGTTTCAGCTCCTTAAATACATTTCTAATTAATTTAAAATCCACAATATGTTAGTAAAATGTTCAGGTTTTTTCCAAGAAACTGACAAGGGTATGTATTAAGTATGTTTTTATTCATTTTTTCTTCTTCTTCTTCTTCTAATAATAATAATAATAATAATAATAATAATAATAATAATAATGATAATTGTACTGTAAAGAGAAAGGAACATTCCTAATGCTGTTATTAATTGACACATAAAATATCTCATTTTTTGTAGGGTCTGATAGCTGTCATATCTACACTAAGGATATGCTCTCCTTCAGCACATGGTCTTTGACTCTCAGCAGACAAGGAAAGATTTGCATAAATCTTAATGACACAGATATTGATAATTATGTAAAAGTGAAATGTAAGTATATTTCTATATTTTACCAGACAATATTACCAAAATGTTTTTTTTCTTCTCCAGATTCTAGAAAGGGAGATAGAAAAATATTGTGTAACGTTATTGAATTTTGTGGACCAAAAACAGTTTTTCTATGGATATGTAATGCTGTTAAAACTGCAGATTAACTGGAAATGGTATTAATTTTTACCATGACAGAAAATATTCAAAATGTCTATCCAGACATGCAATAATGACAGAATTATATTATGTTATTATTTATTGATAGGTTGTATGCAGCAGTTCTAATCTCTGCTGAATATGTTTTCAAACCATATTATTAAGTTTTTGACCAAATCTCATATATATAGATGTATGATATATTTTTACACCAATATGCAATTTTGTGAGCCAGAAAAAGTCAGAATTCAAATTCATTCATTGCTGAGTAGTGACTGAGAATCCAATCTCTGAAATTAATTACACCACTGTTCACTAGAGAATCAAGCTGCTGTTCACTTGCTGACTGTGACTAGGTACATTCCAAAGAGTCAGGTTATAACAGTCTTAGTTGGTGAGACCTATATTGATAGTCACACACACACCCTCCAAATATTGTGTGAACATGATCACCTTTGAAGTTCACATTGTTAAGATAATTAATTTTTGATACACATGTACAAAAATAGAAACACTAATCAAAACTAATTTAATACTAGTATTAGAAGATTTAAATATTCTATAATTGATTATCAGTTGCCAACATTATGTGTTTGTCAAAAACTTGATCTGTCATTCACATCAATATAATATAGTGTATTAAAATTTCTCATCTCAAATGTGACCATACAACACAATTAATTATGAATTCAGACTTGTACAAGGAACATTTTGACAAACATAAAAATATAAAAGTTATGCATGTCAGGTTAAAGAAGTCTTTGGTTTTAAATTTGACTTAAAATAAATCATGTTCATTTTAGTTGGACTTTGCAGAATTGTCAATATTTTAGTTTTAACAGTCAATCTCCTGATTTATCACATGAAATATATGCATGAAAGAGATTAAGAGAGGATGATTTAAGATAAGTTGGTTTCAGATAGTGTATGTATAAGTTTAGAATTGAAGATGCTATTAAATCTTTTCTTACAGATCCAGATATAAATTACAAGTTTGGAACAGTTGAAGAATGTGGACTTAGTAGTGATGAAACATGTATAAAGGTAATTAACAAAAGCATATTAAATTCTCTTTTGCACATATACATTGCAAACTCTCTTGTTTAAAATGGTCCATACATTAAAACAGTTTGAACTAGACAATTTAGGATCAGTACATGTATATTATATTGTATACTTGATGTGAACATGCTGCACACCTCTTTTCATGGGTTGAGCCATTAGCATGTCTCCAAATTCCATTGAATTATACATTTTTACATTTCATCAATGATATAATTTTTATTTGTAACCTGATAGCAAAAATGCCAGTAATGAAGAATAATTATTTATAACAGATAATGAAATTTAAGTAATAAAAATATAGATCAAATTTTTATATTTTTTTAATGTTTTCCTTTATATTGATGTATTAGTTGGAAACAGAATAATGAATAAGAGTTAATGGTGTACTTGCTGGTGGATACATTTATAATCTGGGAAAGCTTTGTCACAAATGTATATGGACACAAACTGACCATTTTACATCAGTTTATTAATAAATTGTATACAATTAAAATCTGTAATAACAGTTTTCAAGGTGTGCATTTTTGGAAACTAAAATGTGTGGCAAGCAAAACTGAACTGTAATTAATCCAATCTGCAAATAGTTAATTCAATAACTACTTACCGGTAGTGTGTGATTATCAGTAGGTCATTGATTCCTGAGAATATATAGAGAACATGTGCAGAAAAATATGACTGTCAAAATTGTATTAAAAACCAGTATTAACATGCACTTTCCATGTTGCCATAATTTGATTTTGTGCAGCATTTATAATACCCGTGTTATATTCATTTTTCTAATTCAGTGGATAATAAAGGATTGTTAATATGGAATACTTTGTGTATATGCTTTTTGTGGATTTCATTGTCAGTATGCAAACAAACAAAAAAATTATAAATTGGCTCTTATGTGCCTTTATCTTTTTATAGTGTATTGGGGGTGCTGGATTTACAGTGGAATTGCTTTGGACAGATCATGTCATGAGTACTACACTGTTTTACAAACAGTTGGACTGCAGCAGTGTCACATATTTCTGTGAAAGTCTGAGCACATTTTTGAAGGTAATATGCTTTTTCATCAGTAAATACAGTGTCTTTACATTTGATTTCTGTAATTATAAAGGAAAGTAGTCACAATGAACTCAAGAGTCTTCCAAACCTGATCTCTATAAGTATCACACCCACTGAAAAGTCTGGAATACAAAATCAGTTCCATCCACCAATAGCTTAACTCATCTGTACATCAATGGTGGACCATATTTTGCTAATATTTTTAACTTTATAAACATTGATAAATATTTATGAGGTTGCCATGAAAACAAGTTCCAAATTTTTCAAAATCTATTTGTGGCTTTTATTTCAGTCTGATCTTGTTAACTTATTAAAGTTATTATGCGGTTTGTCACACACACATGCATTAAAATTGTATTAATGTTCTAGTACAGAGATTACCCCTGTGTGACAAAATCACAATGAAACTTTCAACAAATTTATCTGACATGCTTTGTTGCTTTGTTACAAGCTAACATTCTTGTTAGCATTGGAGTTCCAACTGAACCAGTGGCCTTGTGTTTAGAGCATCTGCCTTGGATGTGGGAGGTTGTGGTTTTGAACCCTTGCTGAGTTATACCAAAGACTTATAACAATGATACTAACAGCTGCATTGCTATTGCCCAGCATTAAGACAGTAGTGTTAGAATTCATTGGCCTGGTGTCAGGATAATGTAAATGGGTGGGACAGCATGCCACATGTCTTTTGTATGATGGCCCAATAATAGAAATCACTATAAACTGTCACACACCAGACATCGTAATGATATGACTGAACAATTATTAAAGATATGTAAAGCATTAAAATCACGCAAACACTCTTTGGAATTCCTATTCACTTATTTTTTTAGTTCCCACCTGTCACAGAATTAGGCGAAAATTTGAACTGATTTTTGTTGTACTTGAATTGCAAACGAAACTCACCATTTTCTTGATTTCGTCGTACACGCATTACCTGGGGTGATTAAGTGGCGTGTAACGATTTGCATGTGCCAATTTGTAATTTACATGAAATCCGAAATACTCGTTTTACGTGGTGCACGGCAAGCTCGATGTGATTTATGTTCACCTATTGAGAGTATATAAGGCAAACTATTTATCATAATTTTTTACGGGAACCAAAATATCTAATCGAAGGATAGATAACCTCGTCTTGCAAATCTCCAGCCAAAGGGGTGAGTGTTAAATTTACATTTCGTTTTATTGTGAATTTTATTCAGATTATCATTTCGTATAATGATGCTTTTATTGCAATTAAACGTGGAATATTTGGAATTACTAGTCACTTTTAGACTTTAAATACAATATCGTAATCTACGGCTTAGATTATTTTTGAGACAACTATTATTAGTCTGGTTTTGTTTATTATAGCTGATTCCGTCGTTGATTCCGTCGTTGATACCGTAGAAGTACATCACTGATAGCGCATCTAATAACATCGTTGATACCGTAGCTGCTAATAACATCGTTGATACCGTAGCTGTTAACACATCTGATACCATCTTTTGATAAACGTCTTTGATATCGTCTGATTTGTTGTGGGACATCTATTGTTTGTTCTGGAACATCTCTGTATAAATATCTGAATGTGCTTGTGCCGTTAATTTGTGCAAACGGAATTGAAGTATCTGTCTGTGTGTCGAACTGTCTGTTCGTCAACATCTGTGTAACATGTAAATATCCGGAAAGCTAGAAGTCCGAGTGTCGGAGCTGTCTTAGAGTTGTAAAACGTCCGGGTCGACATCTAGGGTAGTGAGGAACCGTTGGTTCGGGTAGATGTTGTATGCTGTCTGAACGTATAACTGTGGTGGATCCGTGTAGGGAAACGTCCGATAATAGTATTGGTCAACCCTCGGTTCTCGGGGAAACTGGGAGACGATTCAACTGTTGCTGAATCGTGCGGTTATACAGGGGAGACACATAGGTGTATTGAAATTGTAATATAATTTAATACATTGTTGTATTTGCATGTTTATGTCAGATCGCAATAATATTTCAAGTGATCACATAGATATCAATAAAAGCTAGCAACTTGATTGAATACAAGTATATGATCGTGCTAGTTATCGCAATCCATCGTGCGATAGATAGTTTGTCGTTTGTGTTTATTTTTTTCGTAAATCATACTTGCATTTATTTAACTTTCGTAAAGGATTCTTGGATCTGTGTATAATCCAAGAGATCCCTTTACATTTGTGATTCCTTTTGTATTGTTATTTAATTTGTTCATGTATTGTGAATGGTTGTGAGTTTAATTGTGGGTTGAGTGCATGAATTATTGTGTTGTTACATCTGTATTTTTTTCATTTATAATTTATTACATAAATTTATATTTTCTTTCACAAATTGTGTTTGTATTGTTCATTTAATCCACCCTCCTCTCGGTAACAATTCTGTTACACCACCCACCCCTCCAACAACCATCCCTGAAGATTAACTGGTTTGTCCCTAACATATATTAAGTTTTGACTAAGATTGTCCATATTTAACGAGTGCACTGTACTTTTGTAAGTAACTTAACATTTTACAAAGGGAATTCAGCTCTATGTGACGTTTGCGCTATATAACCTTTCAGCAACATTGACAAAAATAGCAAAAGTCTCTTTCTCAGACTATTTTACATTGCCTTTCTGCATGAAGCCTTGGTAGCATTTTTATAGAAGGACTTCTAACTCTAGTCAGATGAGATTTATCATGAATATTCATGCACATTTATAGAAGACTATAATTCATTGATGTATTGACTACAGTAAATGCTTCTCTGAAAAGCTTTATAATGTTTTCCATTGGTAGGAATTTGAGTTTCTTTCAAAATACCAAGAAAGGCATTTTAATCAAGTTATGATTGCTTAGCATGTTTTTTTATTATCTGCAGTGTGATTATGATTTTCATTATCTCCAATGTGATTATGTTTTTCAGAATGAGCAGAATGTTTTCATGCATGCGGCTCAGTCAAAGTTTCTTGGAACATTTGAGGTTGATATACAGACCCTGCATTGTTCATCAAGCCAAACTGCTGTCAGAAGCATTGATCATAATTATGTCTGCAGGTTGTATATCAATGCAAAAGTTCTGGTACAAAATGGAAACTTCAAGGAATTTCCTCCTGCAATTGGAACTGTAGATGTTGGTGATGACTCGTTAGAATTGAATTTCAAGTCTGAAGGTATCGTTGATATTGTTGATGGCAACCATACCTTAATTACTCAAAACAGACTCTGCGGAGAGTTCAAAGACATACAGAGCCTGAGCAAAGTTTTACACAATTATTAATATGTGCATTTGAACTTGAAACAAAAAACCTTATGTCTGTGTTTACTGTTATATTTAAAGCTTCAGTCACTTGTCTTATCTGATGTCAGATTTAAAAATAATTGGATTACCAGGATATATACTTGATAATATGCTTTTTATTACTCTATCTGACCTAATTAACATAATCCAATATGTGCTTCCCATCTCTTTTTATGAAATATTCAAATAAAGACATAGTACCAATTACAAGCGTTTCATTTATTCATTTACATTCTTATTGCTTAGACAATTTGATGGTTGAAGAGATTATATATTTTAGCTGAACTTTATTTTTGCGCTGAAAATGTTTATGGTTCACTGAATGTCAAAGCCAATTAAGCTATTCCTTACAAAGATTTATATATACAGGAAACACATTGGCCAAAGTGTACTGAATTTTAAAGTTCCACAAGTAATGTCATGACATCATTTTATGGCAAAACTTGACCAAGCACAGATTGATATAATACATTTCAGAAAGACTAGTTCTAAATTTACATTTATAATAAGAATTTTTAAATGCCATGTGATATTATCATTACAAATTTGGGTATTTAAAAGCATTGTGGTACAGTAGAACATGTTTTCAAAGGCCACCCCTTCTGCCAAAAGAAAAGGTCTCTCAAAACAGGTCATAATCCTACATAATCAATAAGTCTGTGTATGGAAATTATGGTCTCTCATAACAGTGGTATCAAGACAGGTTTTACTGTATTATGTATTTACTAGACTATTCTGATTCTCTAACCTTATAAGAATCACTGGGATGGTTTGGTAGTCTCCCATTCATTAAATTTGAATGTTACACTCTACATTCTATGCTCAATTATGTACATTTTCAAATTACATGTAACATTAGTAGCCCAACAGATGACCTTATATGCTGGATCAGTGCAATGTGCAAGGATTTAAGATATAGGCATGAAACAATATAATGAGAGAGGAAATGTGAGAGGATGGCAGCAGATAGAGAGAAAGAGCAGAAATAATAGTTGGTCAAGTACATATAAGAAGATGGATATTTAGAAGGATTGATAACATATAAGGAAAACAAAGTACATTGCAAGATTGCAAATAACTGAACCATATACATGTAATTATAGACAGTTGTTGAAATCAGTTAGGCAGTTGAGATTGCAAATATTTTGTATTAAGTGTGACTGATTAGTCCCATGATGGGGAAAGAAACATGCTTAGATAATCACTTGCACAGTACACAAGGATCCATGGGAGAAAAACAGTGGTCATTGATCAGGTGGTCAACATCTGCAGGCAAACTTGATAGAAACTAGAGCAAGGAAAGGATGGGGTTTTGAAGTAGGTGGCCACTAAATTAGGTTTTGAGTGCTACTCCATTTGCAATTAAAAGGGTGCCATACAGCATGAGTCTACTGTATAAACACTTGTTCTGAAAGAAGGAAAGATTATTTTTCTATTTTCCAAGCTTTTATTTTAATTTTTCCAAATGCTGGCTGATCGTCCATTTGCAAAACATATTTCTCCAAAGCTTTGGTTTTTGCCTAGAGGTCATAAATGTACATTATGGTATGAGACATTGAGGTGAATAGCCAAATGTTGCTAATTAATTGCTTTTACGCTTTTTGATTATAACAGCCATACATGCAGCTTGTACTAAATGCTGTTGTTCACACTAGCCAAATTTTGGCTAAGGATACATTTATTCAAAATTTGGTCTTTGCCTAAAAGTCATACAGTACATTATGGAAAGGGACAATATTGCAGTTAGCCAAATTTTGGCTAAGCATTCATTTAGCCAAGATATGGTTTCAACCTAAAAGTGTGAACAACAGCTTTGTAGGAATTAGCCAAATTGGGCTAAAAGGACATTAGTTGAGTACCAGCCTCACTGAGTATGACAACAGGAATCCTTAGCCAAATTTTGGCTAAGAATTCATTTAGCCAAGATTTGGTTTCAGCCTAAGAGTGTGAAGAACAGCTTTGTAGGAATTAGCCAAATTGGGCTAAAAGGACATTAGTTGTGTACCAGCCTCACTGAGTATGGCAACAGGAATCCTTAGCCAAATTTTGGCTAATTTAAAACCTGCCTAGCTCCTTCCACAGACAGTAAAGCCATTGAATAGTTATGTACTATACATTGATCAAAAGCTCTTCAAAGATTCTCATTATGTGCCTTTTCTACTTTGGGTTAAGAGATTTTAGCCCATAGCAGAGGCCTGATTTGAGTAAATGGAAAAGCTCAAGTGAAATCGGAAACTGTTACTGGTTATTTAATAGAGTAACACTGGCATGTTCATCTTTGTATGGCATGTTCCGTGTAATGTGACAGAAGCCCTTTTAACATACATGTCCTTAATGTGATTAGTACCATTGATGTTGTATACCTTAACATAAATGGTGTTTATTGTTGTCATCATCACATATCTATAATATGTCACTCAAATGTTAAAACGTGTAAGTATCATACTGGACACGAGATTCATTTTAATTATTAAGGAGGATACTTTGAATCAATTTAGATATTGTCATTGAATTAGCGTCACATTCAACATTTACTGCATTGTTTCATAATCATTATTGTGGGGATGGGGGTGCATGTCATTACAGGTCAAGTTCAAATTAACAATTAACTGCTAGAAAAAGTTACCGGCAGTGTACTTTGGACTATTTCAGCATCATTTTACGAGCACCCGGAAGCAGCCGTTGTGATCAACTGTCTTTACATATTAAGACATTCTAGTCACAGTATATGAACATAGCATAGAGGTATGTCAATATTGTCTCCAATGAACTTATAAATGCACTCAGCCTTAGCTTATATCAGTCCCGGTTTCAGAAGCATATAATAATAAACAGAGCAAAAGCTAAAGATCAAACAAGTGTTATTATTGTACAATTTAGTGTTCGTGGTATAGGAGAAACGTTAAATTGTGAATATCCAAGCAGTCATATTTAATAATTGATATGAATTTCGTTCAATGAGCAGTATTTTTTAGTCCCAAAGACGGATACATATCCTCAAATCCCACCCCTTGAGGACAAGTCAGCTAACCACCAACCAGTACAAAATCTTTCATATATGTGATCCGCACATTCATCGATACAAATGGTCCTCAAATGCCAATGTTTGATATATATATATATATATATATATATATATATATATATATATATATATATATATATATATGTAAGTTTTTTTACATCAAGGTATATTTTATAAACTTTTCATTAAGGAATGTCTTATTTTTAAGGATTTTGCACATCCGCGATAGCGGTATGTGAGCCATTATGTATGTGAGCGGTATATGCGCACATAGGTACATATTTACACAATCTTCTCAAATATTATGTTATATGAATTTGCCACACAATGCAGAATGTTAATCACACTTAAATTCGATTCAAATCATTGTTTGAATTTCACTACGCTTGCAGTCACTAGGTCATATGATCGGTTCCGTACAGTAAATTTGTCAAGATCATATTCTGACTAAAATTCATTTGTTGATTGTAAATGTTGGCCTTCTTTTATGGAAGTGTAAGTATGTTTAGAATATTTAATAATATATTCTTTACTTTATGTTTGTCAGTATATTTTTAATGTTATCAGCGTGCATTGGTAGTTGTGTCTTCTACACACATTCTTAACAGCCGTAATTACGACTTATAGTACGTTGGTGTTTGACGGACAGGATAGAATGAATAATGTTTATCTACTTGGCAATGATAGAGTTTAAACGCACAGGTGATGATAGTTTTATTAACCCTCTGTTTGCGTCGCTGGTTGTATCGTGAATATCTATCTTTACGAACCACCTGACCTTTTCGCTATTCGCGCCAAGCAATGGTTGGTAAACATTACGTCACGTGACTAATTTTCGAAGAGTAGGAATAGGAGCGACATTCAAAATTCGAGTTATTGCTGTCAAAAATAATACTATATTGAGGCAGTTGTAATTATAGATTTATTGAATGACTTTAAACAAATTCATATATAAAAAATGCGGGGGGGGGAGGGCGAGTGGCCGAGTGGTCTAAAGCGCTCTCCGTTACGGATCACTGCCATCTCACCTCTGTCTCCTTTCGTTCGAGTCTAAGATTCAGCAAATGTAGTTATGTGAGAAACATTGCCAGTAGCTTCTCGTGGGTCGGTGCTTCCTTCCAAGTGTTTTCCCGGGTTCTTACTGGCAGCCATGTATAGCCTATCGTGTGCTGAAAAATTTCGTTAAACCTTAGAAAAACAAAACCAACAACAACAGATGAAAAAACAAGGGAATGAATTTTCATTTCTTTATTCTCATACATGTACTGGAATTACGTGTATATATTACAAAACAGGAATCAATTAAATTCAAGAAAATTTAATTCACTGCTATAGATTCAGGCTTAAAATAAAAGTAAAACTGTGCCATGATAAATAAGCAACTATCTCCAGCTACACTAATAATTTAGAGATACTTTCCAAATACTTACTCTTTGGGTCGCTCAATCCTTGTTGAATTATTAAATTCAGGTTATGAAGGTCAGCATATTATGGCATGTGTGTATTGCATATGTAACACACAATATAATGCATGCATTAATGTTTAGTTAACTATTTGTACTAAGCATTCTATGCCAATATTTTCAAAAGTAATAAGGTTCCAGCTATGAGCATTTATGTAATGGTATCATTACGTTCACACAAGTTAGTCCAAATAAAGCAATTATCTGGTACGTACGTATCATGCAATCGTACAATCGATTAGCTATTATCAATTGCCGATAGAAAGTGTCATAAGAGTATTTAAATTGACTAATATGGAGATAATATTATAAAACGTTTCAATCATAAGCATAGACGTTTGTCATTATTGTATATATCAATTATATAGCACAAAATATACATTTCTTTATGTTGCGCATTATATAACCAAAGAAACCTCTAATTTTGCTACATCTATTAAATATATAAAGAAATTATCAAAAACAAAATAAAATGTATTATCCAAATTATGTAACACAATTTTTTTATATACAATAATGCATTCAGAAATGGCTTTTGAATCATCAATGTTGACAATAACTATATTTCTTTTTTAAGTCATATTTACGTTTCGTAACTAATTTAATATAAAAAACTGATGACAATTTCCCACCTACATGGCCTTCTAAAATGCAACAAGGTAGATCATTTATAGTTAATACTAGTGATGTTTAAATGCCTGAAAACAATAAATGCAAATAGTTATTCTATCAAACAGGCTTTAGAAGATTGACGTTTAAATGGTTGACTGTTACAATTTGTGGCACAAAACTTAATTATCATTAGTCGACTAATATGAAGCCATGCTGCATATTCTCAAATCCAAAATTACAATGCTGTTATCATCTAATTTCATTTTTGTAACCAAACCATAACTTGTAACACAACCAAACAACTAATTAATAAATAAACACAATCAAACATTTAACCAATAATGTAATACTGTAAAAATTAAACGAACATAGATTAAAAAAAACACGAACAAACCATTGCTTAGTGGTATAATGCAACAAAACCCTTAATTATTACAGGAACAAATAAAATTCTTCTTAAAACTGAACAATTTTAGCATCTCAGATACAGTTTAGTGTTTTGTTGTTTTTATTAACACCAGACACATATTGTGTTCTGCGAATTTCCTCCTGCCCTTCTGTGGCAGCATCTTCACTCTGCATGAAACGTCCAGCAAAATTTAAAAGAAAACAAATTAATATTTTAGATTATAATGAAGCAGAACGTAGATTATTATGGTTTTAACGCCTACGTAATTTATAAAAAAAGTTTAGTCTGCATCAGGATATGAAAACTAGTTTGCAACTTTATCATGTTGGCTTGTACAACCATTGCAATAATTGTATTATGTCTTTGAATTATATTATAGTATTAGTATATCATATTATAGTATTATATCTGTCCATCCTTGACACTTTGTTTTAGGCCAGGAAGATATAGTCTCCATATAATTTTATGAAGCTGTTAAAGCTTATATGGGTATGTACCGGGTACGTACCGATACTGTTTTCTTCTTTTTTTTCTTACGTTTTACGTCGTTAGCTCTCGTAATATTTGGCAGTGGACATTTTATTAACGTTGCATACAACATCATCGGCTTTTTCTTGTCCGGCAAAGAGTGCATACAATCAAATGACTTGGAGTAAACCTACTTCATCCATATATTAAATCAACTGTTGCAATAATACGCACACATAAGCATTCTTGGAAGGATGAATTTCCACTCATTATTAGTTAGTTAGGTAAGAAAATAACGATACATTGTAACACTAATACCGGTTTAGTAAATGAATCTAACATGGTACACAATTTTATATAAATCCCTTCTTTTTGCATTTTCCGCTCCCCTCGCATACACAAAGGACATAATAATATGCAGACATCTGAAGTGACAGAGGAAAAAAAAATAACTGGATAAGAAAGAAACCATGACAGCGTAATTGCACCAATTAACCTGCAATAAAGTTATTCATAACGGTATGTTCGCACTTCACATGGGACCCGTCTAAAGGTTATATATATATTCGATAGTAAAATGTTACAATTGCCTGTCGACATAGTAAACAGATATGTAACATATGTAAGGCCTTGTTGATGCAGTTGTTTCTTAATATTAATTAAATATGCAAATATCAAAACAACGAACAATGAGAGAGAGAGAGATATGGACAGACAGACAGACATGGTATCTACGGAGTTAAGATAGACTACAGGCAACTCTATATTGACCGAGTGAATAAATTATTCACTTCACTGCTGATTGCATGTGTTACAAAATGTAGTTATGTGCACTCGTGTAGCTATTCATAAACACCTCTGCTCCTTGATACATTTATAGTGTTCCCTTGTTAGGTATATTTTCATTCACATTAATTAAATAAATATATGACACATTTATTTTTTAAACAGGACATATGGTCATTAATGAAGAAAGTTTAGCACTACAATCATTGGCAGCTCATCCATTCTAGTTCCAGTGCATGGAAATGATTGTGGCGTAGAAATTAAGCAAACTTACTTACTAAGAAGAGTTAATTAAAATATGTAATATATGTACAGTTGATCTAAGTCATTATTCTACTTTAATTAACATTACTACCGACCATAAAAATGTCTCCCTCACCTTTCCTCTCTGCCTTTAGAATTATCTTATTTAATTAATTATTTAGAACATTATACTAGGCATAACATAATACAGACAATACATAATGATTGCCTTGTAACCAAGCAATATACCATACACAGTGGACAATCAAGTGCAAATCTTTATCATGGATTATATACACAATGTAAAGAAACCACAATGAATATATGCATGAACTGCTATTGTCAACCATATTCGTGAAGGTTACTAGGTGTAAGGTCAGTTTGAAGATTTTCATCCAGCCTAAATTCACTCCAGATTTTTGCATATGTTACCCTTAGGCATGGGTGGTGGTGGACGGGGTCATAAATAAGAAATAAATGCGCTGAAGTTTTGTACCATATTAAATTCATTTAGAAAATGGGATTACTACTACTTATTATTTGTATACGTCACAAATGCTTAGAAATGAAAGTCGTCAATAAATCAAAATCACCGTTTCAAGAATGTTTATAAAAAAATGCATTAAATATATACAACAGATAGATTGGATATATAACACAAATTTTGGTTTATTTATTTATAGTTTGTATTACTGTTTACAAGACGGCATACTGTACCCACTTGTGGTGACCTATTAACAATTTTTGGATTATTTACTTAGAATGTATATAACTCTTTACACTGCGATCACGCTATACATACGTGTCTTGCAATGTTAACAAACATATTATTGACTTATAATAATATGAAGAGAAAGAAAATGTATGTATAAATCAAAAGTATAAATATTACATGTTAATGTTATGAGTTGCTCGCAAGTAATCTTCTATTGGTACTGTTCCATATGTTGGCACTAAAGCCTGGCATTGCTTACAATTAATGTAATATGCAAAAAGGTTAGTTGATCAACACAGTTAAATTGTAAAGCAGACCGTACAATTCACTTGTGCGTATTGTATTCTCAGTTAACATTTTTGTACTGTCTTCTCAGCTAACCTTTCAAGTTGTCTTCTCAACCATATATTTGTATACATGCTCTCTTTTCTCTTGCACGTATTTGTCAAGATGGTTAGCATTGGGCACACGTGTTGGCGATATATATATATATATATATATATATATATATATATATATATATATATATATATATATATATATATATATATATATAAATGACATCTACACTATCTCTGTGTCGTGAAAATCTGATCTTTAATGTACTATGTATCGTCTGCTCAATCCAAAACAATGTGTATCACCTATATAAATACTTACTTTCACTTATTACCATCACAGTTGCAATTGAAACCATGCCTCTGTGTCCTCATCCATGTATCTGTCCATCCTTGACACTTATTACACTGAAACAGAAAGGTGAACAGTTCATAAATAGTGATAACTAAACGTTAAACCTTCAGTAGATGTAATGCTGCTCCTTTGACATCTGTTTTATATCTGTGCATGAACCCATATATCAAAGCCGACTCAAGTAAGATTGTGAATGATATATATCTGGGCAACGGTCAAACAAGCGCACTATGTACACCTATGTACGCACAGACATACACAACAGTACCAGAAAAGAGCGAAATCCACAAGTTTTGTCAAATCATAAACCGTAGGTAGATAAGGACATTTCTAATGTCCTGGACATATAATGAGATAAGCACGATATTTACATAATCAAAATTAACATTACAGGTCAGGTTGACAATGACCCTGACTTTGTACAAGTTCAAGTCCAATATAAAATTACCCATAGCATGTCATGCATGTAATGGATAACAGAGGAGCGAAATTAAATATACATAACATCTACCCTCATAAAGATACATGTATGCAATGTACCTTTATTTCATCTATTAGTCAAAATTACAAGTAATAAAAAAAAATTCACATGAATTCTTATTAGAGAAACAAAGTATATATGAAACATTGTTTGTTTTAACTTTGAAACACACAAGAGGAATATTTTATCCCAAACTGCATCACTTGTTATTTATTAAGTCTGTAAGAGTTCACAAGTGCCGAAATTTCTTTTTAAATTACATTGAATGAAATGTGACAGAGTGAATTTAAAATGTCATATTTGAAAGGTCAATCATTCTTGGCAATGGAAAGGAATCATGAATCTGTTTTGATTATACTATTTTCTTGTCTACTGTCAGTGCAAATGCAGAAATAATTATATGTTATCAGGAAGTTATATGTGGTGAACTACAGTCACATTTCCTGGTTATATGAAATCATTATCCAGCAAATGTTGAATTTCAATTTGGTTTAATCTAGCAGGGAAGTTGATTAATATAGGTGCAAACTATATAATTTCAACATCACTATACATTTCATTTGCTGGTGTAGGAACGTCTAGAAACAGGTGGTCACATTCAAGTAATAGCTATGTTAGATCATTATATTTTTACTGATGCAGACATGAACGTGTTTAGACTACATTATTCACAATGTAGGAATTCGTATGACTGGTTAAACTAAAGTCTACACAGTGTGTTTATAATTCTTAAATGCGCGCGATTGTAGCATCCTCTATTTGACCTCATGTCACAATCAATATATTCTAATAAAATCAACCAACTAATGGAACATTTCATCCTGGAAGGTTGTAAATGTTTACAAGATAAATCTTATTTATAATTAGAACGTCTGTTACTAAATGTATGATACAAAATGTGTAATCCAACAAGTAGACCGGATAATGCATGGGGGATCGGTAATTCTCTGGATGTCTATTTATGTGAACATGCTCTTTACAAAACTAAAATCAATGATTCAGGTCAGGTGAAAATGACGTCGATTTTTGGCACGGTCAAATCTAAAATGTAATTATAACTTATTTTTAACTCTAAATCTAACAATCTTACACCAATATCATTTTCAAGGATAGTGAAATTTGATTGGCAAAGTCACATACCTTATCAAACGAAATATTCCAAAAAATGTATATATTCTCAAAATATGTGGTAATTAGAATTTTCATTTGATGACGTGTTAAACATATTTAGCTAGTAATGGTTCATACAAATTTATATAAATACATCTTATTAATTATCTTGAACTCTAACAACCAGATGTATATGTAGTACATCCACAAAATCACCATAGTCTGAAATAGTTTAACATAAGCCAGTGTTGAAATATCGGTTATTGTCGAACATTGTCTTTACATCTTGCCAGTGACTCTTGGAATTGTGTATATAAAAGTTAGGGTGTTCATTTATTGTATTGCAATAACTTAGCTGGATATAATGTTATTCTAATTGTAGCTTTAAAGACTTGTTTGCATTAAAAATGTGATCCTAATGAAAATGTAATATCTGATTTAAACCCAGCTTGTACAGTTACTAGAACTGTGACAAGAAGAGCTCTTATGAATGGAATTAATTAGGAAATTATTCTTGTGACTGAAAGACATACTGATGAAGTTACTTTCGAAACTGTCATGGATCAATTACAATATACTGATCAATATGATCATCTTGTGATTATTCATTGAAGTATTTCAAATTAGGGTGACAAGAGACAATCACATGTTCTCGAAAGGATCCAGATATATCTGTAGGTGTCACAGAATTATTAGGGAAGCTGGCCTTATCTATATCTATCTATCTATCTATATATATATATATATATATATATATATATATATATATATATATATATATATATATATATATATATAATATAGATATAATGTATTCTCCAAGAACATAAAATAAAATTAGTTTTCCTTAGTCTCAAAACATGTTAGGTCATGAAAAAACAAATAGTTGTTAATTTAATTACTACTGAGCAATACATCTTGAGCTTTGTTTAAATTACCCTCAATAAACATACATGTGGCTTATTGCATTGTATACAACATCCAAACAATCTTTCAAGATCTTTAACTACCATATATGTACCAATATTAATTTTTATTTTGATTGAGTCCACATTATATCGCATTGTTATTCATTATGCCAAACTTGTATGGCATCTTGTTTACTAATTATTCCATTTTATTTTATTTTTTGCTGAAGTTTGGTCTTGTGCTACATCAAATCTAATTTCAAGCTTTCTTTATTTGATTTCATGAATGTTAATTCACATTACTATTGACAGCTTGGCATTTAATCCATGTGCTTATTCATAGTCTGAAAGGGCTTGAGTCTCAGGCTTGGTCAATGTGGATATGCAAGAAAGCTTGCTAGTAGGTTCTTGTGTGTTTTCCTGGTTTCTTCCTCCACATACTGGCCACCACGTATAGCCTATCTTGTGCTGAAACAATGGCACTAAACCCAACAATAACAAAAACTATTCATACAATTTTTTAAATCATGTGTCAAAAAACATGTTAGATCTTTGAATTTAACATAACTATATATGGCAATTGAAAAAGTCAGAGCTAATGCCAACAATCTAAATTAAGTGTAGGTAAAGTACTTACTTATTTACATAGTGTAATCTCTGGAGATGACTTGCAATAAAAACAACATGCATTCTAACTACACTGTACCTTGTTTAATTTAGAACTAATTGAATATTTAAGGATATAAATATTAATTATTTAAAAACAACTATAGTCACAACCTTACAGAGTATCGTATCAAAATACATGTACTATTTATGAATGGAGCCAGATCGGGTGTTGACTAGAGCACAGTCAAACCATTTGCATGGAACTGCATCAACAGAGTCCATAAGGACCATATACATATATATTCCAAGAATTGACAGGAAACAATTTCACAATTTTGATGGAGTCTGCAGAATTGCATTAACACTGACACATTCCAATGTAGACACTAAAATTATATTCTGTATCTGAGGGAAATTGCTTGTGGTACAAATATAATCCAGGCAATGACCTCCAAGAAATGCTAGAAATGTTTCTGGTCCATATAAGTACAGTATGAAAGGCAACAAGTTATGTGAAAGATTTGACAATATCTTAAAATAACTGTATTTAAAAATAAAAGAAAAGAAAATAAAATTGTAAATTAAATTTGTTTCCCATTTTCATGCTAAAGATCATGTCAGAACCCTCCCTCTACTTAAAGAGACTTGTCAAAACTCCTGACCCAGTTTTGCCAATCCACTTATCTGTTCTGACTTGACCTTTATGTTCCATCACATGTACATGTAATATTTCATATGAATTCTAAACCAGCTCACACAAATGAATGGTCCCATGCACACAAAACAGAACAGTCCCACTCAGATTTGTAATCACAAAAAATTAGTAGGTATGACTGTACAGATAAACTGATTTAATTTAAAGTGAATATATTGAAAATATTTGATTATCTCTTACTAATTCAACACAATCTGAAACAGACCATAGCAAATCATTAGCAAAAAGTAAAACCTTCTGAAATTTAATTAAAGATGTAACAAGTGCTGGCCTAATTACCATTTACAAACCAACAATTTAGAAACAAATCAACAAAGCAAACATAATTCCCAAGCTTTTAGTTGTTTTATTTATTTCAAGATCTTGAATGTTTGGCACAAAACTGTGAAAACATGACTTGTATGTAGAAGGCTTTAGTCACAACATGAATACATGATTTGTATGTAAATGGCTTTAGTCACAATGTGAATATATGACTTGTATGTAAATGGCTTTAGTCACACTGTGAATAGATGACTTGTATGTAAATGGCTTTAGTCACACTGTGAATATATGACTTGTATGTAGAAGGCTTTAGTCACAATGTGAATATATGACTTGAATGTAACTAGCTTTAGTCACACAATCTGAAGAGATGACTTGTCTGCAAGTAGCTTCAGCCACACTGTGGGAAGAAATGACTTGTCTGTAACTAAATTAGGTATGCAGTATCAAGAGATTACTTGTATGTACCTAACATTAGTCATACAGAGGGAAGAAAGCATTAATCACACAGTAGGAAGAGATGACTTGTATGTAAAAAGCATTAGTCATAAAATTTAAAGAGTTGACATGCCTGTAACTAGCTTCAGTCACACTGTGGATAGAAATGACTTCTTTGTAACTAAATTAAGCAGAAAGTATGAAGAAATTACTTGTATGCAGGCCTTGAATTTAACACAAATTTCCTGGTAGCCAGACGGACTAGTTTACTGAGAAATTTACTAGCCCTGCCAAACATTTACTAGCTCTGTCCCCAAAAACATGTCACACACTCGTACTGAGATAAACAACAATTTTCTTTCATAAGTAGCATTATCACATAAAATGTAGAAGTACAGAAGTATAAATTCTACTTTAAATCATCAATAAATTCACATTTCTTGTTTATCAGCATCAGCAGAGTGGGCTGGGATTGTCAGGATGAGGACAATCAATGCCAGAATATTCTTGCAGTCAGCAGCATATGATTGTACAACTGTGGGCCAAGTCAAAGCATAGATAACTTTCTAACTGCAAGATAATAGAATGAATTTTGCTTCTTTCCGGAGGCTGAAACCTTTTATAAAACGCCACATTTTGCCTGTCTTATAAGGCGGGAATTGTGCCTCGTTTTGAAATATGAGATGTTACAGTATAACTGACGCGAATTATTTGAAGTAAGAAAAGGAATGACACAGTGAACTTTATATATAAAAAAGTCCGAGCAAGAAACCCGTTTAAAAACACGTGCCTTTGCCCACCCCACCCCACCCCTTCCATCGAATGGCTTCTTCCTAATAAAGACTTGATCTCAACGGATGTTCTACACGATCAAAGCAGTGGCTAAAGTAAACACTGTTATAAAATATTAACATGAAAAGATAATGTTAGTTTCAACTTGGAAAATGTGTCCTCCCATCAAACGAAGCCAGCTGACTCGGCGCGTTGTATTTAACTCCGACGCGAACTTGATGTGAATGAAAAAGAAATCAATAATCAAAAGGAACAAAATCATACATAGTGACAAAAAAAATAAATAAAAATATTCCGGAGATATTTTTCTAAGGTATTTTTGTCACTGTATTATTTAGCTCCAATTACGGTCTCATCATTAATAACATATGCTTGGTAATTGTATCTAATTAATCGAACCTCAGTGTATTGTTGAAATTAATAATAAGCGTGAATATTTTCAATCTTAGATGCCCATGTGAGATTTTAATTCCCATCAAATGCTTGGATATCTCCACGTGTATTCAATTATTTGTTCAATCGTTTTGGAGGGAAAATATAATAGCTATTCTTATTATCATAAAAAAGTAGTTGCTTGGAAAATGATGTGTCTGTAATGTTATCATAATAAATTGATCTAATTCTTCTAATTATTTCGATGCAAACGTAAAATAGGAGTTACCCGTTTGTGACTCGGAGCAAGCAACAAAAAAAAATCCTTCAAGAAACAAACATGTAAACTAATTTCTTTGAATAGTTGATGCTATATTCTTTTGTGTGGTGTAACGCTTCGTAATTTGTTACTGTGGTCGCGTGAATAAAGCGTGATACCATTTAATTCACTATCAGATTAATACGGATCAATTTCCAAACTTCCTTTGTTAATGACGGGACCTAAATTGGCACTGTTAAGTGAAACGCACATAATCAGATGGCTTCTTGTAATAGAAACACATTTCCGAGGCAGAAATTGACTTCATCTTCACATGCTAATATTTTATGGCTGTGTTTACAACGGTCACTGCATTGTTTCTAAAGAACATCGGCCGAAGTCACGTCTTTATTATGGTATTGAGTAAACAAACGCTGACTGCTGATAACCAAAAACTTAACATTATGAAAATTACTAGCCCGACGGGAAATCTACTAGCCTCGGGCTAGCGGACTACCGCTAATTTCGAGCCCTGCTTGTATGTACCTAACATTAGTCATAAAGTGGCAATAAAGCATTAATCACACAGTGGAAAGAGATGACTTGCATTTAAGTAAAATAAGGAAACAATGCATGACATTATACCTGAGGAGTTTCATACATTAATCAATTTGCATGGTATGCTCTTATGTACACAGCAGCTGACCAGTGTCCATAATATGTTTCATGATCCAACAAAAAATCATCTTGATGCTTGGTGACCCGGCTTCATCTACATGAAGAAAGGAAAACATGAAATGAAAAGTCATTTGATAACAAAGTCTTATCTGTCTAAAAGTCATCTCTGTTAAGAAATCACCTGTCCTAAACAGCCAGGGTTTCCAAATCCAATACATGAATACATGTATATCTAAGAAGTGAACATGTATTCAAAGTCAACATATCTTGTGAGTCAATTTTCTCACTCTCCATAAGTGATTTATCATAAACAGTTTGACTGTAGAATGCTTGTGAAAAGCTAAAACATCCCACATTCGCCAACTTTTCTCACCCAAAGTACTGAAAATAGGTCCTTAATCCTAAACATAACTGTCTATCTGATACTTTTAGACTGAGTGCATATATATTCATGAGTAGATAAAGGGTATGGATCTCAATAATTTATCACATACGACCATGATGGGGCATTTGCTCACAACATGTATATATATAGTAATGTTGGACAAATCTGTTTTCATTCTGCCTATACCACCCTCCTTTTAGTAGAAAAAAAAACAAGGTGATTGAATCTCTCATTTTGGAACAGTTACCGAATCTCTTGGAGTATGGAAATTCGATAGGTGGCAACATGATTATTCTTGGAGATTTCAACTTTCACTTTGACTGTCATAGAAACCCATAAATATCAAAACTCCTAGATTTCATTCCTGTTCTCAATCTTGAATATTCAGTTAACCAACACAACCATAAACATGGTCACATTTTAGACTGGATTCTTCATAGACCTTATGATAATATCAAACAGCCCACCCTTGTATCATGCAAACTTTCATCAGATCACCTGTGCATTATATGCCACCTGGAAGTATCAGTTCCTAACCCTCCACCTTTATTTGCTACTAAAAGAAACCTCTCTATGATAAATAGAACCAAACTAATGCATGACATCTAAGCAAACCTAACAACTTACAGCAGAACAAATCTATAATTGCTTGCATTCATTGCTTGAAAAATATGCCCCAGCCACCAAGTGCCGAGTATCAATTCAAAAGTGTTCTCCATAATATAGCAGTGTTAGGAACCATCTTTGCACTGCTAAAAGACACCGCCATAAAGCAGAGATGCCTTGGCTTTCAACCAGACTAAGTATTCAGAAACAAATCAATGAAGCTCCTAAGAAGAACATCACAGACATAGCCTATTTAGCCAAATCATCCCACTGCAGTACTAAGATCATGGAGAGTGCCAGCTGCAAAGAGGTCTTTGAGATTTCTAAAGTCAAAAAAACAAATGTACACCATTTCAAACTACGTTCTCTCTACAATTTTAATTGACTCATCATCATACAATTCCTGTACAAAATTTCAGCAAATATCATTAGCAACATTTGAACCTGTCTCTATGGATTGAGCATGGACAAATGTGATTAAGAGAGCACCAAAGTCATGTAAACATGATCCAATTCCATCATAATTGCTCCTTGAGTGCTTAGATCCAATATTGCCTTCACTAACTGATGCTATTAATACATCTCTCTCATCTGGGAAATTTCCATCATTTTTCCCATTGTAAAGACTCTGCTACTGAAGAAAGCAACAGTCGACCATTAAAGAACTACCACCCAGTTTCTAACCTCCTGTTCATAAAAAAACAATCTTAGAATAAAAGTTGTTCTAAACCAACTTGTATCTCATCTGCATTTAAACATGTACAGTCTGCATAGAAGCCCTTGCCACAGTACTGAAACTACTCTTCTGAAAGTAGTTAATGACATTCTCTCTGCTTTGGATTGTGGAAAGATCACTGTTCTCACCCGCCTTGATTTGTTTGCAGCATTTGACACAATATACCATGCTATATTACTTCACCATCACGAGCATGTATAATTTGGCATTCACAATACAATTCTTACTCTGATTTAAGTCCTAGTAAACAGGACAAAAATCAGGCCAACATAACCTTCAATCATGACAATAGGCAGGTAGGCCAAAATTCTAACTTTAAGCGACAAAGGTTAAGCACACAATATAAATTAAATGTACATAACACAGTCTGTTTACTAAGTTTGATAAAATGTCACGCCAGTTTACTAAGTACATTTTTTTATCAAATCAAAACTACAGTCACTCAAATTGGTAAGCAGCCCAAATCATCTGCTAAATCATCTTATTAATATTCATAGCTCTGGCTCATAATCAAACAGCATTGCAAATCTTGATTATATAAGCCAATTCAGCAAGTTATAAGCTCAACTATTAGACACAAAATCATATTATTATTAGTAGATCTTGCTTACATCTTTGCTCATCAAGGATTTTCAAGGATTTAACCTAATGACCAAGTCTAATAAAAAAAAAATGGATCGGAAATAATCTTTAGTATGGTTAATGTGAAAACAAGCCCAGTCAAAGTATATGTGTATGTGTGGATCTTCTCTAGTATGGTTAGTGTGAAAACAAGCCCAGTCAATCTTGTTATTGTATGTGTGGATGGTCTCTAGTATAGTTAGTGTGAAAACAAGCCCAGTCAATCTTATCATTGTATGTGTGGATGGTCTCTAGTATGGTTAGTGTGAAAACAAGCCCAGTCAATCTTATCATTGTATGTGTTGATCTTGTTCACCACTATAATCATCCAAGACTTTAGTAAAATGAGCACATATTATAAGTTTTAGTAAAATCAGATGAGAAGTAGTGTCTCCAGAATGGTAATGAGTTCCGCCAGTTCGATGCAAGTTGCCCTCATTAGCTTGGACAAATTTCTCTTTTTATTGAACCTGACCAAGTTGATAATGATTTAAGCAAACATTCCAAATTTTATCAAAGCCTGATTTGAAACATGCACTGATAGTATAAACAATCAATTTTTGATCGACAGATGAAACACAATAAATGCCTTCAGATAGACATAATCCCTTATGGCCAGGTCAGCTGACTGATCTCCTTGCCAGTTCAATACAATTATATCCTCAACAGTAATATTTATTTCATTTATCCAATTCTTTTAATGCTTCTCCATTTTTATGCTGCTTTTATTTCCATCTTCAATCAAGGCATATGTTGATTGGGAAATAGTTTAGACTAGTGTATATGTAATATTGTTTACATGTATATTTCCAGCATGATATAATGTAATCATAATCTGTACAAAGAAATCAACAGATCAGTCCCTTATGTAAAATGTAGGTTGTCAACTTGCTCTTTTCTTATTTTGATTATTTCGTTTTACAAAAGTCTGCCCACATTGTTATATTTGGTTCATTGTATCTCCCATTCAAATTAAATTTGTCTGACTACAATATATGAAGCAAATAGAAATTTATATTTAATTGTAAATTTATTGATCTCATTATGATTTCGCAAATCTTGACAAAAACCCCTTCGCACAAAAAATAATTTTAATATACACCAGCACTATAACATTTCTGATGAAAATGCTGGCAATCTATCGGTGATTTTACAATATGCACATGCTTATAATAATGTACTGACAATGGTTGAAGAAAACTGATTCCATAAATAAATAAGAAAATGATACTATCAATGGGTTGTGCTATTTTTGTATGATACCTAAAACTTGCTAGTTTTCGGTAAAGTTGGAAAGGTCCAGTATCAGAATTTTGTCTGTCATTTTAAATATGAGAAAGAATTCAAGATCAGAAGCTACATTTTGTACAAAATAAGTAAACAAATTATTGGTTAGACACAAACTGAATAGGATTCATTTGGCATTTTACATAACGTAACAGTACATATTGGAACTGGGCAACCTCACACAAAAATAACATCTTCCAGATCTTAAATTCATTTCAATCATTATGGCAAATTGAATCTCTCTTTTTAATTTGTCTCTGCAAAGGTTCTCTTTGATGATCCTCCAACAACATAGCTAATAGATCACTTCTATCTGCGTAGGTTTGGGTCTCGGATTCAGCCAATGTGGGTAAGTAAGAAAGCTTGACAGTAGCTAATCATGGGTTGGTGGTTCTTTCCGGGGGTTTTATGGGCTTTTCCTCCACCATTAATACTGGCCACCATGTACATTATATCTTGTACTGAAAAATAGCGTTAAACTCTACAGCAACAACAGCAATTTAATCCACAGGATAATTATCATAGCTCTAGCATACGTACTCCATAGGATAATAAGAATAACTCTGCAATCTACATGTATAATACAATTAAACATAATTCAACTGTAGACAGCACACATTATATGAAATGACTATATCATATTCATTTTTAAAATTTATGATATAACTTTGTTCATTTTCACAGATTGGGGTTCACCACACCTGTGAGGCCTTGACCCTGATCCGTAATGGATATAGGTCTGTTGTTCGACGTGGTCTATTCAATTATATACACTCAGCCACTCTCAAGTGTCATAGATCATCATCCAGTGTATCACCAACTGTATCCTGATGACACCATCATATACAAATTGAGCCATCCCACTAAAGTTGATGCTGCCATCCAGGGAGTAGAGAGGTGGATTTCTGATGTAAAATCACAGATGAAATGTAACAAGCTGCATCATCATCATCATCATCATCATCATCATCATCATCATCATCATCATCCATTTTGATTATCCAGGCCTTTTATTAATCCTCTAACGAGGGTAGGCCTGTCTCTTTTGTCACAAGAGTATTAAAAGCTTTCTTCCAGGCTCTACGGTCCTGTGGATTGACTCCGCTCAGCCTCAACGTCTTTCTGTCTCTTTTAGTCAACTCTTCCCATGTTAGCTTAGGTCTGCCTGAAGCTCGACTTCCAGTAACTTTGAAGGAACGGACCATGGATATCCACTATTTACTACGCTCAACATGGCCCAGCCATCGCATCCTATTTGACTGGATAATGTCAGAAATGTTTCTGATGTTGAGCTGTGTGAGGAGAGACTCAAATGGGACATTCGCCTCGGGATTTACATGGCAGATCCATCGTATCATGGCTTTATCATTGCGATGTATCTTCCTGAGAGTTGTAGCAGTGACAGCCCAGGTTTCAGAGCCGTATAACAGCACAGATCTGATGTAAGTTGAGTAAAGATGACCCCTTGTAATGTGCGTCAAATGCCTATTCGTCAGGATTGGGAGAAGCTCTCTAAACTTATTCCAAGCAGACTTGCAACGCGTTGTTGATGCCAGTTCACATCCTCCTCCGGCCGAAATGTTGTCTCCTAGATAACAGAAGTCGGCTACGACATCAAGCTTTTCTTCACCTATAGTTACTACTGTCACAGGCCTTCCATCAATAGGTCTAGCGAGTCCACTACATCTGGGACACTTGTAGCTTGGATCAGTATTGAGAGATCATATGATTCCATTACATTTCTTGTGAACCCATTGTGAACAGCTGATGCAAAAGATTGAGTTTCTACCTGCGCCTTTTAGGCAGACGGCACATGGGTACTTTCCTGAGCTTTTCAGTGTTTCCCTATTCAGGCCAGAAGTCAATACCTTGGATTTACCCATGTTGACCCTGAGACCTTTTCTTCCATGCCCCTCTTCCATTCTGGCATACGTTCAACCAGAGCCTCTAGTGTGGAGTCAACGACCACTAGATCATCAGCGCATACAGGAGCTCATATGGGCAGCTTGTTCGAAAGTCAATTGACAGCGCTTCCAGAACAACGATAAACAATAATGGGATCAATACCGATCCTTGATGAACACCAACATTGACACTGAACTCGTCACTGTAGCCATCACCGACACTAACACGGCTTCTAGTATTAGAGTACATGGACTGTACAGTTTTAATAAGCCATTCTTCAACGCCTAATTTACGAATCGCCCACCATATGAATATAAATAAAACTGAAGCCATTCTGATCACAGCACAAAGACTTTCACATTTGCATCCTCTGCCTCAAACAATAAATAATAACAACACCAACATTGAATTATCAGAGTCAGTACAAAGCCCTTGTGTTACTTTGGATGGTACTAACACATTGCATAAAAAACACAATGAGAATGCCAGTTAGCAGAAGAGTCCGATCATTTAATACTTATTTTGAAGTTTAGAATAAGTGGAGAGGGGAGAGTAAGGTGGACTGGTATTTTCATCTGATTTGATACACATGTATTCTTTCTTTTACCCCAAGCATGTCAAGATAATTTATTTTTACATAACTGATATAATGGGATTTTTTGTTTCATATAAATATGTGCATTAGTATTATTTGCAAGCAATTTCACAGCCCAAATCATAGCTCAACTCTGTAACATATATTGCAAGTCATCATATACATTATATACTTCAATGTTTTAATGTGGTGTAATGCATCAAGAAAAGTTCAGATTTAATTCCTACACTGAGCCAAAAAATCAGGACTTTGCTTGGTTGGTGGGGACACCCTGGACGTTCATACTGATTTCCTATTTTGAGTTATAAATCACAATTCAATGTTTGTGCTTACGACCTAGATAACTGATTTCTAGTAAGTAACCACTCATCAGTAATTAAGCTCACGTTCAGAGACGTACATATTTCCAATTATTAAGAGGAGTATTCCATTCAATTACTTTAGATTATCCAAAGTGTCTATGTGGCATATCATCTAAGCTATGAAAGAAGCCTCATATGTGATGTCAGAACAAGGCTGATCTGGTCAATGGTGGTCAGAGGTTAAAGAAAAAAAATATGGAAGCCATATTTGGTATGGAAACTATCCAGGGTAAGACAAAAACATCATATATATATATATATATATATATATATATATATATATATATATATATATATATATATTGGAAGCCAGATTGGGTACGTAAACTCTCCAAGCTCAGAAACAAAAACGCTTTCATATATATATATATATATATATATATATATATATATATATATATATATATATATATATATATATATATATCAGTACTGCATGTTTCTGGTCTGCAAAGTGCACTTCAACTAACTCCTTTGTTAATGAAGTACTAATTTTCAGTTGTCTGCAGGTACAATACACAAGATAAACATGGATCGTGTATGTAACTTAGACCAGCAAATTGTTTTAAGCCTTTCTTTATTTTGACATAGCGGCTGATGTCAAAATAAAAAAAGGCTTAGAGAAATTTGCTGGTCTAGTATGTACCTTTAAAGGAAGGAACGTTTTGGATAAGATAGGAAATGCTACACATATTGCTTGTGTGGGCTCTGTCTCATCTAGGGTTGATATGGTAACACTCGCTTGTCAATTATGGTATTTATTGTGAGATGGAATGGTACGACATAAACCTAAAACAATACAATCGTTATTCTGAACAAAGTGAGAGAAGATCCAAAACATATTCAGCTTCACCGTCTTCTTCATCATGCCACTTTTTTAATCCAATCACCATTGTTTGTATTTAAACCTAAAATGTTTCCTTTAATCAAAAAAGAAATAAAGATTGTGTAAAAGTGTTGTAATGCATAAAGGAAAATTCAGATTTAAAGCGTCTGGGCTTCGTTCAGTTGTTGGGGACACCCGAGACTTTCATTTTGATCTCCAATTTTGAGTTATAAAGTCAATGGTACTCCATTTTCATAAACAAGGGAAATCTTTACTATCACCTGTCCTGTGTCAATTATCCAAGACTCTATTTCTTTGAAGTATCTGTTCGCATCTACAGAAAAAAGTTGTGCTTGTCATTGTTTACGGACTTGCAGTCTTCAAAACGCTTACACATTATTTAAACTTTTTCATGACAGCGACTCAAATTTGGGAGCAATCATTAAATTATTGTCAAGGAAAAGCCAATTTTTAAAAAAAAAAAACATTATATTATTAAAACTAATAAACGATATATTAACTCATTAAAATATAACAAAAAATAGAGTAATTACTACTATAAAAAAATTATATCACTTTTAAAAAATGAGTCCGTCAATCAAAAAAATCAGCTTGCAATCAAATTTATCTAGAAAATGCGCGCAACAGCTTGGAATTCCATAGTATTGTGCTCTTTCTACAGAAACTGAATGTCATGAAAGTCCGACTTTATTATAACGGATTTTAGAGATTTCATTGGGTGTGTGAAGGGCCGTTATAACCGTTACAAAAAAGCGGCCACCTATGGCGCAAAGATTTTGATCCGGGTGGGATAGGGTGGGATGATGTTGTTTGATTATGGCCATTTCTAATTCGGCCCGTGGCTGATTATGACCAACTTTTTGGGAATGCAGTTGATTCGGTCCAAATGCCACACTGATTCGGAGCATTTTAGACATTAAACGAAAAACAACGGGGCACACATTTCCTTATTTAATTTAATATTTACTATTATTTTTCACAAGCACAGCAATATAAGGTAAACTCTGATATTGAACAGTTTTTTTTTCAAGATAGCATCATATGTTGTGTTCTAGAATGGAATTAAATGCAATGAATTGGCAAATTGAATTAGAGCAGCATTGGTAATTTTAACATATTTTGGAAATGAGTTATACAAAGACTGATTTAAATGTAGAAATGGAATATTTGGAAGATAGTAATTGTATGGAGTGGGTTTTACCATTGTTCCATAGACCTTTATTTCATAGTTCTGATGACTAAACCGAATTGTTGCATGATACTTGCATGCCACCTTTTAGATTTTTTGGAATGTAGTCCTTGAAAATCTGACTTAAGGTATGTCTTGAAGAAATTCATCACACAAAGTTGATATTTGGATGATATTGCAAATCTATAGATATTATAACTTTATAGGGCTTGTCAAAATCACCCCATTGAATTTCAGAGCTGTGGTGGTTATTGCTAGTTACTAAATGACAATCAAATGCAGAAAAGGCCTTAAACTTTGGGCTATGATGGGGGGGGGGAGTCTTTAAATGTAAACAAAAAAAAAGTTTTAAAAAATGTTATTGGCCCATGGGGTGGGATTAGGTGTTGGAGGTGTTGTTGTAGCTTGTATGTGTTTTATATTATTGCTAGTCTAATTATTATTATTATTATTATTATTATTATTATTATTATTATTATTATATGATGAATGATCTGAAAAACAATTCAGACGAGATCCAGTCTTATTAGTCATGCAGTTTTGAATCTAACGAATCAGCTGTAGAAATGACGATCCTTTTTATTCGCAGATGTAAAGTTCGAAATGTGATGTGAACAACCATACATTGATTTGCAGTTTTAAAATATCACTCAATACTGACATGTAATACACTCACTTCATATACCTTCTAGATATCGGTCAAATATCTAGCACAGGTGCACACATGAACGTTACCAGCTGGGCCTAGGTTTATCTCATACACGAGTGTCACAATTCAGTGTGATCTTCGAGCTTATAGATAACAGTATTTGCCACGTACTAACACACCAGGTTGTCCGATATTTGACGTCATGATATTTTTGTAGTTATCTTCCACCATCCCCCATTGATCGAATCAGATAATAAGCATGTTGTGATTCATATACTAATTAAAATAACTACTGTCTAAAGCACGATCAACAGTTTGTGATGTATTTGAAAGGATTCTGACATACTTAGCACGTTCACACCAACACCAAGCCAAAAACCACGCGTATCGTCTCAATACATAGCATCCTAGTACGGATAACTCTTGGCTTGAAATTCTACTGCAAATTCACGAACACTATTAATAGTATTAATATACATGGTTACGTATTAGGAACTATAAATGGACATGCTTACGTATCATTAATTATCATGTTTATATGTATTTACTATATTTATGTAACACAAAAAAACAACACTTGAAATGGCGTAAAAAAACGTTATTAACCGATTTTGCAACCCCTCATTGCACGTTTCCATCAGCTATATCAGTTTTAATCGTGTAAGGAATGGCAATATGATGCACTCTCAAGTTTGAAGTTTGTATTGTGTGCAGCCTGACGTCTATATTGCAGAGCCTTACGTAGACTGAAAGAAATGCTGATGTCTACATTCATTGGCTACGGCAATGATCTCAGAATTAAATGTTTAGATTGGAAGCCACACTCCGAATGTGCTATAAATTTGAAGTAGTCTATATACGATACTTAACAAGCCCGTCAAGGTTTGCCCTCCCCACTCTGACAAAAACTAAAATGACTTCCCTGCTCATAGGTACCGATCTCGGTAATGCTTATGATGTTCCCTAATCCCGTCACTACTGTGGTCGATAAATTTTGTTCCCCTCCCTTCGTCCCTATATCGACATATTATTTCTTATCAAATGTACACGACCGCAAAACCTAAGACTATCCATAGAGGTAATTATATATATATAATTTCACAAAAAAGTGATATTTAATAAGATTAGAATTAAATATCACAAATTATGCAATATTGTTTCTTTCATCATCCTATGTACCTCCCATTCTTCCGTATAAATGAGTTTAGACCCCTTTAACATTAATTTGCAATAACATTACATGGCTTGCCGTCACGAGCTGGTACACTCATCTCGACCTAAAATACTCATATCAGTATTGTAAACGCTTTTATCAGTCACAATATAATCAGTCAATATATAGAACACTGACATCGCAACTATGTAATGACCTAATTGAAGTGGTTTAGTACAAACAAGGTTTAATTGATTAGACGAAGATGATGATACTGCGAGAGAGATATATATACTGATCCCATCCCCAACACACACACGCACACACTCTAACACACACATACATTGGCATTCTTGACATTTGGAAGATATAAATATGTTTCATATTTTGTTTTGAGAGAGAGAGAGAGAGAGAGAGAGAGAGAGAGAGAGAGAGATGATGATGATGATGATGATGAGTGTTAAAAATATTTAAATTAATGAAAGACTCAGTTTTACTAATCAGATTAATATTGCCATTTTACTTATTTCGCATACTATTACTGCTATTTTATAACGTTAATATTGTAAAAATCCGTATCGTGATCACAGTAACTTACGTAGAGAACATAAATTACTTTAAACTAGCAATTACACAAGCCAGTTGATGCATTTTGTGTGATCAATGTTTATTTAGAGAACCTGATCTGAAAATTTTTGAAACATTTAAATTTTGGTCATAGTTAGTCGATAAGTTGGGGACTTGTATCTATTGACATAATTACTTGCCCATAAATGAGATAATATGAAATGTAAACAATCACTGCGTATTTAAATGTTGTGCTGTTAAATGATGGGCAATACATGGCTGTAATTAAAGTAACAAATTACACAAACTCCTTATACCTAGACGTGATATTCTTCGTTTTGTTTTTATTTTATCTTATTTTTTTTATATCAATCACTACAACAAATAGGAGAGTGATCTGTTATGCGAAATTTTACTTCTTCCTTTTAATTGATCATGATAAATTTTCCGTATGTCTAGCTTAAAGGTACGTCTATCCATCCGCACGTCTACCCATCCATACGTCTACCCATCCGTATGTCTACCCATCCGTACGTCTACTCATCCGTATATCGGTTCATTTTAACGTCAGTCAGCTTTCCTTGCAACTTTATCGATCCTGAAGGCATCTATATGAGGAAGAGAAAGGGCGCATGTAATATATACTTTACATTTAATTTGAAACTGTTCTGCACCAAAATGTCATGCAGTCTTTTTCTACAGTAATCCTATATGTTATGTTCTATTTTTTGCCTGACCTATTCGTTACAGCTGGCTGCAACACTTGAAATGACGGGTTGGTTCCTTATTGAAAAGATGCCAATAACATATCACACCAAGTAATGAGCATGATACAAATTAATGGTGCCTGAAGTTAAATTGAATTACTTAGAAATAAAATTATGTTTTTAATTAGTTTACTTCCTTCTAAATGATGAGTGTGTTAGGTAACTGAAGACTCTATTTCAGGAGCTAAGATATCCTCTCTAGTAATTGGCTAATTTAAAATATAGGTGTGAACCATAAAATCATTCCGATTATATTCGCTTTCAATCTTTTCATAGATACCCATTCATTGATGCCTTGCAGGACTCGTAGTCTTAGTATCTGTATAGTGGTCTAGCTGATGTAAAAACTAATGCGATTATAGGATTTATCGGGATTACAGGGTAAGCAAAACTTTCAAGCAAAGGAAGGATGAGTCCGAATTACGTATATTAAACTCCGGGATCGAATGCAATAACTGTAGTGAATGTGGGCATACTAGCGACAATCTGACTGTCATCTTCACAAGTGCCGCGGCAGTCTGGCGACGAGAGCAAATTTAACATGGGTGGATCTGTCAAGCGACAAGGGGAATATAACATAGAGGAATGTATGACATCATTGAATTGGAAGTGGATAGCGAGAAGAGAAATTGGAGAGGGGTGAAGTTACGGTACTGGACACTGGGGAAACAATGGTAACAATGCTTCAAGGGGCTGACTTCAATCGGACAGTATTGCAAGGGGCTGAACTAAATACGTGCAACTAAAAAGAGACATATACATATAAACATGGTTAGAGACATATAATACTAATAATAATAATAATAATAATACTAATAATAATAATAATGAGGACTTTGTATAGCGTCTAATCTTACGAAGCTCTAAGCGCTTTACACCATCAATAATGATTTTGACTACACTACAGAACAACAAATGCTTCTAACGGTTGTCGCTGAAATTCTGCATCATAACTGTATGGTGACGAATCAGTTGAAATTGTGCTGTCAAGCGAATCTCTAATGGTTTGTACTTTGTCATCGAAGAAATTTGCAAATTGGTCTGGTAGGTCTAGTGGAGAGAAGGTTGTTGGAAGTGGTGTACATTTGTTCCTTGACATTAGTTTGTTAGTTATCTCGAAGAGCTCTTTGCAGCTGGAACTCTCCGTGATTTTAGTACTGTAGTGGGATGATTTGGCTAACGTTCTTCTTAGCAGCTTCGTAGATTTGTTTATGAATAGTGACTCTGGTGGAAAGCCAAGCCTCTCTGCTTTTCAGCGATGTCTTTTAGCAGTGTGAAGCTGTTCCCTAACACTGCTATACCATGGAGAACACTTTTTTTATTGATGCTCCGCATTTGGTGGCTGGGTCATGTTTTCCAAGCAATGGACGCAGGCAGCTATCAAGTTGTTCCGCTGTTGGATGTAAGAAAGTTGTTAGCCTTTCTTGGATGTCATGCATGAATTTGGTTGTATTTATCATACGGAGGTTTCTCTTAGCAGCAAAAAGAGGTGGAGGGTTAGGGACTGATACGTTGAGATAGCATACAATGCAGAGGTGATCCGATGCAAGTTCGTTGGATACAAGGGTGGATTGCAGAATATTATCATCAGGTCTATAAAGAAACCAGTCTAAAATGTGACCAAGTTTATGGGTAGGTTGGTTAACTGACTATTTAAGATTGAAAACATGAATGGAATCTAGGAGTTTTGACATGTATGGTTGACCAGGACAGTCAAAGTGAAAGTTGAAATCTCCAAGAATAATTAGGTTGCCACCTATCGAATTTCCATACTCTATAATATTTGGAATCTGCTCCAAAAAACGAGATTCAGTCAGCTTGTTTTTTCTACTAGGAGGAGGACGGTAGAGACAGAAAAAAATGGACTGACCTTTGTTCCAGTGTGAGCGTTGTTTGGACTAGTTAAACGATGTGTGGCAGAAATTGAAGGTTGTGCTGTACTCAAGGCATTTGATCATGGAATTCTTTGTAATTACAGCAATTCCACCTCCGCGAGAGTTGCGGGGAACGACTTGATGGAGTAATCGCTGGGTGTTAAATCCACACAGTTACATTCATGAATTGCGGAATGTAACCAGGTTTCTGTCAGGAAGAAGACGTCAATATTCTGGTCATTGATAAAATTATCAATTTCTGTGCGCTTTTCCGGTGATCTTACTGATTGAACGTTGAATAATGCAATACGTATTGGTATCCCTATGACAGTTGACACAACGGTTTACGATTTAAGAGGAATTTGAACCAGGTTATTAAAATTAACGGCATAATTTTTAAGTTGTTTATCCATTACGGCGAAAGGGAGATAACTGGAATTCTTCTTCCTGTTCTACGCCGGCCAGCTTTGAAAGAACGTTTCTTTTTTCGTTTCCGTTTATATTTAAGAAATGATGAATGTAGTCCCAGTTGGTTTAGTCTTGAGCACAATGTACTATCTAGAACCAAGGTGTGGTCATTTAATCCAATTAATGAGGGTCCGTCGTATTGTAAGCGCTCACGTGACGGCGGTTTATTAAAAAACAAATGAAGTCTTAACTTTGGGACAAAACAGCTGAGAAAATTTATAATTGTTCTCGTTTCCAAAACAAGGAGATGAATTAACACATACGAACGGAACAGCCAATTCATGATGAAACACAATAATGTAGCGATGATAGAGAACAAGCACAAATATCATAAATATAGTACAAAATCGGAAGAGCTTATCTCGAGCAGTTAAGCGATGACGGCCATCTTTCAGGAAGTCAAAATACAAAAACAGATAGATTTATGGAACTAAATCGATCAAAGAAAAACTATACAATCGACTGGACACTTGTCGGGCCTCGAAAAGAGACTGTTTTGTTTGTTTTTTTCAATAAAAAATTTGTGAACACCATTAAGTTAAGATAGAGGGAATCACAAGGATTTTCTTGTCTTCCTCAAACTGCGTCCGATACCTGGAGCGTAGATTAAGACTCGCTTCAGATCGCCTAGCCTCTCCACATAGAGCTTTCGTTTACAAAAGTAATATCGGTGATTATTTGAAGAAAAGTCCAAGAAACAAAACAAAAAACGAAAAATAATTAAGTGGTGTTTACACCATGAAGTTAAAATAGAGGGAGTCACACGGATATTCTTTTCTTCCTCAAACATCGTCTGACACTTTGAGCCTCGCCTCTCCATATAGATCATTCCTTTCCAAAGTACAATACCGGTGATTGTTTGAAGAAAAATTCAAGAAACAAAAACAAACAACAATCCACCACCACCACGCACACACACAAACCCAACGGTCATATTCAGGGCCATCCACCACTCTCAAACATAGACTACTCAATATTTGCCAAAGCCACATAAAACTCAAATCGCCCTTTTTCCCATGATGTACGTGTGTGACAGATATAGCAATTATCTTGGCTTTTATCTCTAAAGGAGGGAGAGAGTAGTCCTTAGGCTTCTCTGAATAAGACCTTCGCATGATAACCTCGCTAAGCTTTGATCAAACGCTCGATCTGTATTGTTTCTACCAACTTTCTGGTAGGAATGAAAGTGAAATGAATTATCTGAGGGAAAACACTGGCCTTACATTGACATATGGGACTATGACGTTTACAATGTAGTCACTGGACAGTTTGCAATCAAGATGAAACGATCGCATCAATTCATGGAGAAAGGAGAAGAAAGTAGGAGGCAGAAGCGTGACCTATTCCCTCGTACAGTGGCTGAAATCTTTGCTCTTATCAATGCCAGCGATTTTGAAGATGACATGAGTGAGGCAGAATCCAAATCGAAGGAGTCTACGTCAAACAATCGTCCGTCACCCGTAACACCTGAATCCTACTACTACATTTGAGAGACAGATAAACATTCCTCTATACAATTTAGAACCACGGTCTACACGTACACTGTGAAAGTTAATGATTTCAAGTCAGATGAACCATTGGAAGAAAATAAACTAGAGTGGATCACCGATTTGTGTGATTCGTTGTTAATCACAATGAAACGAAGCCATACGAAGATGATAGCTTGACATTACGTCAGTCTGAAATCACCTGTTTGGAAAGTTTATCAGGACACCAGAATGGATATTGGGCATGGCTCTCAATAGTTTCTAAGTTATGCTCTAGGGGATAAAGTCTTGGTGTAAGGAAAGGGCCATGGCACATGACTCCCAGTCTGACACATTTTTCCACTTGGAGGTATCACGGTACCAATTGTTTTTCCATAAACCTCAATGATAATGTTTTGTGAAATAAATATACTTTCTATCCTACTTCAGCACGCATGTCACACACCATGACAGAGAATAATCTTAGATCGTCATATTCACCACAGGAGTCTGACGTTTTATCAATAAAGTACGGCAAAATCTGTCACCTTCATGTTTTCAGAGATTTTTGCTGTACTTTATTGATAAAACGTCAGACTCTTGTGATTTGACAAGGACAAAACCAGGTACTCCATGGCATTTAGGAGAGGTAACTCTGCTTGAACTAGACAAGGCCAAGAGTTATCTAGTCATAACAGACCCAGTTTCACCCAGGTGTCCCAAAAAAACTTCATTAAAAAAAAAGAAAGTATGATTTAGATATGAATTAACTTAATCTCACAGGTTGCCAAGACACTTAACTTTGTTTTAAGCCTAATAGAAAGTACAACTCTTAAATAATGCACCAATCACACGTAGCGTTGTTGTTTATTTCTGAATGCTTCAAGCTCCGCCTACCTGGGGGTTGTACAATTGGTACCGTTATACCGGATTCGCATCAAAATTAATACTTCCAGTTCAGCCCGAATGTAATTCTCTTCTACTTTTATAACATTGTTTCCTCTCTTATTTTGGTGATAGCAGAGTTATATTGATGCATTTTGGGTAGGGATTTAAAGGTAATTGTTTCTTCTTGAGAATATGAGCTCAGAGATTGATTGTCTGTTTGTATTTTGGCGACAGTGCACAGTGCGGAATTAGGCTTTAGGTGATGATCCGGAAGTAAAATCTGTGTTCTGTTTACATGCTGCTCTGTTTAAAGTGCAGCCTCTCAAAAATATGTCGGTGAACCCTTGACAATAACTTCACCGTGAAGTCATATTTCTAGGTATTTTACATTAACATATGATTTGCAATGATTGCAACACAGTGGAAAGGTCAGTACTGATAAATATATGCAGAGAACATATAGTGACATTAATTGCGATGTACGTCCACTTGGGTAACTAAAATCACATATAATGAATCTCAGCCATGTAATACATATTAGTCTGGAATTACTGTCATACCCTAGCCCCATCCCAAGAACAATGGTCAGATTCCTAGAAGAATTGATACAATCTACACGTACAGAATATTTCTGACCTCCATGTCTAACTTTATTAGTACAGGAGCTGAGGAGGTTTCAAGGAGTGAGAAAGCTTGCATCATCAAAATAGTTGTTAGATCGTGCAAACACGTCGTCATATCTGGTATTTTATCTGGAAGCTTGCGCTTCTTGCAAGCTTGCACAATTTGCAAGATTATGAAAAACGCAAGATGCCATGTATTTCCAGGTTAAATTTGTTATAGACTTTTTGATCATTGCCCATACCGTAATATGTATATAGCTGTTAATATCTTTTAAACAGTTTCACATAGCAAAGATATATAACTTATTTATGCTAAAGATGAACGCTGTTAATTTAATATAATGTATTATTTAATTTTCGAGCAATTATGTTTTGTTATATTTAATATTACCACCTAATGTTTACATTTTTAATGAGGTAATATCAAAACATATAATAATAATAATAATAATAATAATAACGGTTTTATTTCCAACAATTGTACATAAAGTATAAATGCTCAAATATAATGAGACTTTTTAAATAAAGGGTGTTAAACCCATCTAAACTATGTTACGATTCCGAATTTTGATTTCAATCTATATTTTCTAATTTTGAATTCATGCCATAATTTCCGAATTTTGATTTTAGGCGTTATTTTAGAATTGAAGAGGAACTGATTATGTAAGTGATTTCCGTCTAAAATCTGGACTGACTGGACATTTTTTTTAAATTATGGGACCCTCAAAAGTTTGCACACATATATACATAAGGAGACAACCAAGACAATCCGATTAATGTGTTAGAAACGGAACGTAAAAGCTCGCGCTCTTCTAACTTTCGGAGATCTAGTAAATACGACCAATAAACATTAAACAGCCAGGACAGTATACAACATCGTCATTCCATAAGAAATTCCTGCATAACAGTGAATCACAAGGTTAGTGACGTTGTACAAAATTCAGCAAACTTGATCAAAATGAATGCCGATCGATATCGTCCAAAACCATGTGCTTTTCACTAGGGACCGTCTCAAGATGTACATGTAAACATTACAGCAATACACGAAAACAACGGATAGATGGATAGATAGATAGATAGATATGTACATGTATTGTAAACATTACATCATTGAATAGAAAAATGTATACATGTACACATATTGTAAACGTTACAGTATACATGTACACATTGTAAACATTAATGAATGAATTAAAGGTATACATGTACACATATTGTAAACATTATATTAATGAATGGATTAAAGGTATACATGTACACATATTGTAAACATTGTATTAAGGAATGGATTAAAGGTATACATTTACATGTATTGTAATCATTACAGTATTACATGGAAAGAAGGTGTACATGTACACTTATTGTAATCATTCATAAGGAGGTATACATGTACACTTATTGTAAACATTAATAACAAGGTATACATGTACACTTATTGTAAATAATAACAAGGTGTACATGTATGGTCATATTATAAACAGTCATAACAAGGTATACATGTACACTTATTGTAAACATTAATAACAAGTTATACATGTACACTTATGATAAACATTCATAACGTGAACTGCTCCAGTGTCCTAGTGGTTGGAGTGCCAGCTGCTGAAGCGGTAGTTCATGGGTTTGATCCCCAGCTGAGTCATACCAAACACTTACAAAAATGGTACTAACAACTGTCTTGCTTGGCGCTCAGTATGAAGAGGTTTAGTGTTGGGACTGGTCGGCCTGGTGTCAGGATAATGTAACTGGGTGGGACATCATGCTACATGTCAAAGGCATGATGCCCCAGTGCTACACATCACATTAAACAGCCTAACTGCAGTGCTGACATCATAGCGATATGACAATGTTTAAAAGCTATGTTTAAAATCCTAATGACACACACACATAACAAGGCATACAGATACACATTTTGTAAACATTAATAACAAGGTATTCATGTACATTCATTGTAAATATTTAAAACAAGGTATACTGGTACAATCATTTTAAAAATTCATTCCCAATGAACAACACCAGCACATAAATAAATTCAAACCTTTTATAAACCTTTGTGGAATTGGGGCATTCATGCTAGTCTGGTTGCCTGCCTTAAATGCACCTTGTCATTGGGGTATTCTTGCTAGTCTGGTTCCCTGCTTTGTATGCTCCTTGCCATGGGAGCATTCTCACTATTCTGGTTCCCTGCTTTGATTGCTGCTTGTCATTGGCACAGTCTTGTTAGTCTGATTCCCTGCTTTGTATGCTCATTGCCATTATAGATATAACGGTACCAATTGCGCAAGTCCAGGTGCGTGGAGCTTAAAGTGTAGGGAACATAATGCATTCAGAAATAAACAACAACACTAGCTATGATTAGTGGATTATGTAAGAGTTGTACTTTCTGTTAACCTTAAAAAAAGTTTAGCCTCTTGGCAACATGTGAATTTATGCTAATTCCTATTTAGATCATATTTTGTATTTTTTATGATTTTTTGAAAATGTGATACACATGGCTGAAAATAAGTATGTTGTGACTAGATAACTCATACCCCTGTCTAATTCCAGCAGAGTTATCTCTCTTAAATGCAATGGAGTACCTGGTTTTGTCATTGTCAAATTGACATAACAGTGTTTGAGATGCACACTAAATTAGGATAGAAAATATATTTATCTCTCCAAATCTTAGCATTGAGGTCTATGGAAAACAATTGGTACCGTGATTCCATCAACTTCAAGGCATTCCTGCTAGTCTGGTTCTCTGCTTTGTATTCTCCTAAAGGCAAATCACCAAACCCATCACAATTGTATGTGTTCCAACATCTGTGATGAGGTTATTTCTAAGCTTGATGGAAATAGCCATGCAATATTCTAATTGACTTTAAGATGTGTAACAATTTCAGTATGCACTTTCATCATCAGTCTCAACTGATCTCTTTTAACACTGATTGTTATGGCAGTACTAACATGGTTTCCCCCATCATTGTTACGGTAGGAAGTCTTGGATTCCCCATCATTTTTCTGGCAGTAAGTCATGGAAACCATTTCCCCAATCATGCATACCAGGGTTGACATCTCTGATGAAATCCATATTGTTCTGTCATTTTACAAATACATCACATAGTACCCCATTTTGTTCTATTGTTGAATTTGAATGATTGAGGTAGACATTAATTATAGTAATGCCTGTAAACCATACATGATGTTTTACTGCTCTGCTGGCCTAGTGGTCAGAGTGTCTGCCTTGGGTGTGGGAGGTCATGAGTTCAAACCCCAGCTAAGTCATGCCAAAGGTTTCTACAAATGTTGCCTCACATATCGCTTAGCATTAAGAGGTTAGTGTTAAGACTGGTCATACTTGTGTCAGAATACCTCAGTGCTAGACATTACTACAAATTTCCACACTTCATACAGCATGGCAGTATGATGGCAGAAGTGATAAAGATTAGTTAAAAATCCAATTAGACAAACAAATGGTGTTCAAGAACATGTTGACTCACTATTCTATGTTCCAAATCACACATAAAATCCAATTACACACAAACACACACACACAAATGGTTTTCAAGAACATGTTGACTCACTATTCCATGTTCCAAATCACACATACAATCCAATTACACACACACACACACACACACACACACACACATGGTTTTTCAAGAACATGTTGATTCACTATTCCATCTTCCAATTTTAAAGACGAAGTTTGTATTGGAATTTGGAAACGTTTATGGAAATTCTTCATTTCAGATGTGCTTAGTTTTGACAGGAAATTTAAAGATGGACTAATGAGTGAATTGAACATGGTTATGAGCTTGTTGTACTTAAAAGAAAGGATAAGTGCTTTAATGTTAATCTTCTGACAAGAGTCACGGAATGTGATACATTATGGCAATTCTTCTTGTCTTGTTCTGCTTTCATTTTTGTTGTTCCTCTTTGGATGCTCAATTTTAAACCTTAGCTATGTCCTATGATCAGAGTGGCCAAACTGGTTTAACATTCAAGGGACACAAATCTGCCTTTACATTTCCAATGAGTATTTCTCCAGTACCTAACATTACTACATTTTGCAGATAACTTGTATTTGAAAAGGACTATTGATTTTGTGGTCCAAAGGTTAAAGGTGAAGACCAGTGTGAAAGAAAGCTAAATAATAGTTTCAGGTGATATCAATAACTTGAGCTGCATGGACATGGGCTTGCACAGTGCACATTGTGTAATTTAGAAGCCTATTGATTTTGAAATTGAAAGGTCAATGATCAGTGTGTCTGAATACGGAAATGGTTTCTGCCTACAAATTTCAGTTACAGCCATATGTCTAAGCTGAAGTTTGTGTATGAATAACTATATGGGTGGGTTAGAAAGAAGATGGCTGATTTGGGGACAAAGAGGTCATGGTAACTGTGATTGATACAACACATAATGTCTATTTGCATAATACCATCAGTTCAAGATTGCCAGTCCTGGATTACCCATTAGGCAGAGTAGGCAACTGCCTATGGGCCCCGCGACTTTTATGGGCCCCATCAGGGGCCCCCATGAGACCGTGACCGTGGGACTGGGGCCCCAAAAGTTTAACTGCCTATGGGCCTCCACGGTGCTTAATCCGGCGCTGAAGATTGGGTAGCACAGCCAAAGTTGACAATGGTTGACACTAAAAACGTTCAAGAGGCCTCATTTTTTGGGGTCAGTGGTCAAGGTCTTTGTGCCTTAAATTGCACAAACGTTATGTTATAGATTGTTTTAGTTTTGTTATAGATTTTGTTAAGATCATTGATAAAACTCAATGGAGGTCTTGCTCTAAGGATAATAAAGAAACCTATTATTAGGGGAGGGGTCTAGAAGCCAAGAAACCATGTTATGTTAAGACAAAAATAATAACATTTGGATAGTAAGTCTAGTTCATAGCTGCATACCTTGAGCCAATGTCATGGTCATTAAGATCATTGGTTAATAATATTCAGAGTCAGTGGTGTGCATCTCATGCCTACACAATGTGTTATGAATCCTGGTTCGTGTGTGTGATGTTACTATATTTGACATATTACTAATACATGAGGGGGTCACTGCCATCTAACCACTATCTCTGTGGGTTCAAGTCTCAGATTCAGCCAATGTTGAGATGTGAGAAAACTTGCTAGTAACTTTTCAATTGTCATTGGATCTTTCCCCTTATTTATCCTCCACCATTTAATGACCCCCATGTGTAGTCTATCTTGTGCTGAAATATGGCATTAAACCCTGCAACAACAACAACAACAACAACTGTACAACAACAACAAATAATACATGCCCTTATGAATGCACATCAATATATTAGGTGGCTAACAACAAATTTACTTATAGGGCACTAATTTACTGATCAGCTGATGTCTCATTGCCACTTTATGGCGTAAGGCCAAGAAGTAATTGTTCTCTACCCATTTGTTTTCAAGAGCCATGATTTGTCAGCCTTTTCTGGAGGGTCAAGAACAGTCAGCAGGATATGTTTTCATGGCGGTAAAAGTTCAAACGATACAGACTCAGAGTCACAAGGTTCAGAATAAATATATCTTCCATGGTTGTGGCCAAAAGGTTATTAACCACTATTCTGAGTGGTGTTATAAATGCACATGGAAATTCAGAAAGAGTGTGGTTTCATCTTACGTGCATTCGGATCACTCAACAATAAGTAATAAACATGATTTGGTAAAACTCTGCTATTATTCAATTTAAAACAACAATTAATAGCTGAATTAAAGTACACACAGATCTGATGATATATTTTTTTGCTACTACATCTATCACAATGAGATAGTTTATCCCCACCACGCTAATGCTACCCAAGCATTTTCTAAATACATCTTCAGAAACCAGTCTTTGCCATAACACGCCTTATCTGAAAAAAGTTATGTATAAACACATAAATTAGTGCAAGTGAATCATAATTAATCCACCTTCCTTAAAGGGATCTGTAAGAGTATTGCTTTTGCCACCACAAATACACCTACAAAATAATGTATTCAGTTATTTGTTTGGGGAGGCTGGCTTGGTAGAAGAGGATAAAGATGAAAGATGACAGTAGTTTAGGAAAATTTAGGACTTTATCAAAGTAGTTTTTCCATTATGGGAGAATTTTTTTTTGCTCCCCCAGCCAAGACATTTCTTTACTTCTTTCAACGTTGTCAAAAAATTAAGTTCAAACTTAAACTCCAAATTCAAAAAGTAAAATACACCTGACCATTTAATATCAATTTCAGGACTTGTTTCGCCATTAGAATTTTGTTTTATTTACAATCCAAAAAGCTTTTGATATAAAAAATTTGATTATTTGCCAATGCAAAGTCATTTAAAATCTGCTTGGTTGTCTTCAAGGACAAATAAAAGCTGTCTAGTAATAAAAAAACATAATTCTAAGTTTACTGCTCTAATTTGAACTCCATATTTGTCTTATTTCCACTTATTTTGTGAGAAGTACAATTCCTATGATAAATAAGTAGGGTTCTAAAGGGTCTTACTGACAACAACCTCTCTCCAAATTGAAAAAATGGGGATAAATATCCATTATTAATGACATAACCTTTGGGCTTGTTACAGAACATTATCAATCTCTTATGAATGAAATAATAATGTTGTATGTTCCTCTATGTGTTTTGTAATAGCCACAGTTTTGATGACTGAATTGCCAATGATGTTAAATGGGTGTGTAAGTGTTGGTTATGGCATGTTGGCATTGGTTAGGGCCTTTTGTTTATTGTTTAATATCCATATATTTATGAATGAAATACTAATGATGCTAGATATGCATGTAGATAATATGCACTTTTTGATGAATGAATTGCCAATGATGTCACAGTGGTGTTATCTAGTAACTCATAGACCAGAAGAGATTGTATACCATCCATCTGCATGGAGGGTTGCCATGAAACGTTACACACACATTTATCCCATAGTATAGTATGTCCTATATGAAACTGGTGCTGCTCTTGAAAATCTTATTTTCACTACATCTCCTGAATCTTTAGCCATATTATCATGGGATTGTCATTGAAGAAACTTCTATTCTTATCTATTTTGTTTGACTAATTTCTTTTAGAAATGAACCTTTTCTCTTTAATTTGCTAGTGTTCGTGATTTATTTCTAAAACGTTTTCATGACAGTACAATTGCAAAGGTTTACTCTTGTGGTAGAACAAAAACAGTTAAGAGAAAGAGACAGCAAATAACTCAGATCATCATTGAAAGATGCTACATCGGAATTGATAATTATTTGAAAAACCTAGGAGTAGACATGGCTCCAATAAACAAAATAGGATGATCATTCAACTTTGGTTGAAAATGACTGCTCTACTATGCTAAATTTGGATTGTCAGCATGCAAATTCTGAAACATCTAATGGAATTGGAGTACAGTATAAGCAGCAGAGAGGGTGAATCCTACAACGTTTTTAGACAAAATTTGATTGAAATCCTAAAACGAGCCGTCTTATAATCTTATTTTAACCAAAAAAAGGCGAACCCTACAACGTTTTCAGACAAAAAATTGATTGAAATCTCCCTACGAAATCATTTTAACTAAAAAAATGAAAACGATTTTTTAATTAATTTTGGTCGCAACTTGTTGTCATCCACCCTCTCTGCTGCTAAAGTTTTCAGTTCTGGGTTAATAATTTTTAAAATTGCAAAGCAATTTACGATTTTAACCGAATATTTGATCAAGTCCGATACGATATCGTGTCCGAGGATCATGCAAATTTATTGTTGCGAATCCGTGCGGAGTCGACTGAGCATGACTAAAGAAATCTCGAAATTGATTGAAGTCCATATCAGAACACCATGTCTGCCATATATTTCTAAGAGTATGAGTATCAACTCCGTTGAATACAGAAAGAATATTGCAGTTATCTCTGATGACTTTTGGAACCTGAGTGTAGCGTTGAGTGACATATATCACGTCAGTGTTTTTGTGACGCCCACGGGAAAATATTCTAGCAGGATTCTTTTGTTTATCCAACATTATATCGTCGTATACGACTAAATTGTTAATATCTCCATCAATATCATCAATGCTCGGTGCTTCATCGATATCGGTTATAAAATCAATGGCGTTCTCACCCTTAATTTCTGATGCATTCTCGTTAAAATCCTTTAACACTTCATAACATCGTTGATCATCTACGCTAGGGGCAATTAAATACAACTTATCCCACTTCATCCATCTCATTATTAAATTGAGCAACAATTGCGTTTTACCGGATCCAGATGGTCCGATTATAATCATCCGGATAGAGTTTGGTAGCGCTGCATGATGCTTAATTGGTTCTCTTGTTTTAGTCGCTGAAAAATCAATTATATCCATATTTCTATACATAAATTATGGATCTATATTGTGTGAAGTGTAAAACGCGTACTGGCACCGATGATGTGACGACGGTTACAACTAAAAATAACAGATCAGCACTTACTGGTAAATGCGTGCAATGTGGTACAAAGAAATTTAGATTTGTGTCTATGAAATCTGATTAAAAAAAAAACGAGGAGGTGATATCGCAGCCAAATTGGCAAAGCTCCCTGGAACCCCATGGGCAAAGTACCCCGGAGAAAAGCACCTTCCAGGATATAGCTACTGTGGACCGGGAACCAGACTTGATATCAGACTCAATAATCAAAATCAACCCAACCCCGGTGAAGAACCAATAAACGCCATTGATAAGGCCTGTCACCTTCATGATGTTGCTTATAAAAGCAGCAATCTGCAACACAGGCATCTAGCAGATGTGAAATTAATTCATGCGTTAAATGCTATTCCTGATAAATCCTTCAAAGAAAAATTGGCTTTATTTTTTATAAAATCGGCTATGAAAAGCAAATTGATGTTAGGTGCCGGTAATTAATAATATGGAATCAATTTATTATTCTCCGAGGGGATACTGGAGGGGTAACCCTGCAATCAATAAACTCGCTAGTGCTGCAAAAGTGAAAAAAACCACTGCGGCTAATTGGTTATCCAAACAGGCACTATGGCAAATTTATCTACCACCGCCTAAACAAATTCAATTCTCGCATTTTGATGTGACCGCTCCTAATGAAGTTCATCAGGCTGATATATTATTTCTGCCACATGATCGTGGTTACAAATATGCGTTAACCGTAGTTGATATTGCAAGTCGATACAAAGAAGCAGAACCGTTAAAAACAAAATCAGCCACTGAAGTCGCTTCTGCATTTGAAAGGATTTATCGACGAGGTCCTCTGCGTTGGCCAAATCTGTTACAAGTTGATCCTGGCAAGGAATTTCAGGGTGCAGTGTTATCTACAATGAAACATCATAATGTCACCATACGACGAGGGCATACTGCGCTACATCGCGATCAGGCCATTGTAGAACGATTTAATCGGACGATTGCTGAGCGGTTATTTGGATATCAATACGCAAAAGAATTCATTCAAGAAAAGCGATCCAGTGAATGGGTTAAAAGATTACCATCTGTGATTACTGCACTGAATAACGAGATTACTAGAACAATCAACATGAAACCTATCAACGCGATTAAAAAGAAGTCAATACCCGTACAACCACAAAAAGATTTCCCTAGAAACGCTAGCGTTTCCCAACCAATTCTTGGTAGTAGTGTCATTGTGAGGTACTTATACGAACCAGGAGAGCTTGAAGGGGGTAGAAAAAGGGCTACTGATCCTATTTGGAGCGTCACTACGCATAAGATATCTAGTATAACACGATCAACTGGTAGACCTCCAGTCTATAAACTGGATTCAACTGCCCCTCAGCGAGGATTTACTCGACAACAACTGCAAGTGATTCCCGAGGATACTCAATTGCCACCGCATGGTCTTAACTAGCACCGTTGCGTCTATTGCACTCAAGACAAGTCAACATCACATTATTTCTGACATGACCGAGATTGTTATTTTTTCTGTCTACGGTGAATTGGCGAGGATCCTTATCCGAATACTGCCAACGCATTATACAATTGCAACTCGCGCAGTGATTATTCTGTTGTTTCTTCAAAGTGATTATTAATTTAGCATCAATATCAAATTCTCGTTGTTTTTTTTTGTCCTGTTGTTTGTAACCGGAGAGTTTTTTATTAATGATGCTAACATCAATATCACTTATTGTTGTGTCATTATCATCGAAAACAACTCTTCGAAGTTGATTTATGTTTCGTACTCTGGATACTGCGAGATAGACTAAATTTGACCATTCGATGCGATTATCTACCATCCAAACAATTGTATCCGATATAGTCAATCCCTGTGAAGAGTGTATTGTTGCTGCGTATCCTAGCGTCCACGGGGATTTATTAGCACGCAATGCATCTTCAACGACATTGATATCAACCAGCACAATATCATTTAATACCAGAATTTGTTTTTCATTCTGTCCTGGAATATCAACTTCAATATTCTGTTTTCGTGTATCCGATGGCCTATAACAAAGGGGTACTGGAAGCGTTGCAAATTTTTCTTTATGCAATTCAAATAACTTCATCTGAAGTGTATCCCTGACTATTTTTCTACTTGCAATGATCAAATCGTTTGGTCTCCACGCTTCCCAGAAATCATTCATTGGGGTTTCTGAAATCACTTCACGCGCTATTTCGCATTGGATTCTATCCGGTTGTAATCTAATTAGCGCTTTGAACTCGCGTAATCGTTCATCAAGTGATCTATAATCAGTGGTGATTTCTTCATAGTAGTCTACAAAACCCTTTAGCCATTCATGTGGAGATGCACCGACAAATGGTGGTGGTTGGCCTTGATCCCCGCACATGACGACTTTTGTGTTTTTGGTTAACAACCACTCAAGAAATGTTTTTAATACATCTAATGACACTGTGCATATTTCATCCCAGATTATGATTTCAGGAATGAATTTATCACCCATTCGATCAGGAGTCCATTTGTCACCTTTCCATCGAAAGAAGCTGTGATAAGTGCAAGCATTTACCCCTCGCTGTATCATCTCTCTGGCGAGTCTATGAGTCGGTGTTAGCACAATCATGTTAGTAGAAATACAAGTATTTCCACCACCACGATATAATTCAATTGCACGAGTTGTCTTTCCTGACCCACCACAGCCGTTTAAATAAACTGTCTTGTATCTACAGATTGGATCAGATACCGGTGGTGCATTAGAAAATTCTGTAGAAACACTAGTGTTTCCAATTTCAATACGGTTACAACAAAGATATTTATCATCCATGGCAACGTCTGCGGATTCACAATACTCATGTAGCATCTCTTTTTTTAAATCGCCAACGCCCCCAATTTTCTTCGGGATCTGTGAATTTAGCTACAGCTGATTTGTACTTATTGTGTATATACATCGAATCAGTGGCTACTCTAACCGCGGTATTAGGAAATATATTTATCATCGAAAATAGATTAATGCAAGCATAGGCTAACATTGAACTTCTCAAATGTGTGTACTGGGAATTATATCCATCACAGTAGGTAACAACCGTACCTAATTTCTCACCATTGGATAGAAAAGCATCCTTACGGGATACAAGTTTTCCCTGTTTCATTAAATCCGCTACAATAAAATCGTATTCAGCGACATCTATGATCAACCGCGAAGAGTATTTCGCGTTATCGTATCGTCCACCCTGGGTAAATTTACCGATTATTCTTCTTCCGAGATCTTTTGTTTGTTCTTTTTTAATTTCAAATAACTTCTTAGACCAATTTATGATTTCTTCTTCACTGAAATCTGGAAACTGTTTTCGTAGTTCGTTGATTATTCTATCTAGATTGGGTTGTGGTAGCCAAACTTCTTTCTGAGCTCGATAGCATATAATAGCCTCGGAAACAATCAACGATATTAGCATACCACAATCAATCATATATCTCAATAGCACTATTGGCATCCAGTGTTTTTCAGATAGGTGTCTACCGAGCCAAACATAACTACACGGATGTAACCCTGTAGCTAATTCAAATGATATCACACGAGCGAATCCGGTTAAATCAAAATCAGGTAATGGTCCATTAATCGCAACACGAGTCATTTCATGCGTGGGGTGTCCAAATCGTTTGAAGTACTCAGCGCATTCCCCATACCCGAGAAAACTTCCGGGATAACACGCGGATATATCAATTGAAATCATACCATCACGTGAGTATTTCGTATTCCACAGTCCTCCATGACCAAATTCGACGCAACTCAATTTAACATCCTCGAGAAAATCATTTCGTGTTGGACGCCATGAGTTTTTTTCTCTTGCGAAGTGAGCTACCACTGATGGAATAGTAAAACTATCCGTGAGTAGTTTTTCATGGGAATTCTCCGGTGAAAAATCACTAGCGATTTTTCTCATTCTGTTATCTAATTCTTCAATGCGATATAATTCACCATTTGGTTTTACAAATTGATCGAATTCTTCATCACTTCTAAGTAACCACACTGACACAGGATCATCCTTACACAACGCATGAATAGCATCAAATAATCTCTCTTCATAGAAAACATCCCCGACGAACTCCTTCGGGATATATTTCACGGTTCGTTCTCGTGGAAATATTGTTACCGCAGGTGTCCACGCGTGTTTGTTATGATCAATAATCTGTATTGGCGCTCCATTTTTGTTATATTTCGGTTCGTATAAAACCTCTCCCGTTATCGTCATAACTGTTATTGGGAATCGTAATGATGTTTCTAATTTAGCTATATCAGAAATCTTTGCACCATGCTGTTTCACTGTCAGTTCCCACTCGGTTATTTTCCTACGTCGCAGATCAGTTAGTTTATTTCCTCGGGATGCATTTGTGAAGTGCTCCATTACCCGTGTTGCTACACAATTAAGCCCTGACGAATATTTCATAGGAGCTAGTTTTGCGATATCGGGTTTATCATTTAACGGATATATCCCATAAACCATTGCTGTTACGGGATAAGATCTTTCGTAATATGGCTTATCAATGCCGGTTAGAATCCCTGGTTTGGAATCTCTACTTACAATGACAGCTTTTTTATTCTTGAGGATTGGTTCAAATTTATCCTTAATAATCCATTTGCCATCGACTTCAATAATGAATTTGATTCGGAAAAAATGTCTTTTTTCCCCAACACGTGAAATTATCACTGCTGCTTTTTCATCAGTCATGGTAGCATCAACAACACCATCAATTCGAAATGTTGACCAGCAATAGGATGCTCCATCACGTTTGAATTCATTAAAACAATCTCTGATTTTACTAATCATGGCTTTATCAAGAATTGTATTCTTTGGTGTATTAGAAGCTATATCGAGATTGAATTGAGCATCTTTCCAGGGGTAATCTCTCTTGGACGTTTTTTTTGGTTTATCGAGATTAAATTTGTTACGTTTTTTTGGTTTATCGAGATTAAATTTAGGACTGATTTTCAATAATCTCTTAAACTCTTTCATGTTTCCGTCTCTTGGACGTTTGTTACGTTTTTTTGGTTTATCGAGATTAAATCTAGGACTGATTTTCAATAATCTCTTAAACTCTTTCATGTTTCCGTCTCTTGGACATTTGTTACGTTTTTTGGGTCTATCGAGATTAAATCTAGGACTGATTTTCAATAATCTCTTAAACTCTCTATCAGCATTAAATTTAGCATTTCTCGAAGTCAATCTCTTGAACTCCATCATGCTATAATTAAAACAAGCATTTAAATGAAAGATTTTTATATAATGAATCACTGCAAGTGGCTTATGATTGGATCAGTAACCCCGTGTAACAAATCATGCAGAAATGAGTTTTGTGGGTATCATATGCAAAGCTTTCGACGTGGAAGCCTTGGTCCGTTACCCTGTATTCTATGTGGGGTTGGGGTTAGGGGGAAATCACGGTTGTGTTTGAATTGCGGTGGTAAGCGATACAGGGAGTTGAAGCGTTATTATGATAAAAGAATAAAAAATGGACAATCAATCAGAAATTATGACCCTGACGCTGACAAAGTCAGTATTCTTGACGCTGACAAAGTCAGTATCCTTGACGCTGACACTGATAAAGTCAGTATCCTTGACAAAGTCAGGGATAAAATCATAAGAACTCCTCAAGATTACATCGAAAGATTTATCATTAAACCAAACAATGAATTAGACAAACAATAGTATTATGTATACGAATGAACCAAGAATTCAGACAACACCCTGTGATCACAAATTATGAAGCATCCATTGATGGTGTTGTAAGAAACCGTAGACTGAAGAAACCAGTTGGTTCTGATAATGGTATGGGGTATTTGAAGTTTCGCGCTGGAAAGAAATTTTATCGCAATCATCGTTTCGTGTACGAGTGTTTTTATGGATTGATCGAGGATGATTTTGTTATTGATCATATCGATTCTAATCCAATGAACAATTCTTTATCAAATCTGCAGGCTGTTACTCAAAGTGAGAATACCAAACGAGGGAAGACTGGAAAATGCAAAACGGTTGGGAAGAGACCTGTGAAATCTTTGAATACGATAACTAACGAAGAAAAAATATTTCAATCAATGAATGAAGCCAGTAGGCACTTCGATATTTGTATATCCTCAGTACGATTCGTTGCAGAGGGAATAACCAAAACGGCTATTTCAAAAAAGAGCGGACAGAAAATTCAATTTAGTTATGTCTAATACGTCATATTTTTCATTTAGAAATATATCATTATTATAGAATAATGAATTCTGAAAACATGAATAGCATCATATCCGAGATTTCAAAATTGAAAGGTTGGGATATTGAACTATCAGATGGGTTAAATCCTGATCAAATCATGTCTGATTTTCAGGATATAGAATACGGAGTTAACAACAATAAATACATGCTACCAAAGAAGTATGCGCTCATCAAAAGAATTCAGAATTCTATTAAGGACTCTCTCGCATTTTCCAGTGACATAAGTGTGTTCGCTCCGTTGTATACCATCGTAGAACGAATACGAAAAGAATTGGGGTACGAATACGAATTGAAAAAGGAGGTTAATTCTAAAGTTAGAAACCTACGGGCGTTAATTCAAGAAAATGAACAATTTTGATTGACCAACCATTTATCATTATTTGATTGTGACCGTCCCTTATAGAGATTTTAATTTTTTTTTAGCATTTTTTGATTAAAACTGTTGAAATCATTGAATAAAACATTGATGGCTGGTTCAGATTGATCAAAACTAGAATGTTGAAAGTGTCAGTATTAATTAAAAATAATTATTTTATTAGTAACTCTGACACTTTCAACATCGATGAACGAAGGTGTATCACGATGAAATAACACTTCCATGACTATCCGATGGTGTTAGGTCGGATTGAAAAATTGTTTTGCAATTGAAAAATTGTTTGCGATTTCAAATAATGGTCAATGAAGCATTAACAACCCGATTGGCTCGTGAACGACTGGATGCAATCAGGAGATTTGTACCAATTCGTGACTCTGTACGGAATAAACTACAACAACGACAGAGTCTTCAGACTGATTTTGCTATGGGATCCGAAGAATTGTTTAAACCAGTAACCACAGCAACGAAGGGGATAGAGCGTGCTATACTGGGAGATGTTCCCGAGACGGGAAAATCTGTTATCGGTGAACTCGAAAAAATAGCAGCGAAAACTGAACAAACAAAACAAATAGAATCAAAAGAAATAGTAGATGATTTACGCGTGATATTTAACGAGGCGGGTTTAGCAGCAATCATTGAGACTAAACTAGCGAAAATTCCTGCGCTTGTTGTTACGACTTATGAAAACAGGAAAAATTTGTTGAAACCAGAACATCATAACTTTGTTAGAGATATAACTCACTGGGCTGATATATTCTACAAAATCAAAACTGAAAAAACAGGTAGAATTAAGAAGAAGGGTAACGCATCATACATTGGATATATCAATGAGGTGGGCGAAGTGTATAATCAATACGAAGAGTTTAAACAACAACAAAAACCGCAAAAATTGCGAGGAAGGCGACAGCAACCTGCAAAGAAAATATCTTTTTCACCTAAAAAACAACAAATACCACGTGATGATTTTCTTGATTATTTATTACAAGAAGCCGATTTAGAAAAACAGGATGAAGCAACTGGTTATAGCGGAAGTGGATTGCAAGATTCCAGTGGAAACTCAAAGAGTGAAAACGCTAGCGTTTCATGCCCTGGTAGTGTTATCAATGATATATCACGATTAGAAGTTCTTGTAGGAGGGTTCCGAGCCGGAAATAACTCACCGGAAATAATTAATGAAGCAGCTGATATCTGTAGACGGTTATTTGCCGGCGGTATCATGGATATCAAAACATATCGAGATTTCATTGACGAGTTAGTGGAAAGTGGGTATCACAGTGATTAATCACCGAGACTGAATAAAAACGCTAGCGTTTCCAATTGAAAAATGGTTTCTGATTTCAAATAATGATCATACACTACAATCATGATAAACCAACCCCCGTCTACGTAGTTAATTCACGGTTTCCAGTTTATAGAGCATACTACGGAGATGGTTTAGGCAATACCATTGCAGGGTTATTTGCGAGAATGGCTCCAAAAGTGATGCCGTTGGCTAAACAACTAGGAATGAAAGCAATTGAAGTTATTCGTGATAAGGGTATTGGTGCTGTTGGAGATCTTGCTGGAAAAGCGTTTTCAGCCGCGAAGAATAAATTAACATCATTAGTGAAATCACGAAGTGATTTACGAAAAAAGAAACCGTTACCGTCTACAGCGGAAATGCCTGCAAGTGTTAGTAGAATTATAAATAACGCAGTAGATGAAAAATTAGCGTCGATGGTAAATCAAGGGGACCAAAGCAATATTGCAAATATGATAGCAGGAAGCGGCTTTAAAAAACTACGTCGATGAAAATCGTTTACGATGAAAATCCGTAGGATTTTACGATTTAGACTCTGATAAATAGAATAAAATGTTCAAAAAATCACATGATCCGGCGTTTGATATAGACGCCCCAGTTGGCAAGGATGATTCTGTACGCGATTATCAATATTACGCTTATCATGCAATAGACGCAAATAGTCGATCGCGAATTGAACTTCAAGTCCATGATACCAGTAAATACTTTTTGCCCTGTGAAGCGTTTATTGAAGTAGAAGGAGTACTTGTAACAGCTGCTGGAGCATCATATCCAATTGGTACTCAAGTCGGTTTTGTCAATAATGGTATTATGGCATTATTTGAGAGTGCAAGATACCTCATTGATGGAAAGGAAATCGAGTCGATAGATCGCGATGTTGATGTGGCTACAACAATAATCGGGTTAGCGAGATATTCTGATGATTATACAAGATCAGCAGGACCTTCTATGATGTTTGCAAAAGATGGTAGGAATAGCGCTAATGGAAATCCATTTGTTGTAAGACGACCAAAAAAACATGCTGGTGATGCTGATGTTGATGTCGAGGATATGATTATAAACAACGACCCCAATTTCAATCTAGGAGCTGCAACACGAAACTCAATGTTGGGAGCAGGGCGTAAATCATTTTCATGCGCGATTCCACTACATCATATATTTGGATTCTGTAGAAACGTCCGAAAAGTTATTTATGGGGCGAAGCATACAGTATCGCTTGTACGAAAGGGTGATGATAATGACGCAATTTGGAGGATTCCAGCAAACACAGCTGCAGATCATGTAAATGATGATGCCGGTAAAGTCAATTTAACAAAAATATCATTGTGGATGCCAGTGTTGACTCCAGCAATCACCGCAGAAGAACGATTACTATCATTTATGGACCAAGGAGGAAAGTCGTTGTTGAGTTGGTTATCAGTGAGTACAGATGTTAAACAATCAAGTCTGAAGGGGTTATTCACGTGGAATCTAGCATCAAAACAAGGTGTTACTGCGCCACGTCATATATTCGTAGCGTTACAAGATAATAAAAGAGTTGGAGATCAACTCTCCAGTCATATGATATTTGATCAATTAGGTGTGAAAGACGTCTCACTGAGAATAAATGGCCAACAGGAACCATCCGAGGATATACAACTTAATTACACAGAAAATCATATTGCACGCGTGTATCATCGTCTGTTGTCATTTATGGCACGCGATCAAAATGTGGATACTGGTTTGCAAATATCACAATATGATTTTAAAAATCTATATCCGATCTATTACTTCTCACTGGAACATCTCGATTTAACAAGACAATCCGTCGTTGATATACACTTTAGAGCTAATGTAGATAAGCCTGATGCTATTGATAATTATAGAGCGGTTGCTGTCATTCTCAGCGACAAATCAATGCTACTCGAAGGTGTTGGAGGAAGAATGAGAGTGGTAGATGCACCAGTAGAAAATCTTTGATTGATTTTTCATTGAATTAGAATCAATCTATTATGTATAATGTCATATAGTGTTATTAGTGTTACGTTAACTCCCGGTCAATTAAAAAAATTGCAATCAGAATCGGCTAAGCGATGTGGAACCACAATCACGTTGAAACCCAACCAAATGACTGGTGGTGCAAATAAACTATCGCTGACAACTCGTCAGGTGAAACATTTCAATGATGCACTTGCAGCCAAAAAAGGTGTTCAGATTACTCTTTCTGCGGCTGCTATCAAAAATATGATTAAAACAGGCGGTATATTTCCGTTGTTAGCTGCGATTCCAGCATTGATTGCAGCAGCAGCCCCAGCGGTGGCTAAAGCGGCAGCGTTAGGAGCCGTTGGTACTGCAGCAGGAATGGCACTAAAGAAGGCAACTGGGAAAGGATATAAAAAAAAGGGACGATCCGTTCACGGATTGGGTCTAAGACTACCAGGAACCCCGTATTCGTGGTACAGCGGAAAGGGTCTAAGACTACCAGGAACGATTTATTAATTCAGGAATCGAAGATTCCCATGTCCAATTTTGATTTAATGGATGCTGCTAAAAAACTAGCGATTAAAAACTTCAGAGGTGTCTTTATGAAAGATCAATTACCACATCAACCAAACAGCGTTGAAACCGGAATCATTAATTTAGATAACAGCACCGGACCTGGAACTCACTGGGTTGCATACGCTATTGATCCACGTGGGATTGTTTATTTCGATTCATATGGATTAGCCCCACCAAAAGAGTTTATGCGGTATATAAAAACCCTTCCAATGAAGACTTGGTATTCTACGCTACCAACACAAACGATGATTGACCCACCAATATGTGGCAGCGAAGTATTAAATGTCCTTGACGCTATTTCTAACTCCTTGAGTAACCCAAGCGGAAAACCACCACATGTTGTCGTTAATGAATACACTAGCAATCGCTTTTTAGAGAGAGAAAGAGTTTTACAATAACATGATTGATATTTGGGGGAGATCTTTGAAACCCAAACCCGATGGCACTGCACCACCTGATTCTGTCAAGGATATAACAAAAAAAATTAAAGATGAAATCGCTGAGACGTTGAACTTAACAAATGTTGATCCTAATGAAATAGTTGTATTTCAGGACAAACAGGGTAAATTGAAATCTAGTAATATTTCTCTGGATGATATTTTAGTTAAACAACAAAACGCAATCGAGAACACCGTTGCGTTATTTTCGGATCAGGGTAAATTGAAATCCAGTAATATTTCTCTGGATGATATTTTGGTTAAACAACAAAACGCAATCGAGGATACTATCGCGTTATTTTCCGATCAGGGTAAACTCAAACCGGGTGTACTCGTTTCGACGATTACAGATCGATTAAAAACTCTCAACGATGAGTTAAACAATTCTCTGGCTGTACTAAAAATACTTGAATCTAAAATTGAAGATAACGGAAAACAGTTTATATCATTTCGTAGAAATATCATTGATAAATTTATTGGAACCCAGTTGGATAAAATTGAAATAAAACTCCCTGATATTAAAAAATCCATCGATGAGACGAAAACTTTCATCGAAGCCGTCAAAGGTGATTTTTCGAGGATGATAACAATCATTGAAAAAACAAAAATTCCTCATGAGAAAACCAATAACGTAGTATATACAATCCAACACGGATCATTTGAGTGGACACCTACAAACAACAAATTAGATATCACTGCAACCGTTAAAGGTATTTATCGATTAACACTAGTAGCACCAATTCAATTTAATATATCATCGTCGAGTTCATCCGGGGTCAACAATACGATTTCAACGATCATCGACAAGGATAAAACTGAACGGTTAACGATAAAAGCCGATGATAAAAGTTTGGCTAAGGCATCAGTAACATGGTATCTGGAATTCGTAGCGGATTTAAGTAAATAACTAAATTGAAAGGATTTCACAATTGAAAACGCTAGTGTTTTTAAAATAAACAACAATGACTTTGTCATCGACGCAATGTCGCTATGATCAGGTCAGAGAATTTCAAAATAGACTCAAAACCCTCACTGAGGAGTATCAAATAAAAATAAAAAAATACCGACGAAGAATCACCGCAATTGATGTTATTATATACTCGGTGTCAAGCGTTCTCACTGGTGCCGGAATAATACTTGCATCTGTTACAATGATTGCCCCGGTCGTAGTTCCAATTTGCATTTCTGCGGTGGCTACAATCGGGGGTATATTAACCGGGATAGCAAAAAAGATATCATCATGCAGCCAGAGTAAACTGCAGAATTACTTACTTCAATTTCATATTGCATCAACCGCATATTCGCAATTATCATTGATGATATCGTCGTCACTCGATAATACGATTATATCAGATAGTGAATTCTCAGCGATGGTCAGTATTTTTGATTCCGCGATATCGAAATTAGAGCGACAACATGAATATAATAACAATGACAACACCGATGGAATCAGAAAACACGAACCCAAAAAACAAAATGATCTCAATAATATCAACATTACCAGATTGTGAGTTCTCAGTGATGGTCAGTATTTATGATTTCTCGATACCAAAATTAGAAATAAATCATGAGTATAATGACAACACCGCAGGAATTACTTCAACGAATAGTGGAGAACACGAACCCAGTACAAACGAGTATGATATCAATAACATCTACGAAACCCGAGTTTAGTGTGAATTTCCCCTCTCCGGTCCCAGTGAAGGAGATAGCGCTAGCAAAACTACGAGTGTATCACAGTTGGCCTAATATCAGATCAAAATCATTTGGTGGTCAACAACCGAATAATTCTTTAGTGTTTGCAAATAAGAATAAACCCGACGGAACTCCAGACTGGAACGTCGTTTCGATACCAACAGGGTCATACCAAATCGAACAAATCAATGATGAATTCGCGCGTAGAATAAAATCAATCACTGGAGTAGAGTCGAAAATCGCTATAACAGTTCATGAACCGACGCTATCATCCGCAATTGAGATAAGCACAGAAGGATACGTAGTAGATATCTATCAAAGCTCAATAAGAACCGTACTAGGATGGCCTGAATTACCGCCCCAGAGTAAAACTCTGGAGGAAACCGTTGATTTACCAGAACCACAAAAAACTGATTATGTCACAGACAGGATAAAACCTAAAAATCCAATAAGGAGTTATAAAAAATACAACATATTTATAGAGTTTTTTGGGTTAGCATACGAACATAGGGCGGAGGGTGGACCATTGCAGGAATATAATTTTGTTAACGAACCTGAAATCATTAAAAATTTCACAGCAATGAATAATGATTTATCGCTGTTGTTAATATCTCTTAAATCCGGCTCTCTCAGCCGAGATGAATTTATCAGCGTCGTAGAAACATGCAATAAAATTATCGACGATATGGAAACATTTAATTCACAAATTATTCAAGTAATACTCGATGATAAAAACCCCACATCGAGAACAGGATTTGCAAATCAATATAAAATCCGCGTTGAAGATATCCCAACATTTAAACTACCAGGATATAACGTACCGGAACTAAAAAAACTTCTCAGTGACACCATCGATATTGGTTTTAAAATAATTCATGATGCATGGAAAAAAACAGCATCACCGGAAATAAAAATCCTCAAACACAATAATGACCCAGACGGTGGCGGCAGGCATATCGCTCCGTTCAACGTGAATATATCCTCAGTGATTGCGCTTAATTTAGTGTGTGATGTTATCGAAGGAAGCTATCAGATTAATCTAGAGCAATCAAATCAAGCTCAGCAAGGATATATTCTTTATTCATTTGCACCAACAGCTCCTCCAGGATTCCTAATTATTGAAAACCCAATTAATCCTGTCTACATGCGATGCCATAATAATTCATTAACCAGAATTAATTTCAAACTCACCGACCAGTCAAATAATCTGATTGATTTACAAGAAGAGGTGTTAGCGATTAGTCTGTTTGTGAAATCATAAAGACTCGATCAAATTATTTATTATTTTTGTTAACCCAGAACTGAAAACTTTAGCAGCAGAGAGGGTGGATGACAACAAGTTGCGACCAAAATTAATTAAAAAATCGTTTTCATTTTTTTAGTTAAAATGATTTCGTAGGGAGATTTCAATCAATTTTTTGTCTGAAAACGTTGTAGGGTTCGCCTTTTTTTGGTTAAAATAAGATTATAAGACGGCTCGTTTTAGGATTTCAATCAAATTTTGTCTAAAAACGTTGTAGGATTCACCCTCTCTGCTGCTGTATATGCCCAAAGACACCATGGTGTCTGACCTGGACTGATCCAGTTTTAGAATTTCAAACTGTTCCCTTTTACCATGGTATCTGACCTGGGCTGATACAGTTTTACAATTTCAAACTGTTCCCTTTCACCATGTTTGCTGACTTGTGCTGATCCAGTTTTAGAATTTCAAACTGTTCCCTTTTATCATTGTATCTGACCTGGGCTGATACAGTTTTAGAATTTCAAACTGTTCCCTTTAACCATGTTAGCTGACCTGGGCTGATCCAGTTTTAGGATTTCAAACTATTCCCTTTCACTCGTGTTTCTGGTATTCTTACCACTGTTATCATCAGTAAAACTAATCAGTAACATGCATCATTATGTCAGTTTGAGGTAATCACATTTATTTGGACCTATTGAATACAAAGTGTTAGAACTGACAAGAGCAGACAATCTGAAGGTATTGGCTATCTGATTGTGATCTTTAGAGCTAAAATAGCTTTTCTGTCATTGTCACTTGTTGGGTGAAACATTTTCATTGGTTATTTATAAGATTTAAAAATAAAATAAAATTAAATATTATAAATTAAGGGTCCCAGTATCTTGTATCACTGATAGCATACAACTTTTATGCAGGAGACTACGAAGAAATGACTGAAAACCTCTTCCTTTCAAGTCCATGGGATTCATCTCCTTGGAATAATTTATCTGATCCATTTCTGGTGTGGTGTAAATCAGAAGGTAATAGTGCTGTCAACACGTATTTTTTGGTCATTAATTTTTCATGTCTTTTTTTGTGGTAACAGTTTGAATGCATGGAAAAAATAATTGTTTATCCTTTCATTTTAAGAACTGGTCTTCCAACAAATTTGATAAAAATTTTGTTTTCTTTCAATCTTGAATATTAACTGTTGTCCTGTCTGCAATGCAAATTCAAAACTATATTGCTATGCTGAAGTTATTATCATCTGTGTAGGCATCCGTGTTAGGTTTTTGCCTTTAGCGCAGATTTTCTCACACTGTTTTTTGTATGTTTATGAAATGTGGGTCTAATTTGTTTCAGACACTGTTGTATGTATATTTACAATAATTTGTGTCAAGAGTAGGTTATAATGATTCATAATTTATTTTCCAATAACTGTATTACAAATATTTGCATGTATCTCAGTTTCTATTTTGATTGCCCCCTATTGTATTACGTTAATATTAGCCTTGCCACCTCATGATACCTGTCTCACAAAAACATTAAAAAATGTCATCTTTTCCTGTTCATTTCTTTAAACAAAGCACAATAACTTTTGTCTATTACTTTACATTGGTACTGCCAGGTGTTGTGAGTTTTTAGATTTTAGCTGAACTGGATAAGATTGTCCAGTTTATGCTCTGATATTCCAAGCCACTTAGTTGGGTGGAGAACAGCAGCCATGCAAGATCGTGTTTTAGTCTCAAGCTCTACTAGATATTTTCAAAGGAGAATATATAATACATGCTAGTTTAAGTAAAATCGGATTTTGAAGCAATTTATGTTTCTCTGAGAAAACTTGCTCAAATCACATTTTTTAGAAACACTTCAAACCTACCAACCATGCCAGCATCCATGGTAGTATCTCAATCAGCTAAGAACTAGCATGAGGCAGATTACATCATTGCCATTTAAGCTTAAATACACAGCTGACACATTTTAGAGTGACCAATAAACCATAGATGACTTTCAATACAAACAGTTTTTAAGGAAGAAAATAAGACACCATTTATCTCTCTCAACTAGCATATCCTAGGTAACATTCCCAGCTGATTTGCAGTACCAGCAAGTCACAGGCAAATCTATTGTAACAATTCTAAGCATCAGTAGATTCCAAGGCAAAAATCCCCACTCAGCTCTCAGCAACATGAGATCTTAATTGAAAATCCTGTGTAACTGACAGTATTGGCAGGTCCCAAGGTTCATTTGAACATCAGGAATAGTAGGTAAAATACCAATAGTCTCAGACTAGTGGGTCCATATATAAAAGTCCCAACTGATTGTCAGAACTCAAAAGTCCCAAGGCAAAAATCACAATCATTAGGAATAGCAGGTATTCCCCACCCCACCCTCTTCCAAAACAATGATTCGCTGTTAGACAGACTGTGTGGATACAGTAAAATGATATCAGGTTGTTTGATGCAAGCATCAGATGAATTGTTATTCATTCATTGTTACATGGTTTTTTTTTTTATATAAGACTGTAAATTTAAGCCTCATTGTCATGTTTCGTGATGACTTTAAATGTACATAAGGAAGCAGCTAATTTAAACCATGGTAATCACAATTGTTGTATTCATGCCTTTTTGATATATAACTGCAATTATTAGTCAATCCTTCATTGATGAAACTGATACTTAACAAACATCTGTGTATGTGTGTCTGCATATATGCCTATATCCTAGATTGTCCTCCATATTGTATGCAGTTCATGGTTGTTTTCTTGTTGCTTCAGATATGCTGTAACAGATGAAAACCATAAACACATCTTGAAACTGATCTCAAGGCAGAAGTCATTCAAGACTAGGAAGTTGAGTGTAAGGACATAATATTTACTGATGGAATGCCTATACATTTTATGGTTCTACATCTAATATCAAGAGTCTATTGTCTGTCTGTCTGTCTGACTGACTAGACATCATCAAGTAGTAGCTGTTTGTTATCACTATTGATGAGTGAAGTCACAAAACATTGCATACTGTTTTGTTTTGTAATGAAATCTAATGGTCATCAATGAAAGTATTGCCTCTGAGACATTCAGTATGGACACTACACTGGTCATCGTGAAGATTGTATCAATATTGAGTGAATAGTCAAATCAGTATTGGACCTTTAATAAAAGACTTCATATGACATGAGCATAGCTCCAAATGAAAATTGTACCAATCTGACAACCAACATGGTGGTCGTAATACTTTAGTTATCACTACTAAATTGTTGCACCATGAGTAAGCCCAACATCTTTTCTGTTCTTCAACAGTTAGTGTCCCCCACAATTTAACACATCTCTAGATTACATATGCCAATCATTATATATATTTTGAGCTTGGTAGAGAAGGGAAGCAGTACATGAAAGATCTCCATAGCAACTCACAAAATACTGAAATTAATTTAGCCATATAATTGAACCAGTTTTGACCATTACTTTGAAGCACATACTAGATTATATATGACAATCATTACCGCATTTTCCCGCATATATCCCGCGTGTTTTACCAGATTTTACAAACCCCGCAAGGGGGGGGGGTTATATAAGGGTGCGGGCTATATCACAATTTTTTTACACATAATGATATTTCAATATATTGTTTGAAAAACGTAACTACATAACATATATTGTTCTAGTTTTGTTTTGCTAGGGTTGGATATTATGGCTACTACGGTGACTTTACAGCAACTTACGTTATCGGGACCAAATCAACATTTCGGGATAAAAACTTAAAATTTCGTATCCGTCACGTTTTCATAATCAATATTTTCTGTATTCAATCGAAATAACTACGGTACCTAATTTTACCGCTGGGCCACGATCCACTGCTTCAGGTCAGCTTCAAGGTGAGGCCACTTTGCTTTAGGTCCGCGACAAGCACGTTTTCGTGGATTCATCTTCTCCAACGTTCCTTTTTCTTTTCTCCAACCTTGGATTACACTCTCATCAATATCAAATTTTTTGCCTGTGGCTCTATTGCCATGCACTTCAGCATACGCAATTGCAGTTAGCTTGAAGTCGGCTGTGTAAGACTTTCGTTTCGGCATTTTTTAAATTAAACAGAAAGAATTTATTTAAACTCGAATCTACACTTCACAAGAATACAAGATTATTTAGAAATGTCCGTGTTTATGTAGCCTGTAGTTGAGGCACAGCTCCTAAAGACAGCCTACGCACAGAAGCACTGTGTACCGTGTTTTTTGCTGACTTTTATTTAGCAAAGGTCGTCGGCTTACTTTGATGATGGCGCCGCTAAAGGCTCCAGTTGAAGGGTCAAACAAATACCTGTTTGTTATTGCTGCGGCAACTTCAGATAATTGTAGAACATTGAAACAGATTTGTTTTATTTGTTTAGTAAATATCAGTGCTTCAAAGGTAATCAGTTCTCTTTGAAGTGTCAGCAAACGTATTATTTCTTCTTCCATCTGGTATTTGTTTTTAAATTAGTGTCATCTGCTTGACTGTACTCATTTTACGTTTCCGCCTTCTGCGGATTCGGCTTTTGACTAGTCAGTTGCATAAAGTAAAAAGGCCAGATATCATCATTAGCGGATTATGATATAACAGTGCACTGTTAGTGTGGTTTGCCAGTATGAGACAAGGACTTGTTATTTTAACAATATATTCCAGTACATTGTTTCCTGTCATGGTGCCTTTGATTTTCTCTACTCCAAACGCAAGACTGTATATACGGTTTTTATCAGCCAAAATTGGTGTCGCCACAAATATCACCAGATGGTATATTTTGTCACCAAAACGGAAAACAGAATCGCAGTTTGCTACCTCAGCGAAGCCCCGTGATCCTGTAATTGATTTAATTTCCGATTGTAGCTGTATAAATATATCTATGGTTGCAGGTTATACAAAGGTGCGGGTTATGCCAACGATTTTTTACACAAAACCCCAAAACCCGCGGGTTATATGAGGGTGCGGATTATCTGCGTGTGCGGGATATATGCGCGAAAATACGGTATATATATATATATACATTCACAAACTCTCATGTAAAAGATGCACTGTTCAGATCCAGGCTGCTAACAGAATTTCTATAAAATATCTTTGGAAAAGGCAGAAAATCCAAATGAAATGTGATCATTCCTGATTGATTGATTTTACTCTAGATAGAAACAGCAGCATCCCAAACCAAATGATTGTAGATGGGACAATAACAAACATGCACTATATTATTAATTGATTTAATAAGCACTAATCAATTTAGCAAAAGTGAATTTCAAATCTCTGATTCTAATATAAGTATAAATTTCCTAAAAATGTACAATTGTATATTCCATTTAAGTCATGTATATGTAACGTAAGTGAAATTAAATAGTTAAATTATGAGGAATTGGCTAGATTGGACCAATTGCCATTCACCTGGAACAAATATGCTGATATTTGTTCTTTAACTTGTAAACAATTTGCCTATATTTTTCTTTCTGGCACACCCATATGTGTGATGGACCACAAATTTAGAATAGGAAGATAATTAAACCAACTTTTGAACAGTAAATAGTTAACATAAACCTTAATCAGCCTTATTAGGAAGTGAATCTGTGCAATGTACATAAAAACCAGTTATTGTCAATTTGGATTTTTTTCATGGTGATGCCATGTTAGATATGAAAATTGTAATTTTTTTGTCAAAATTGAAGCCTCATTTCCAAATTTGAAAATATATTCTTTAATTGTAGCTGGTTGTTTTGATTTGACTGACTCGCATGTATATTTATTTTCATGTTTGCAAATTAATATTTTAAATGTTTACAGGTAGCAAATATGTTTTTAAAAATTTATGTGTGTAAACATTGCAGCCTTATTGAATTTATTTAGTTATTCATTTCAACATTAATGATTATTATGATTACCGGTATGCGATAAGTTTCTAAATATAAGTATATTATGAAAATTCTATGTTTTGCATAAGTACATTCTGCAAAAGATGTTAACTCTTTGCAGTACATACACCTGTGTAATAAGAGATGTTAACATAAGAAAGGAGAAGTTGGGTTAAGACAATTTCTTTTTCTAACAGTGTGTGAAATTCACATTTTTAAATGTGATATCATTAAGCTGCATGACATGAAAACAGTTACAATTGTCTGTATCATAATTAGAACATGGTAGCCAAGTGCAGCTAACTTGGGCTGACCCAGGTAGAAATTGAACCTGTGACCTTTGGAGTACATGTCAAATGCTTTACCAAATGGGTTATCATGGCCCCCTAAAATTGATATGATCATGTAGGAATGCTGCAGTGATTAATCATATTGTCTTATGGTTGATATGATCATGTCGGAATGCTGCAGTGATTAATACTATTGTCTTATGGTTGATATGATCACGTAGAAATGCTGCAGTGATTAATCATATTGTCTTATGGTTGATATGATCATGTAGGAATGCTGCAGTGATTAATACTATTGTCTTATAGTTGATATGATCATGTAGGAATGCTGCAGTGATTAATACTATTGTCTTATGGTTGATATGATCATGTAGGAATGCTGCAGTGATTAATACTATTGTCTTATGGTTGATATGATCATGTAGGAATGCTGCAGTGATTAATACTATTGTCTTATGGTTGATATGATCATGTAGGAATGCTGCAGTGATTAATACTATTGTCTTATGGTTGATATGATCATGTAGGAATGCTGCAGTGATTAATACTATTGTCTTATGGTTGATATGATCATGTAGAAATGCTGCAGTGATTAATACTATTGTCTTATGGTTGATATGATCATGTAGGAATGCTGCAGTGATTAATACTATTGTCTTATGGTTGATATGATCATGTAGGAATGCTGCAGTGATTAATACTATTGTCTTATGGTTGATATGATCACGTAGAAATGCTGCAGTGATTAATCATATTGTCTTATGGTTGATATGATCATGTAGGAATGCTGCAGTGATTAATCATATTGTCTTATGGTTGATATGATCATGTAGGAATGCTGCAGTGATTAATCATATTGTCTTATGGTTGATATGATTGATCATGTAGGAATGCTGCAGTGATTAATCATATTGTCTTATGGTTTGATATGATCATGTAGGAATGCTGCAGTGATTAATACTATTGTCTTATGGTTGATATGATCATGTAGGAATGCTGCAGTGATTAATCATATTGTCTTATGGTTGATATGATCATGTAGGAATGCTGCAGTGATTAATCATATTGTCTTATGGTTGATATGATCATGTAGGAATGCTGCAGTGATTAATCATATTGTCTTATGGTTGATATGATCATGTAGAAATGCTGCAGTGATTAATCATATTGTCTTATGGTTGATATGATCATGTAGGAATGCTGCAGTGATTAATCATATTGTCTTATGGTTGATATGATCATGTAGGAATGCTGCAGTGATTAATCATATTGTCTTATGGTTGATATGATCACGTAGGAATGCTGCAGTGATTAATCATATTGTCTTATGGTTGATATGATCATCTAGGAATGCTGCAGTGATTAATCATATTGTCTTATGGTTGATATGATCACGTAGGAATGCTGCAGTGATTAATCATATTGTCTTATGGTTGATATGATCACGTAGAAATGCTGCAGTGATCACTACTATTGTCTTATGGTTGATATTATCATGTAGGAATGCTGCAGTGATTAATCATATTGTCTTATGGTTGATATGATCATGTACGAATACTGCAGTGATTAATCATATTGTCTTATGGTTGATATGATCATGTAGGAATGCTGCAGTGATTAATCATATTGTCTTATGGTTGATATGATCATGTAGGAATGCTGCAGTGATTAATCATATTGTCTTATGGTTGATATGATCATGTAGGAATGCTGCAGTGATTAATCATATTGTCTTATGGTTGATATGATCATGTAGGAATGCTGCAGTGATTAATCATATTGTCTTATGGTTGATATGATCACGTAGAAATGCTGCAGTGATTAATCATATTGTCTTATGGTTGATATGATCATGTAGGAATACTGCAGTGATTAATCATATTGTCTTATGGTTGATATGATTATGTAGGAATGCTGCAGTGATTAATACTATTGTCTTATGGTTGATATTATCATGTAGGAATGCTGCAGTGATTAATCATGTTGTCTTATGGTTGATATGATCATGTAGGAATGCTGCAGTGATTAATCATATTGTCTTATGGTTGATATGATTATGTAGGAATGCTGCAGTGATTAATACTATTGTCTTATGGTTGATATGATCATGTAGGAATGCTGCAGTGATTAATCATATTGTCTTATGGTTGATATGATCATGTAGGAATGCTGCAGTGATTAATCATATTGTCTTATGGTTGATATGATCATGTAGGAATGCTGCAGTGATTAATACTATTGTCTTATGGTTGATATGATCATGTAGGAATGCTGCAGTGATTAATACTATTGTCTTATGGTTGACATGATCATGTAGGAATGCTGCAGTGATTAATACTATTGTCTTATGGTTAATATGATTATGTAGGAATGCTGCAGTGATTAATACTATTGTCTTATGGTTAATATGATTATGTAGGAATGCTGCAGTGACTAATACTATTGTCTTATGGTTGATATGATCATGTAGGAATGCTGCAGTGATTAATACTATTGTCTTATGGTTGATATGATCATGTAGGAATGCTGCAGTGATTAATCATATTGTCTTAAGGTTGATATTATCACGTAGAAATGCTGCAGTGATTAATCATATTGTCTTATGGTTGATATGATCATGTAGGAATGCTGCAGTGATTAATAATATTGTCTTATAGTTGATATGGTCACGGAGGAAAGCTGCAGTGATTAATCATATTGTCTTATGGTTGATATGATCATGTAGGAATGCTGCAGTGAATAACTTATATTGTCTTATGGTTGATATGATCATGTAGGAATGCTGCAGTGATTAATAATATTGTCTTATGGTTGATATGATCATGTAGGAATGCTGCAGTGATTAATCATATTGTCTTATGGTTGATATGATTGATCATGTAGAAATGCTGCAGTGATTAATCATATTGTCTTATGGTTGATATGATCATGTAGGAATGCTGCAGTGATTAATCATATTGTCTTATGGTTGATATGATCATGTAGGAATGCTGCAGTGATTAATAATATTGTCTTATGGTTGATATGATCATGTAGGAATGCTGCAGTGATTAATCATATTGTCTTATGGTTGATATGATTGATCATGTAGAAATGCTGCAGTGATTAATCATATTGTCTTATGGTTGATATGATCATGTAGGAATGCTGCAGTGATTAATCATATTGTCTTATGGTTGATATGATCATGTAGGAATGCTGCAGTGACTAATCATATTGTCTTATGGTTGATATGATCATGTAGGAATGCTGCAGTGACTAATCATATTGTCTTATGGTTGATATGATCATGTAGGAATGCTGCAGTGATTAATCATATTGTCTTATGGTTGATATGATCATGTAGGAATGTTGCAGTGATTAATCATATTGTCTTATGGTTGATATGATCATGTAGGAATGCTGCAGTGACTAATCATATTGTCTTATGGTTGATATGATCATGTAGGAATGCTGCAGTGATTAATCATATTGTCTTATGGTTGATATGATCATGTAGGAATGTTGCAGTGATTAATACTATTGTCTTATGGTTGATATGATCATGTAGGAATGCTGCAGTGATTAATCATATTGTCTTATGGTTGATATGATCATGTAGGAATGCTGCAGTGACTAATCATATTGTCTTATGGTTGATATGATCATGTAGGAATGCTGCAGTGATTAATCATATTGTCTTATGGTTGATATGATCATGTAGGAATGTTGCAGTGATTAATACTATTGTCTTATGGTTGATATGATCATGTAGGAATGCTGCAGTGATTAATCATATTGTCTTATGGTTGATATGATCATGTAGGAATGCTGCAGTGATTAATCATGTTGTCTTATGGTTGATATGATCATGTAGGAATGCTGCAGTGATTAATCATATTGTCTTATGGTTGATATGATCACGTAGAAATGCTGCAGTGATTAATCATATTGTCTTATGGTTGATATGATCATGTAGGAATGCTGCAGTGATTAATCATATTGTCTTATGGTTGATATGATCATGTAGGAATGCTGCAGTGATTAATCATATTGTCTTATGGTTGATATGATCATGTAGGAATGCTGCAGTGATTAATCATATTGTCTTATGGTTGATATGATCATGTAGGAATGCTGCAGTGATTAATCATGTTGTCTTATGGTTGATATGATCATGTAGGAATGCTGCAGTGATTAATCATATTGTCTTATGGTTGATATGATCACGTAGAAATGCTGCAGTGATTAATCATATTGTCTTATGGTTGATATGATCATGTAGGAATGCTGCAGTGATTAATCATATTGTCTTATGGTTGATATGATCATGTAGGAATGCTGCAGTGATTAATCATATTGTCTTATGGTTGATATGATCATGTTGGAATACTGCAGTGATTAATCATATTGTCTTATGGTTGATATGATCATGTAGAAATGCTGCAGTGATTAATCATATTGTCTTATGGTTGATATGATCATGTAGAAATGCTGCAGTGATTAATACTATTGTCTTATGGTTGATATGATCATGTAGGAATGTTGCAGTGATTAATACTATTGTCTTATGGTTGATATGATCATGTAGGAATGCTGCAGTGATTAATCATATTGTCTTATGGTTCATATGATCATGTAGGAATGCTGCAGTGATTAATCATATTGTCTTATGGTTGATATGATCACATATGAATGCTGCAGTGATTAATACTATTGTCTTATGGTTGATATGATCATGTAGGAATGCTGCAGTGATTAATCATATTGTCTTATGGTTGATATGATCATGTAGGAATGCTGCAGTGATTAATCATATTGTCTTATGGTTGATATGATCATGTAGGAATGCTGCAGTGATTAATACTATTGTCTTATGGTTGATATGATCATGTAGGAATGCTGCAGTGATTAATCATATTGTCTTATGGTTGATATGATCATGTAGAAATGCTGCAGTGATTAATCATATTGTCTTATGGTTGATATGATCAAATATGAATGCTGCAGTGATTAATACTATTGTCTTATGGTTGATATGATCATGTAGGAATGCTGCAGTGATTAATCATATTGTCTTATGGTTGATATGATCATGTAGGAATGCTGCAGTGATTAATCATATTGTCTTATGGTTGATATGATCATGTAGAAATGCTGCAGTGATTAATACTATTGTCTTATGGTTGATATGATCATGTAGGAATGCTGCAGTGATTAATCATATTGTCTTATGGTTGATATGATCATGTAGGAATGCTGCAGTGATTAATCATATTGTCTTATGGTTGATATGATCATGTAGGAATGTTGCAGTGATTAATACTATTGTCTTATGGTTGATATGATCATGTAGGAATGCTGCAGTGATTAATCATATTGTCTTATGGTTGATATGATCATGTAGGAATGCTGCAGTGATTAATCATGTTGTCTTATGGTTGATATGATCATGTAGGAATGCTGCAGTGATTAATCATGTTGTCTTATGGTTGATATGATCACGTAGAAATGCTGCAGTGATTAATCATATTGTCTTATGGTTGATATGATCACGTAGGAATGCTGCAGTGATTAATCATATTGTCTTATGGTTGATATGATCATGTAGGAATGCTGCAGTGATTAATCATATTGTCTTATGGTTGATATGATCATGTAGGAATGCTGCAGTGATTAATCATATTGTCTTATGGTTGATATGATCATGTAGGAATGCTGCAGTGATTAATCATATTGTCTTATGGTTGATATGATCATGTAGGAATGCTGCAGTGATTAATCATATTGTCTTATGGTTGATATGATCATGTAGGAATGCTGCAGTGATTAATCATATTGTCTTATGGTTGATATGATCACGTAGAAATGCTGCAGTGATTAATCATATTGTCTTATGGTTGATATGATCACGTAGGAATGCTGCAGTGATTAATCATATTGTCTTATGGTTGATATGATCACGTAGGAATGCTGCAGTGATTAATCATGTTGTCTTATGGTTGATATGATCATGTAGGAATGCTGCAGTGATTAATCATATTGTCTTATGGTTGATATGATCATGTAGGAATGCTGCAGTGATTAATTATATTGTCTTATGGTTGATATGATCATGTAGGAATGCTGCAGTGATTAATCATATTGTCTTATGGTTGATATGATCATGTAGGAATGCTGCAGTGATTAATCATATTGTCTTATGGTTGATATGATCACGTAGGAATGCTGCAGTGACTAATCATATTGTCTTATGGTTGATATGATCACGTAGGAATGCTGCAGTGATTAATCATATTGTCTTATGGTTGATATGATCATGTAGGAATGCTGCAGTGATTAATCATATTGTCTTACGGTTGATATGATCATGTAGGAATGCTGCAGTGATTAATTATATTGTCTTATGGTTGATATGATCATGTAGGAATGCTGCAGTGATTAATCATGTTGTCTTATGGTTGATATGATCATGTAGGAATGCTGCAGTGATTAATCATGTTGTCTTATGGTTGATATGATCATGTAGGAATGCTGCAGTGATTAATCATATTGTCTTATGGTTGATATGATCATGTAGGAATGCTGCAGTGATTAATTATATTGTCTTATGGTTGATATGATCATGTAGGAATGCTGCAGTGATTAATCATATTGTCTTATGGTTGATATGATCATGTAGGAATGCTGCAGTGATTAATCATATTGTCTTATGGTTGATATGATCACGTAGGAATGCTGCAGTGATTAATCATATTGTCTTATGGTTGATATGATCATGTAGGAATGCTGCAGTGATTAATCATATTGTCTTATGGTTGATATGATCATGTAGGAATGCTGCAGTGATTAATCATATTGTCTTATGGTTGATATGATCACGTAGGAATGCTGCTGTGATTAATCATATTGTCTTATGGTTGATATGATCACGTAGGAATGCTGCAGTGATTAATCATATTGTCTTATGGTTGATATGATCATGTAGGAATGCTGCAGTGATTAATACTATTGTCTTATGGTTGATATGATCATGTAGGAATGCTGCAGTGATTAATACTATTGTCTTATGGTTGATATGATCATGTAGGAATGCTGCAGTGATTAATCATATTGTCTTATGGTTGATATGATCATGTAGGAATGCTGCAGTGATTAATCATGTTGTCTTATGGTTGATATGATCATGTAGGAATGCTGCAGTGATTAATCATATTGTCTTATGGTTGATATGATCATGTAGGAATGCTGCAGTGATTAATTATATTGTCTTATGGTTGATATGATCATGTAGGAATGCTGCAGTGATTAATCATATTGTCTTATGGTTGATATGATTATGTAGGAATGCTGCAGTGATTAATACTATTGTCTTATGGTTAATATGATTATGTAGGAATGCTGCAGTGACTAATACTATTGTCTTATGGTTGATATGATCATGTAGGAATGCTGCAGTGATTAATACTATTGTCTTATGGTTGATATGATCACGTAGAAATGCTGCAGTGATTAATCATATTGTCTTATGGTTGATATGATCACGTAGGAATGCTGCAGTGATTAATCATATTGTCTTATGGTTGATATGATCACGTAGGAATGCTGCAGTGATTAATCATATTGTCTTATGGCTGATATGATCATGTAGGAATGCTACAGTGATTAATCATGTTGTCTTATGGTTGATATGATCATGTAGGAATGCTGCAGTGATTAATCATATTGTCTTATGGTTGATATGATCATGTAGGAATGCTGCAGTGATTAATCTTATTGTCTTATGGTTGATATGATCATGTAGGAATGCTGCAGTGATTAATTTTGTCTTATGGTTGATATGATCATGTAGGAATGCTGCAGTGATTAATCATATTGTCTTATGGTTGATATGATCACGTAGGAATGCTGCAGTGATTAATCATATTGTCTTATGGTTGATATTATCACGTAGGAATGCTGCAGTGACTAATCATATTGTCTTATGGTTGATATGATCATGTAGGAATGCTGCAGTGACTAATCATATTGTCTTATGGTTGATATGATCATGTAGGAATGCTGCAGTGATTAATTATATTGTCTTATGGTTGATATGATCATGTAGGAATGCTGCAGTGATTAATCATATTGTCTTATGGTTGATATGATCATGTAGGAATGCTGCAGTGATTAATCATGTTGTCTTATGGTTGATATGATCATGTAGGAATGCTGCAGTGATTAATCATATTGTCTTATGGTTGATATGATCATGTAGGAATGCTGCAGTGATTAATCATATTGTCTTATGGTTGATATGATCATGTAGGAATGCTGCAGTGATTAATCATATTGTCTTATGGTTGATATGATCATGTAGGAATGCTGCAGTGATTAATCATATTGTCTTATGGTTGATATGATCATGTAGGAATGCTGCAGTGATTAATCATATTGTCTTATGGTTGATATGATCATGTAGGAATGCTGCAGTGATTAATCATATTGTCTTATGGTTGATATGATCATGTAGGAATGCTGCAGTGATTAATCATATTGTCTTATGGTTGATATGATCATGTAGGAATGCTGCAGTGATTAATCATATTGTCTTATGGTTGATATGATCACGTAGGAATGCTGCTGTGATTAATCATATTGTCTTATGGTTGATATGATCATGTAGGAATGCTGCAGTGATTAATCATATTGTCTTATGGTTGATATGATCATGTAGGAATGCTGCAGTGATTAATACTATTGTCTTATGGCTGATATGATCATGTAGGAATGTTGCAGTGATTAATACTATTGTCTTATGGTTGATATGATCATGTAGGAATGCTGCAGTGATTAATCATATTGTCTTATGGTTGATATGATCATGTAGGAATGCTGCAGTGATTAATACTATTGTCTTATGGATGATATGATCATGTAGGAATGCTGCAGTGATTAATACTATTGTCTTATGGTTGATATGATCATGTAGGAATGCTGCAGTGATTAATCATATTGTCTTATGGTTGATATGATCATGTAGGAATGCTGCAGTGATTAATCATATTGTCTTATGGTTGATATGATCTTGTAGGAATGCTGCAGTGATTAATACTATTGTCTTATGGTTGATATGATCACGTAGGAATGCTGCAGTGATTAATCATATTGTCTTATGGTTGATATGATCATGTAGAAATGCTGCAGTGATTAATACTATTGTCTTATGGTTGACATGATCATGTAGGAATGCTGCAGTGATTAATCATATTGTCTTATGGTTGATATGATCATGTAGGAATGCTGCTGTGATTAATCATATTGTCTTATGGTTGATATGATCATGTAGGAATGCTGCAGTGATTAATCATATTGTCTTATGGTTGATATGATCATGTAGGAATGCTGCAGTGATTAAAACTATTGTCTTATGGTTGAAATGATCATGTAGGAATGCTGCAGTGATTAATCATATTGTCTTATGGTTGATATGATCATGTAGGAATGCTGCAGTGATTAATACTATTGTCTTATGGTTGATATGATCATGTAGGAATGCTGCAGTGATTAATACTATTGTCTTATGGTTGATATGATCATGTAGGAATGCTGCAGTGATTAATCATATTGTCTTATGGTTGATATGATCATGTAGGAATGTTGCTGTGATTAATACTATTGTCTTATGGTTGATATGATCATGTAGGAATGCTGCAGTGATTAATCATATTGTCTTATGGTTGATATGATCATGTAGGAATGCTGCAGTGATTAATACTATTGTCTTATGGTTGATATGATCATGTAGGAATGCTGCAGTGATTAATCATATTGTCTTATGGTTGATATGATCATGTAGGAATGCTGCAGTGATTAATCATATTGTCTTATGGTTGATATGATCATGTAGGAATGCTGCAGTGATTAATACTATTGTCTTATGGTTGATATGATCATGTAGGAATGCTGCAGTGATTAATCATATTGTCTTATGGTTGATATGATCATGTAGGAATGCTGCAGTGATTAATACTATTGTCTTATGGTTGATATGATCATGTAGGAATGCTGCAGTGATTAATACTATTGTCTTATGGTTGATATGATCATGTAGGAATGCTGCAGTGATTAATACTATTGTCTTATGGTTGATATGATCATGTAGGAATGCTGCAGTGATTAATCATATTGTCTTATGGTTGATATGATCATGTAGGAATGTTGCAGTGATTAATACTATTGTCTTATGGTTGATATGATCATGTAGGAATGCTGCAGTGATTAATCATATTGTCTTATGGTTGATATGATCATGTAGAAATGCTGCAGTGATTAATCATATTGTCTTATGGTTGATATGATCTTGTAGGAATGCTGCAGTGATTAATACTATTGTCTTATGGTTGATATGATCATGTAGGAATGCTGGAGTGATTAATCATATTGTCTTATGGTTGATATGATCATGTTGGAATGCTGCAGTGATTAATACTATTGTCTTATGGTTGATATGATCATGTAGAAATGCTGCAGTGATTAATACTATTGTCTTATGGTTGATATGATCATGTAGGAATGCTGCTGTGATTAATCATATTGCCTTATGGTTGATATGATCATGTAGGAATGCTGCAGTGATTAATCATATTGTCTTATGGTTGATATGATCATGTAGGAATGCTGCAGTGATTAATACTATTGTCTTATGGTTGATATGATCATGTAGGAATGCTGCAGTGATTAATCATATTGTCTTATGGTTGATATGATCATGTAGGAATGCTGCTGTGATTTATCATATTGTCTTATGGTTGATATGATCATGTAGGAATGCTGCAGTGATTAATACTATTGTCTTTTGGTTGATATGATCATGTAGGAATGCTGCAGTGATTAATCATATTGTATTATGGTTGATATGATCATGTAGGAATGCTGCAGTGATTAATCATATTGTCTTATGGTTGATATGATCATGTAGGAATGCTGCAGTGATTAATACTATTGTCTTATGGTTGATATGATCATGTAGGAATGCTGCAGTGATTAATCATATTGTCTTATGGTTGATAGGATCATGTAGGAATGCTGCATTGATTAATCATATTGTCTTATGGTTCATATTGTGTGAGATGTTTTCTGCAGAATATGCAAATGAAGCACTTATCTATTCAAACTCCCTTAATGAAAGTTGTACAAGTTTTCTGATTTGAATTGTCATTTAATTTCACATTGACTCATATTCTTTATTGTTAATTGTGATTATACCTAGAATCATTACAAATAATGAACCACAAACGGAGCCAAGTTCCAAATATTGTGCTGGTTATATGCTCACATAAGGGGAGACAATCCTGATGATTTAATATGAGTAAGATTGTATACTTTGTTCAAACTGACTTATGAAAGGAAACACATCTGTCATTGACAATAAATTCTGCAACAATTTAGTGGCATGATTATCTTTGACAAACTTTCAACTTAAAATTTAAAATCTTGTCATATAAATGTATCAGTTGTGAAATTACTTCATTGTTCCAGAATTTTGAAAACTAAAGTGAAATTAATATTTAAAAGTTGTTTTCAAATGTCTCTTGACAGGAAGGAAAGAAGTTGCTGACTTTATTGAGATTGGAAAGCTACAAGAACTTGAGAAGCAACCGATGAAGGATACAATGCAGACAATTCAAACTAAGATTTTCAATGAAAGAAAGATGTTTCGAGAAACTTTGGCTAAGAAGGTGAACAAATTTTTTATTTAGTTGTGGGGGTGACTATATATTTCAGTATAGATTTCCTTAACTTTTAAGAATTCCTTAACATTTTTTTGAAGATTGAAATTAATGTTTGTTCTAAAGTTTTACAACTGAGGAGTTAGTTTTCATCTGGTTCACTACCTCTTTTTCTGACAAATTCCAAGTAGTGTGAGTGAAATGATTTATGACGTGTAATAAAAATTATCTATTAGATTTCACTATACTGGATTAGTAATCTAAGGTATTGATTTATGAAGTGTCATAAAAGTTATCTACTAGACTTCACTGTACTAGATTAGTAATCTAAGGTATTGATTAATGAAGTGTACTAAAAGTTATCTACTAGACTTCACTATACTGGATTAGTAATCTAAGGTATTGATTAATGAAGTGTCATGAAAGTTATCTACTAGATTTCACTATACTGGATTAGTAATCTAAGGTATTGATTAATGAAGTGTACTAAAAGTTATCTACTAGACTTCACTATATTGGATTAGTGATATAAGGTATTGAACAAATACTGATGCTATATAATACAACAATTTGCCTCAAGAAATGAAAATAAATGTAAACAGGATAGCTATCATTTTGAATAACCAACATTCTTGGCTGCATATTTAGTATCTAGATTGAAAATGGCATCATACGATTATATAGATATAAAAAGGATTAATGTATGACATTTACTAAACCTACATAATCTTTGTCCATACTTAGAATTAATACTCAAACATGGGTGATGCTAACCTAATAATTTAAATGATAGATGGAGGTTGTAATGCTTTCATTTTTTTCTCCATAACATTTATCAAATATCCCATACATTTTTTAAAATTCTCATTAGAAGTTGGCCCGCAATGAACATATCATAGACTTTACACCACATTGAGCAGAGCATAGACATTACACTACATTGAGTATATCCTAAATATTACACTACATTGAGCATATCATGTAGATTAAACCACATTGAGTATCTCATAGACATTCCACCACACTGATCGAATGAAGGATATTACACCACACTAATCACATCAATGATATTACACCACACTGATCACATCAAGGATATTACATCACACTGATCATATCAAGGATATTACACCACACTGATCATATCAAGGATATTACACCACACTGATCACATCAAGGATATTACACCACACTGATCATATCAAGGATATTACACCACACTGATCACATTAATGATATTAAACCACACTGATCATATCAATTATATTATACCACACTGATCATATCAAGGATATTACACCACACTGATCATTTCAAGGATATTACACCACACTGATCATATCAAGGATATTACACCACACTGATCGTATCAAGGATATTACACCACACTGATCACATCAATGATATTACACCACACTGATCACATCAATAATATTACACCACACTGATCACATCAATAATATTACACCACACTGATCATATTAATAATATTACACCACACTGATCACATCAAGGATATTACACCACACTGATCACATCAATGATATTACACCACACTGACCATCACTGAAGATAGAGAAAATTGTGATCTCTGTATACCTTACACATGATAATAAGAATAACAATATGGTGTGTGGTATGACAGAATACAATTAATGTCAAGGCACAATTTAGAGTATAGACCAGTCTTTAAATTAATTCTCATCCCATCTTCAGTGATAAATTGCAGAGCCTACCTTAATAATAGTAAACCAAGTCATTTAGCTTGTATTTAAATTATAAAGGACATGATTTAAATAACATGTCTGAGATTTAGCTTGTATTTAAATTATAAAGGACATGATTTAAATAACATGTCTGAGATTTAGCTTGTATTTAAATTATAAAGGACATGATTTAAATAACATGTCTGTGATTTAGCTTGTATTTAAATTATAAAGGACATGATTTAAATAACATGTCTGTGATTTAGCTTGTATTTAAATTATAAAGGACATGATTTAAATAACATGTCTGAGATTTAGCTTGTATTTGTGCTAAATTACAAAGGACATGATTTAAATAACATGTCTGAGATTTAGCTTGTATTTAAATTATAAAGGACATGGTTTAAATAACATGTCTGAGATTTAGCTTGTATTTAAATTATAAAGGACATGATTTAAATAACATGTCTGAGATTTAGCTTGTATTTGTGCTAAATAATAAAGGACATGATTTAAATAACATGTCTGAGATTTAGCTTGTATTTGTGCTAAATTATAAAGGACATGATTTAAATAACATGTCTGAGAAGAAAGAATATTCAGTCAAGAGTCACAAGCATGTATAGATGTATACTAAATCATATATTTATGTCACCAATGCCAGTACCATCTTTTGAGATCTAATTTGCTCTGACCACCACAAACAACATATATATGACCAAAATAAATAAAGTGGCTAATGACAATTCAAATAAAACAATGTCTAATCCCACATTTCATTAAAAGAAAAGGAGGCTATCCGCTCTTCCTTTTAATTAAAAATTGATATGATTGGTATATCATTGATACAGCGTTCATACTAAACATATATTTAATTTATACCAGATGTAAATTTTCATTCTATATGGGATATAAAACTAACAGCCATACACAGTGCATGTTAGGGGAGTGAACTCTTCACATCTCCCTTTCCAGTAGATATGCTCAACTAAATGGTTCTGTAGTGATTTATACTTTCCTGCATACTTCATTCATATTATTTGCTACATGTTTCTTTTATCAGTATTACATGAAATGAAAACACAATGGTGATAGTTTAATTTCAATTTTTGTTAATAATGTGCTTGCAAATATAGCTTTGTGGCTTGAAATTTGCATGATATATGGAAACCAGTCAGGTGCTGATCCAATTCAGATGGGTGTATCTTGTGTAAATTTCTAAATTCATTTTTTGACCATAATAATCCATTCACTTAAGCCATTAGTACAGAAAGTGATTTTTAAAGTGTTTTCATTCTGCTTACTTTCTATAAATTTCAGTATATCATCAGGCTCATGGTGTACAAATCTGTCTTCCCTAACAAGCTCACATTTGGACACAGAATGAAATGTCTCAGCCATGTCTCTATCAAACTCTCTAATTAACTCACAGTTTATTTGATTAAAAGTTGACTCATTATCCTTATATGATCTCATTGTTTTCATTCTCCACAGAGTTGCAAAGTTTGACTTTTGCCAGAGGGAGAGACTGAAAACAGCAATGTTGACAGAGTGACAGCAGATTACACAGGATGGAGCTCATAAAGTTTTATTTTCAGGATTGGGTATGGTTGCCTTTTGGATATAAACGTGTTAAGTGTCAATAAAAGTGTTTTACATGTAAATCATTTTGTTGTTATTTTCTCCTTTATTAATGTAATATTCCAAGAAATTCTTATTCGTGTTTAGAGAGGATAATAGCTATAAAATCATAATCGTTGTCCATGTTTATACATCATGGGCAAATCACAGTTTGATTTACCAATGCTCTTGGTAGAAGTTATTTTATACCAACACTTTAAAGGCCATGCTATTTTTAATTATTGTGATATCTGTCTGTCTGTAGGTATATCTATCTATCTATCTATCTATCTATCTATCTATCTATCTATCTATCTATCTATCTATCTATCTATCTATCTATCTATCTATCTATCTATCTATCTGTCTGTCTGTCTGTCTGTCTGCCTGTCTGTCCAGGATGCAATAATATGCATATATAAACAATATACCAACCGTCTGCAGTTGATTCTAGAACAATGATAAATTTCTAAACGTTTATCATTAATGACATGAAAATAACAATAAAAACTATTAGTAATGCTAATTTCCTATTTGAATTTGATATTTTACACATTTTAAAATAACAATAAAAACTATTAGTAATGCTAATTTCCTATTTGGATTTGATATTTTACACATTTTAAAATAACAATAAAAACTATTAGTAATGCTAACTTCCTATTTGAATTTGATATTTTACACATATTAAAATAACAATAAAAACTATTAGTAATGCTAATTTCCTATTTGAATTTGATATTTTACACATTTTAAAATAACAATAAAAACTATTAGTAATGCTAATTTCCTATTTGAATTTGATATTTTACACATTTTAAAATAACAATAAAAACTATTAGTAATGCTAACTTCCTATTTGAATTTGATATTTTACACATTTTAAAATAACATTAAAAACTATTAGTAATGCTAATTTCCTATTTGAATTTGATATTTTACACATTTTAAAATAACAATAAAAACTATTAGTAATGCTAATTTTCTATTTGAATTTGATATTTTACACATTTTAAAATAACATTAAAAACTATTAGTAATGCTAATTTCCTATTTGAATTTGATATTTTACACATTTTAAAATAACAATAAAAACTATTAGTAATGCTAATTTCCTATTTGGATTTGATATTTTACACATTTTAAAATAACAATAAAAACTATTAGTAATGCTAATTTCCTATTTGAATTTGATATTTTACACATTTTAAAATAACAATAAAAACTATTAGTAATGCTAATTTCCTATTTGAATTTGATATTTTACACATTTTAAAATAACAATAAAAACTATTAGTAATGCTAACTTCCTATTTGAATTTGATATTTTACACATTTTAAAATAACATTAAAAACTATTAGTAATGCTAACTTCCTATTTGAATTTGATATTTTACACATTTTAAAATAACATTAAAAACTATTAGTAATGCTAATTTCCTATTTGAATTTGATATTTTACACATTTTAAAATAACAATAAAAACTATTAGTAATGCTAATTTCCTATTTGGATTTGATATTTTACACATTTTAAAATAACAATAAAAACTATTAGTAATGCTAATTTCCTATTTGAATTTGATATTTTACACATTTTAAAATAACAATAAAAACTATTAGTAATGCTAATTTCCTATTTGAATTTGATATTTTACACATTTTAAAATAACAATACAAACTATTAGTAATGCTAATTTCCTATTTGAATTTGATATTTTACACATTTTAAAATAACAATAAAAACTATTAGTAATGCTAATTTTCTATTTGAATTTGATATTTTACACATTTTAAAATAACAATAAAAACTATTAGTAATGCTAATTTCCTATTTGAATTTGATATTTTACACATTTTCACTATAATCCTTTCTGATTTTTGTTACCACTCGTCTCATGCTTAAGGGAAAAACTGAGCAGAAATGTCGAGTGAGATAGAAAAGGATTTTGTGCATGATTAAAGAGTTACAATATAAATTACACCAAGTAACCTAAAAGAAGTATGGTTTGTCATGACAAAATATATGTGCACTTTCCTTGGGATTTATCTACAGTGTTTATTAATTATACAGTCGCAAACCATGTCAGCATTATAATGTAAATTCCTCGGCTATGTGGTACACATACTGTGATGTATAAAATGTTTTGTTATTGTTGTTTCTTAAACATGCTATAATGTTCTGAAATTCGATTAATATTAATGATAAAAAATATGAAAATGTCCAAAAGCCTCTCACACTTTCTTTATCTTTCAATCTCTCTCCGGACCATTGTAATAAGGTACTGGCTACAATCTATGAAATGACCAATCTAGGGATTTCCTTTTGTGTCATCCCATGATAATTCTGGACTTAATGAATAATGATAAATATTAAGTCAAACCAACCAAGGGATGAGAGAGAGAGAGAGAGAGAGAGAGAGAGAGAGAGAGAGAGAGAGAGAGAGAGAGAGTTAGAGAGAAATAGAGAAATAGAGAGAGAGAGAGAGAGAGAGAGAGAGAGAGAGAGAGAGAGAGAGAGTCTGACCACAGAGAGTGGGAGAGTTTATAATCGCTTGTACTGTTTCTAAAGTGGAATAACAACTTGGACCAACTGTACATATTTTAAAATATTGTAATTGCCTCTTGGTTTTTCATAATTTTGCTTAGTTTATATTCCACGTTAATTTCCATGAGCCGGTATGTTAATGGCTTAGCTATCATTAAATCATTAAAATATCATGGTTCATCTGTTACATCATTCCCTTTAATCAATCATTAAAATTGTCACAGAATTAGGCAAAAATTGAATTTATTTTCTTCTTGAATTACAAACTAATTTCACCATTTTTTTTGTTTTGTCGTACATGTGTTACCTAGGGTGAATAAGTGGTTTTCTCAAAGGTAAGCGGCGTGTAACGATTTGCATGTGCCTGACTTCGAATCACATGAAGTCCGGAACATTAGATTCACAGGGTGCACGGTAATTTTGTCGTGAATTCTGCTCACCTATTTGAGGATATATAAGGCAGAATATTTCTGATAAATATTACGGGACCAAAAGTATCTTATCACAGGAAAGATAGCTCGTCATACTATCTCCAGCCAAAGGGGTGAGTGTTAAATTTATATTTCGTTTTATTGTGAATTTTATTCAGTTTATCATTTCATATAATGATGCCTTTATTACAATGCATATTTTAAACATGGAATATTTGGAATTACTAGTCACTATTAGACTTTAAATGCAATAGCGTAATCTAAGGTTTAGATTATTTTTTTGAGACAACTATTATTAGTCTGGTTTCTTTATTGTAGCTGATAACGTCTCTGATAATGTCTTTGATATCGTAGCTGATTTGTTGCGGAACATCTCTGAATTGTAGCTGAATGTCTCTGAATGTCTCTGAATTGTAGCTGAATGTGATTGTGCCGTGATTGCGCTGTTTAATTGTGCGATCAAATTGAGGTATCTGACTGTCTGTTTGTTGGATTGTCTGTCCGTCTACATCTGTCGTCACGTGTAAATATCCGGAAATCTAGAAGTCCGAGTGTCGGAGCTGTCTAGAGTTGTAAACATCCGGGGTGGCATCTAGGTATTTGGGAACGTTGGTTCTAGTAGATTCTGTATGCTGTCTGTACGTATAACTGTGGTGGATCCGTGAAGGGCAAGTGACCGATAAAAGTATTGTGTCAACCCTAGGTATTCGGGGAAACTGGGCAGCGATTCAACAGTTGGTGAATCGTACGGTTATACAGGGTCGAGACACGTGTGTGTTGCAATTGTAGTACAATTGAATACAATGTTATATTTACATAGTTACTTCAAATCACAATAGTATTTCAATGGCTTGCATGAATCTCAATAAAAGTTAGCAACTTGATTAAATACATGTATATGTTCGTGCTAGTTGTCGCAATCCATACGTGCGATAGTATAGTTTGACGTTTTGTATTTGTTATCGTAATTTATACTTGAGGTAATATAACTTTTGTAAAGGTTCCTTGGATCTGTGTATAGTCTAAGAGATTTCTTTGTATCTGTGTATTAATATTTAATTTATTCATGTATTGTGAATGGTTGTGAGTGTAATTGTGGGTTGAAGGCATGAGTTATTGTGTTGATACGTCATTATTTTTCATTAATAATTTATTTCATAAATTTATATTTTCTTTCACATATTGTGTTTGTGTTGTTCATTTAATCCACCATTCTCTCGGTAACAATTCTGTTACAAAAATGTCATGGTCTATTTGGTACTTCATTCCTTTTAAACAATCATTACAATGCCATGGTCCATCTGTTACATCATTCCTATTAATTAATAAATTATTAAAATGGCATGGTACATCTGTTACATCATTCCTTTTAATCAATCATTAAAATGTAATGGTTCATCTGTTACATCATCCATATTAATCAATCATTTAAAGGTCATGGTCCAACTGTTACATCATTGCAAGCTGGAAATAGGTTACTTGGTCTAGACTATCTGGCTGTAGAATTTTATCCCATTAACAACTTATTATACAAGTATTTTTGCATCCCATGGTATAATTAAACATGTATGCCGCCACATATACCAATATAAATGAGTGAACACCATACCATGTGAAATGGGAGTATGCCTGTCCCTTCCCTCCAATTCATGACCAACAGCAACAATAATCATGAAATATACAGCACTGATCACTTCTGCCATCCACACAATTTAAAAGGATCCATTATATATGCACATTTTATTTAATATTATTTGGATACTTAATTTAGACCCTATGTAAAATAAACTACTTTTATGACAACAAGAAAATCAGTCCGCTTTCAATCCATTAAGAATTACACCCCTTATTTCAATCTACAAAACAATCTAGCTAGCAAAATTACAATCTACCTGGTAAATATTCATTTCTTTTATAACTAATAAACTATTGAACCCACACCATACTCAATCTATGGAAATATAAGCAAACTCAAAATGTGCAGATGAAAATGGTAATCTCTCTCTCTCTCTCTCTCTCTCTCTCTCTCTCTCTATATATATATATATATATATATATATATATATATATATATATATATATATAACTATAACTAAACAAGATAATGTAAATAGGAGCTGACCAAGCTGACCATTGTTATTCACAGATAAACAAATCCACATTATATATATATATATATATATAAACACCTACTCCTTTTATGGTTACAGGGAACGAAATAAAGTTACCAGCTAAGCATAGTGGTAAACACGAGTCTACTGCTTTATTCATAACAATAAGACCTGCCTTGAACAAACAATCCTGCCAAGAAAACAGTTGTTCTCTCTTCATATGTCATAACACTATTTTAATGTGCAAATCTTTATTAAGAACCAGGTCTCTCAAGGGACGTATCTCATTCCAGTGGTATTTCCTGACAGGTTTTTTTGTACACACAACATTACACACTAATGTAGTCTTTGATTACAATCTTTATTGTACATACATCAAAATAGTATGCAGTATTGTAGTCTATGATTACATGTGTTATCATACACAAAACATTACACAATAATGTAGTCTTTGATTGCAGGATTTAGTGTACACACAAATCATTACACATGAATGTAGTACTTGATTACAGGATTTAATGTACACACAAAGCATTACACAATAATGTAGACTCTCAATAATGTTTTTCTGTACATACACCAAAGCATTACACAATATAGTATCTGATTACAGGTTTTATTTTACATACACCAAACCATTACACAATAACGTGGTCCCTAATTACAGGTGTTATTGTAAACAAAAATTATTACACAAGAATGTAGTCTCTGATTTCATGTTTTACTGCATATAATTTGTATATCCCATCATTATAATTGGAAACTATTTCAGACAATTACTGTCACAAATGTTATTGAAGGCAACCATTGGGATTTATTGTGAGGTTTAATGACAATGCTTATCACAAGACATAATGTACTACCTGTATGATCTAAGAATTCAAAGTACCATGGACCGATGCTAAGAAACTGGCAATCTTTCTGACATAGTTATCTAATACGGTTAAATGGTCAAGCCTCGATTTGAACTCACTAAGACAGAGGTGTGATGTGTGAGTGGTCTTTAAAGGTGAGCACCATACACATATCCACCTCAGTCACAGTGGCCTATGGTGACATATACATGTAATTGTAAGCTACACTACCGACTTTTTGACTTATTATTTTTTGTTGGTACCTAGCTCTAACCACAAACATGCACTAATTGAAATAACCTGCATCAAATTCCATATGACTTGTTTCTTAATTCCATTTGGTTTATTTGTCACATACATTAGTCCTTAATAAACCTTAACAATGAAATTTGTACAAATAAAATGCGTGGAGTATGTTTATATTACAAGTGGAAAAATTCATACAGGCCCTAAAACTGCCACTGTTATAACTATATATGCACCATAGTAGGGGACTTGCCCATGGCTCACTACACATTGAATCTATCAAGATTCCCACCATATATATATATATATATATATATATATATATATATATATATATATATATATATATATATATATATATATATATATATATATATATATATATCTATATATATATATATATATATATCATGCACATTTGCATTATGGATACAATACAAAGTATTACGTGAGGTCTTTACGGATACTATCATGGACCTTAAAGTCACATTATTATGGACACTGCCATCTGTCAGTTCATTATGGAATTCCGTTATTAATGTCATATTTACATTTAGGTAAATTAATGTATATAAGAAGCCCTGGTAACTTTCCAATGGCCTTATAACATACAACAGTTATACGCAATATTAGTGACATTTAAATGCCTACAAACAAACAAGGCAACTAGTTATTCTAGCAAACCAGCTTTAGTAGACCGAGTTTGACTGGTCAATTGCTACAATTTGTGGCACAAAACTTAATAATAATTAGTGGAGTAATATGAAGCTATGCTGAATATTCTCAAATCTAAATTTACAATTTGGTTATCAGTTAATTTTTGTTTCTTGAAAACAAACCATAACATTTAATGCAATCAAACAACTAATTAATAAAGAAACATAATCAAACCTCTAATCATTGACATAATACCATAGAACGAATAATTAAAAATTTACACAAACAAACCCTTAATTAGTGCAATTACGTAACCAAGTCCCTAACTATTAATGCACAAAAATCATACTTAAAAATGCATCCACAAATATATCTATAAAAAGCATCTTCTTAAACAATTTCAGCATCTCAGATTCAGAGTTTAGCATTTCATTGTGTTTATTATTAAAGTGCTTAGAGCTTCGAAAGATTAACATCAAACCCATATTTAGGTTTGGAAATTTCCTCTTCCCCTTCTGTGGCGACATCTTCGCTGTGCACCAAACATCCTTCAAACTTGAAAACAAAAAATACGTATTACATATTATGAAGACATAGGACATAGATTATTACAATTTATAATGATAACGTATTTTATACTAAATTTTAGTCTGCATAAGGATATGGGAACTACTTTGCAACATTATCATCTTAGTTTATATAACTAATGGAATTATATTATTTTTGTCTTGGAATGACATTATTTTAGGCCAGGAAGATATATTTTCAAATTATTTTTTATGCATTACAATCTTCTCTGGATACGTATTGCGGATATACAGCTATTGTTTTCTTCTTGGCTGCTTTGAGACTGGTTAAATTATAAAAGCTTATAAAATTTAACTTAAAACTGCCTTTTATGTGGCTGTAAAAGCTTATATGTTTGTCTGAAAACTGTTGCACATATATTTTGTATAAGCTCAGGGGCATGGCGTTGGTGGAAATGGAGTTAATTTTAATATCAGTATATTATGTATATAGTCTAACATGATAATCTTGCAAACATGACATTTGGGCAGGATGCATGTACATTAAGCTTTACTTCGTCAGATCTCGGTGTATTTAGTAGTTGGCATTTCATATTACAGCGTTCATTATACCTCACATACTATATATATATATATATATATATATATATATATATATATATATATATATATATATATATATATATATATATATATATCTACTATAAGCCACTATATATTGACCGAGTGTATTAATTAATCACATCCCTGCCGAGTGTATCCACTGAAAAAACTTAGTTCCTTGCACGTTTGTAACTATTTACAATCAAATATGCACACAAAATATATTCATTGTTTTCCTTTAGAACACTTTTTTATTTACATTAATTAAATCAATATTAGACACATGCATTAATTAGCCATGAGAAAATGATCAATAATAAGAAAGTTGAGTGCTACATACACTGGATGTTCAAACATTATAGTACCGGCAAATATAACTAATTGTGGCCTAGAATCTAAGCAAAATGACGAACTAAACATAGTTAATTAAAATATTCTATATCTTGACAGTTGGTCTAAGTCATTATTCCAGTTTAAATAACATTTCTACTGACCATACAACTCTCTCTCTCTCTCTCTCTCTCTCTCTCTCTCTCTCTCTCTGTGCCTTTATATATCTTCTTATTTATTCATGTATTTCGAAATGTATAATAGATCTAAGAAACAACAGGCAGAACAACAGAGCATATTAAATAAGTTACAGTATGCGTGCCTTGTAACGGTAAAATGTACCGTACATTCTGGACAATATACTGTAACTTTGTCTCATTTATTATATAGATAAACTACAATTGATATGCGCACATATAGTTGATGCGAACCATATTAGAGTAGGTTACTTTACGTAAGCTGAGTTTCAAGGTTTTCATCCACCCAAAACAAACTTTTTCTCTTACTCCATATTTGACCCTTATACAATGGGGGAGGGGGGTGTGTGAACAGAAATGCGAAATGATTGCGATGACATTATTTACCATATTAAATTCATTTAGAAAACGGGATTGCTAATAATTTGCATTTGTATACGTCATTAATGGTTAATGAAAGGATATTCGTCATTGAATCAAAAATCACACAGCTGCAGTAAAGTTTATGTATGCGCATTATTGCGACATCTGTTTTATACCAGAGTGTTTATTACTCGACACACGGAGGTGTCCTATACACACATGTGGTGAAATGTTAACGAAATGTTGGTTTAAATATTTAACAAATGTTGGTTATTTAAATAAAATGTGTATTACTCTATACGCGGGTGGGTGGGTGCTATACCAACTTTATGTTTAAGGCTAACAAGCATATTATTGACTTATAAAAATATTGCATAAAGCAGAATATGAAGGAGAACTTTTAGATGTTAATGGCATCAGTTGTACATCGCAAGCAATCTTCTAACGATAGCGTTCCTTAAGTTGGGTCCAAAGCCTGGCATTGGCTACTTTTAATAGGGTTCCTAGAAACACCGAAATACACTGAAAACACCGAAATACACCGAAATACACATGCATTTACATGTTCTCTCTGTATATATCGATTTCCACTCACACATTATCTTTGTTTTTGTTTGAATAATAATATAAAGCAAAAAAAAATTGATTTATTATATTTTTATAAGAATTATTTACTTTTTTCTTGTTAATATCACAATTCATGTAATGACGTCACTTGGTCGTGCTTGATTCGACAGACCTGATATAGAGCCTATCAGTAATACATACATAGCGTAAAAGGGGTAAATATCAAAGTATCAAAAGTATTTGCCGGCATTATATTATATATTAACAAACTTTTAATTATATAGTTTTTTTATCAAAATAAATACCATTTAATTTAATTTCCGATTTAAAGGTTTTTCGATTATTTATGATATATATCAACTGTCTTAACATCATAACCTATGTTTATATATATATATATATATATATATATATATATATATATATATATATATATATATATGTTTATAGGTTCTGATGATAAGACAGTTGATTGTCAGGGTGTTAAGAAAGTCTGTTTTTGGAAATATGTGAACTGTGAATAGTCTTACATGTTTGAATAATAATAATAAGCAAAATAATGTCATGATTTATTTATTCTTTACTTGATTGGATATAGATATAGATATAGATATATATATATATATATATATATATATATATATATATATATATATATATATATATATATAGGCAGTAAGACCCGTAATACATACACAAAGTAGACGTGAAATATAACAAAGTTTCAAAAGTGTATACGATAGTATTCAGGATTATACTCCGCTTGAAAATAGAACAACAAGTTTGCACAAGACAAGGTAACATAAACCTAACGGAAAAAAATATGGGAAATTATGAAGAAATCTCTGGTGCATGTTTAGCATTTTTAGCTGTGATTGTCACAGTTCTAACATTAATTTTTTGTTTCCTTTGTCCAGGTTTTCGTCCATTAGTCCTAGGTGCAACAACAGTTGTCTGACCGTCCGTCGAAATCATGTATTTTGTGTCCATGTCAATGTGGCGTCTGAAGCGTATGAACAAGTTTGTGCGTTGTTGGTCTGTCATTTTTATCCAGTTTGTTTTTTCTGGTCTCAAATTGTTTATGGCTGTCGGCAAGTCGGAATTCTCCAGTGCATACTAGAGCACTCCTCAGACTTCTAAATTGTCCGGTTACTAATTCATGTGTTAGTTGTACAAATTCCGTCAATGTTTTAGTCTTCCATTCTGTTTTAGAACGTGGTTCATGGATTCACAGTTATTATTTTTTCACATGCGGTCTATTTGGTAGATTCGTAATGGATTATTGACTTTGAATTTTATATTTGTCTTTAGTTTTTTTTCCGAAAGTAATTAAAAAAAATTGGGGATATGTCAGCACAGTGATTTTCTAACACTTCACATTTATCGTCAAAGCAAATACTGTAATTGGCGTCAACTAGGTATTTTGCGATAATTTGACATAAATTGAATTCAGAACATTATTGCGTTTTGCTATTATAAGTTACGAAAAAGACAGATAAATGTGCGCAACGAAAGATGAATCTTTACCAAAATATCTTGTATTTCAAATTTCATTAATTTGATAATGAATATTCAAAACACCAAAAACATTTTAAGTTGTCAAATTAATACCATTCTAATCATAACAGTTTCCGATTCAAAATATTAGTGCGAAAGTTTACAATGTGTATGCCTTTTTAGTGACTCCAAACATATAACGTATGTATCAGATACATACGACAAGAGACCGCTCATTAAATCTGTAATCGTTTTCACTCAGTTTTTTTATTTCCCTTTTGATCATGAAAATATAGCATGAAATTATTTCAAATATGATTGATTAACCATATTAAACACGTACATTCTTCATTGTAGTTATTTATCCTGTATGTGACAGCTAAACATCATTATTCACATGATCATTTATGATATAATCATTATGACTTATTTTATATTTTATAATAAGATGAAATGAATAACATTGTTATACTTAATTAAGTGCTTTCAGGAAATTTAAAAAGAACAATAACGTATTTTTTAAAAATGTTTTGTAACGTAGAATGGTAATGTATGTGTTGTAGCATAAAACACGGATATATTTTAAAGTTAAAACAATTTAAATGTACACTTTTGTGTGCAATTAAAATGGACTGAACTTATATACAGTCTCACATATAGAAAATATTTTTAGCCGATGAAAGCAAGGAGTCCGCTCACGTGTACTGTTTAGGTAACGTGTGTATTTCACTAACGTAAAGCAAATGCATTGTTATTTTCATTGTTAGTTAATTCCATTTTGACATCAGACATTTTGAATATTCAACCCATAAATAATCTGAGATCGTGACTGCCTTAACGCCTTTGTTTCAGACAAAACTGCATTGCATACAAGGAGTTTTCCTCTGACAAGATTCCGTCTTTTTGGAATCAGATATAAAATTGCACACCTCTGCATGAGCTCTTTTACTTGGACTTTATTCCTTTGGTTCTGGCAACAGTCAAAGTATTTTACTTAGTCGCTCAAATTTCGTTTTCTTGTGTGTTGCCTTTATCTTACGTCTATAGTAAACGTCAAATTTCAGAACACACACACACACACACACACACACACATATATATATATATATATATATATATATATATATATATATATATATATATATATATATATATATATATATATATATATCTGTGTGTACGTGTGTGTGTGTGCGTGCGTGCGTGCGTGTATGTTGATACCGGCTGATGTATTTTGCTTTGTTTCACTTTTATCCCTTTCAGGCCATTAGTTTCTTTCTCATTTGAGAGAGAGAGAGAGAGAGAGAGAGAGAGAGAGAGAGAGAGAGAGAGAGAGAGAGAGAGAGAGAGAGAGAGAGAGACAGACAGACAGACAGACAGACGGCAGAGAGAGAGACAGACAGACAGACAGAGAGACAGACGGCAGAGAGAGAGAGAGAGAGAGAGAGAGACAGACAGACAGACAGAGAGACACAGAGAGAGAGAGAGAGAGAGAGAGAGAGAGAGAGAGAGAGAGATAAGGGGGGGGGGTAGGGTGGGAGGGAGAAAGAGAGAGAGTCGCACACACGGGCAGTCGTATTCAGACGTACAGTCTTTGCATGTGTGTATATTTGTTTAAAAAAATAACAGCTTACAAGGGAACAAAGATAATGTGTACCATAATTAAGACTAGTAATCAGTTTATTCATTTCTAATTTGTTTGGAGTAAAGGAGGAACTATCATTGACGATACTGAATAAAACATAAACTTAACTGGTATGAGGTTGATGTTGCAGCAACTAAACTGGCGAAATGATCGGTATCTCTCTCTCTCTCTCTCTCTCTCTCTCTCTCTCTCTCTCTCTCACACACACACACACAAACACACACACACACACACACACACACACACACATATATATATATATATATATATATATATATATATATATATATATATATATATATATATATATATATATATATATATATATATAGTTTCTACTTGCTGTATAAAAAAAAATATCTTCATACAACTATCGCATAGTTGGGCCGAATTCTTTCGAGATGGGCTGAATTGTCTTTAAAGTTGGGCCGAATTGTCTATAAGTCATTTGGCTCACACACACACACACACACACACATATATTGGTTATTATGATATGACAGTTGATTGTAAGGGTGTTTAAAAGTCTATTTTCCGAATTAAGCGACTTACCAAATAAAGATTGTTTCTTAACTTGAATACGAAATGAGATCAAAGGGAGAACAATACATATATGTGCAGTGCAGTCAATAAGAACATGAATACGACTTGAAACAAAGTGAATTAAGTCGGCTTACACCGTCCGTTCCGGAGATTACATGCGTTCCGGAACGATCAGTCGTTTTCATTACTAATAACCATTCGGAATGATCAACCTATCCCATAAAGTACGACCAATTGACGCGTGCATAACTATGAAAAAGTAATTAATTCTTATAAAAATAAAATAAATAATTTTTTTTTTCTTTATATTTTTATTCAAAGAAAAACAAAAATATTGTGTGAGTGGAAATCGATATATGCAGAGAGAACATGTAAATACATGTGTATTTCGGTGTGTATTTCGGTGTATTTCGGTGTTTTCAGTGTATTTCGGTGTTTCTAGGAACCGCTTTTAATGTACTATGAGAAAAGGTTAGTTGATCAATACAGTGAAATTGGAATGAAGACCGCACACTTTACTTATGCGTATAGTCTTCTGAGTTAATATTTGTGTATTGTCTTTTCAGCTAACCTATTTTATTGTCTGCCCAAACATATCTTTATATACATGATCTCTTTTGTCCTGCGGTTATGTATCGGGTTGTTTATCGTTATGCGCACACTTGTTACACTTATGTCGGTGCATTTTTGCCTGCTCGTTTGTTGTTTTAATGGCGCAATATATATACCCTCATTTCATCCATTCTGATGATTATTTCAACTCATCTTTATGTTTCCAATAACTGTTAGAAACTTATGTATTACTAGATTACGATATGTTATGATGCCTTATTTGTTTACAGTGTACTTTAATCAAATAGTGCCTCCCGGAACGTGTTCCGCTACTTTGTATTGACGTTGTTGTTCCCAGCCTACCATGTTGCTTAGCGCGTGTTAGCGTTCCCGTTTCTAACCCGAATCGGATAATCTCGAATGTGTCCGTTTTTTGTTTATGTAAACAATATAGGTTCTCCAAGGGTATAGAGGGTATAAATACGGCTCCCGTCACTGCAGAGACCGAGACTGACTGCATTGAAATCAGAACTGTTTAAATACGGACCATAAATTAAAAATTCTAATTCTAAGTTTTCCTCAGTCATGAATAATTTTATACAGGTAAAAACCCTCTTTGAAAGTGATATATTATTGAAATGACTAAATTCGGCTTTGTCCAGATTCTGATTTATTCTAAATATCGGATTTGCCCAAAATTCGAATTTGTCCAGATTTTGATTTACACTATTTTCGGATATGACTTTTATACTTCATTTATATAGTTTAAGTAATTAGGGTTAGTACCAGTCTCCAATAAGAATAATCTTTGATGTTATAAAAGTTGATCAATCTTTCTATTATAAAATCAAGTTCATAAAACATTAATGCTGAAATTGATTTCTTTTAAATATACATACAAACTTGTGTATTAAACAAACAAAATTGTTGGCTATATTAAATGTATAGTCATAAAGTAAAATTATTATTGTGTATGTCAATGTACTTGTGATCTTGTGAATATTTGATAAAAGAAAATAAGAAAGAGAACACAATACAAAGTAAAACATAATTTATTTTGTATTTACTTGTCATAGATAGTACACAGTTCTCCTCTATAATATCTTCTGTCGTTCTAGTCTTTTATTGTACATAAATATCAATGCAAACACCACAATAAGATAACTACATCCATTTCACCTCAAGCCAGTACCAGGCGAACCCTGAATAGGTTATGACTGAAAGAACCTTTGCAAATGGTCGTAACAACACACACACACACACACACACACACACACACACACACACACACACATATATATATATATATATATATATATATATATATATATATATATATATATATATATATATATATATATATATATAAACATAAAATGTTGTATATTGTTGACAATCGATCTTTAAAGTAGCATTTATCGTTTCTTCAATCTTAGCAAAAATTGTATTACCTCTGGAAATGCTTACAGTCACTTCTTCCCACCACACTTGCAGACGAAACCATAACCATAGTCAGAAGGCCATCCTTGACACATAGTACACTGAAACAGAAAGGAGAGCTGCTCGTAAATATTGCAATTTAAAAGTTATAAAAAACAAAGCTTTAGTAGGTATACTGTTTGTACTTTTGACATGTTTATTATATATATATATCCATGAACCTATATACCTAAGCTACTCACGTAGCATCGTGAAGGCTATCCATCCAGAAAACTCGGACAAACGCACTATATACACCTATGTACGCACACAAATACATACAATTAACAAAGTGTGAAATAAACAGACTTTGTCAGATTTAGAACATTTCGTATTCCCTAGAATGCAATTTTAAACATGTAAACAAATCCTACGGTATTGTGGATTAAGTCGCAAATAATCATTGAATGTCTAAGACAGGTGTTAAGTATCAAGTGTCGGAATAAATATTAGTAGTATTCCGAAATAAAAATCCACAGCTGGAAGTGATAATGAACATGTGAGTGTCGTAGTCGTGCTGATATACCAGCGTTCTGCTGGATCTCAATATTGCAAACGATAAATGTGTCTTTATTTACTATTTATGGATAAATGAAATATTTCGATTCCAATAATGTAATTTTAAACACTTTGTAATTCCAGATAGTTATAACTTATAATTTGGAGAGAAAACTTCCAGTCAGAATGAAAACACTAGCCCAACACGAATACAATATATTATGATCAGAAGTAAAAACACAAAAAACCATGTATCATACATTATATAATTCTCTAATTTACCTCAAATCACAAGTGGGGATTTCGAAAAGATAACCAACTGTTATTTTAATAAAACATTTCATTCTGGAAGGTGTCATTTGTTTTTTAATATAAAATCCCATTTGTAGTTAGCAAGCCTGTTACTAGCATTATAAAATAAAATGTGGTAAACAGTAAGTAGATCATTCTCTTCTTATTGCTGCATACGTGAACATTTCGTATCTAGATTATTCAAAATGTATAAATTCTTAAGTTGGTTAAAGTAAAGTAAACACTGTTTGTAATTCTTAAATTCGCACGGTGTCTTGATTATGGCACTTACTTTTCAATTTGTATGTTTCATTACTTTGTCTTTCTACCCAAAAAATGACTGGAATTAGATACTTTTAGTAATTCCAGCCCAAAATGATATACTAGACAGCACACTAGTGATGCTGGTTTTGCTTAAATATTCCAGACCGAACGTACAATTTTGAAATTAATTAAGACTGTACCGTCCTCTACTTGATCTCATGTTAAAATTTGCATGTTTTTAGAAAATTAACTAACTAATGAAACATGTTTTTCTGGTATCTATTTTCAAAATATGTATGTATGATAAGTTTCGTTTTATGGCGCAATCAAAATACTTTGCTAGTATTGTTTCATACTAATTTCTCATTAATTATCGTAAACTATAATAACCGCATGTATATGTAGTAAGTCCACAAAATCATGATAGTATGAAATAGTCTAACATAAGCCAGCGTTGCAATGTAGGATAGCTTAACATAAGACAGCGTTGAAATGTAGGATAGCTTAACATAAACCAGCGTTGTAATGTAGGATAGAGTAACATAAGCCAGCGTTGTAATTTAGGATAGATTAGCATAAGCCGGAGTTGAAATGTGTAATAAAGTAACAGAAGCCAGTGTTGTAATTTAGGATAGCTCAACATAAGCCAGCGTTGAAATGTAATTAATATCACAACCACTAGTGTAGTAAGAGTCTGATACAATCAGTGTTTAATTATTCCCAAGAATATTAATGAAATGATTTGACCTCGGTAAGAAACTGGCTAAAATATAGATAGACAACATACATTATAAAAATAATGTTTAAAAATTATTATCTATCAATCTATAATTGATTCCATCTAGATGTGTAGGATCGTCACATTAATGCACAAAGAAACATGATAATATGACATTCGAGTGAATATGTGTGGAATCTATTTACTTTTATCAATTCTCTATGAAAACAAAACGAACATAATTTGATATCTGGTGTTTTAGAGATGAAAAGTAAATGTAAACGAACTTCAAGTTAAAGGTCATATTAATTCATGACATTTGGATCATTTTCTAAAAGTCGTGACTGTGTCTTGTTTGTAAGTTATAAGCTGTGTACGTTTGTCTGAGTTTGATATCTGGCCTTAAATTGTAATTTAAGAGATACTTTAAACCTTCGATGGAAAAAGGACCACCATCGTGGTCATCTTAATCTGTATTAGCTTTTAATATGCAATTATAAAATATTCAAAATTGGAAATTCCTCATTTACATTAAGTTGTATTAATATATAAGATGAGATGAATACTTTTGTTAAGATATTTTTTATTACAAAATGCACATTGACTCTTTGATCTAAATTAGAATGTTGGGCTTATTGCTATTTCATTCGAGGACATTCTGGAATTATATCACTGTGTCACAACATAGACTTTTAACACAGCAGCACATTCAGTAATGGAATTTGACTTGTGACAGGACATTTAGGAATATGTATCATGTTTACATTATTGCGTACTTAGTTTGAGACCATATAGTCGAATAATATCATATAATTTCAATCCACTGATTAGTTGATTTTATTCCAAAAAGGTCATTCACCAATACGATACATTTTATTCCAAACAAAAGTCATTCACCAATACGATACATTTTATTCCAAACAAAAGTCATTCACCAATACGATACATTTTATTCCAAACAAAAGTCATTCACCAATACGATACATTTTATTCCAAACAAAAGTCATTCACCAATACGATACATTTTCGTTATATACCACAGTTCCTATTTCCTTAACGTACACAAACAAATCTGCTGAATCAGTTGATTGGCAAATCTTAGCTTAATTGAATAGTATAATTATAATACGAAATACGTAGCTTTCATCTTTCTCCCTGGAGAGTGTAATATATTTTGGTATAGCTGTAATTTAGGATGTGGAAATATGACGTTTTATCTTGTAACCAGCTCGAAACAGTTGTATAGAATATATTAAGTGTGTCCTCCAACGTTCACATATCACATTAATTCAAGTTGCTAACAAAAACGACCTGACACATTCTTAAATATAATCCTTTATCAGCAGAGGGGGCGAATCCGAGAACTTGGCAGAGCGTCATTTTGGCTAACTAATGCTTTCTCGAAATCGTAAAAAAGACGCCAAAGTCGTTGTCGCACCCCCTCTGCTGCTATGGGGTTAAAATCTTTTTTACGATGAAAATCGCTTCGATTTCACAAACAGACTAATTTGTAAAACCTCACCTTGTAAATCAATCAGATTATTGGATTGGTTAGTGAGTCTGAAATTAATTCTCGTTAATCAATCATTATGACATCGCATATAGACTATATTAATTGGGGACTCAATTATTAGAAACCCTGGAGGAGCTGTTGGTGCAAATGAATATAAAATATATCCCTTCTGGGCTTGATTTGATCTCTCGAGATTTATTTGATAACTTCCTTCGATAACATCACATACTAGATTCAATGCAATCACCTAGGAAATATTGACGTTGAGCGGAGCGATATGCCTACTGCCTCCGTCTGGGTCATTAATATGTGTCAAAATAGTTGTTTATTGTGGTGCTGTCTTTTCCATGCGTTGTGGATTCTTTTAAAACCAACGTCAATGGCGTCGTTAAGTTTTTTCTTTAACTCGGGTACGTTATATCCTGGAAGCTTAAACGTGGGAATATCCTCTACGCGTATATTATACCTCGTTGCAAAATCTCTTCTCGTTGCGGGGCGAACATCACCTAATATAAGTTGAATAACTTGCTTATTAAGGTCGTCCATGTCGACTATACGACTAGGAATTATATTATATGCTAACTTAGAAATACCACCAGGATGAATAACACGACCAAAAATCCACTATCATAACCGTGATAATATTCCTTTGTGGAAATATAGTCGGATGTTTGTGGTTCAGGTGATATATTAACGGATTTCTGTCGAGGTGGATTGTCAGGCCATCCTAGCACGGTTCTTATAGAACTCTGATAAATATCTACTACATAACTAGGTGATAGGTGAGTTTATCTCAATGGCAGATGATAATGTCGGTTCATGAACTGTTGTAGCGATTTTCGATTCTGTTCCATTAATGGATTTTATTCTGCGTTGTAATTCATTATTGATTTGTTCGATTTGGTAGGACCCAGATGGTAACGAAACAACATTCCAGTCTCGATTCCCGTCTTCTTTATTCTTATTCGCAAATACCAAAGAATTATTCGGTTGTTGACCACCAAATGCTACCAACCCAATGTTAGGCCAACTGTGATACACTTGTAATTTTGCTAGTGCTATCTCTTTCACGGGAATCGCTGAAGGGAAAATCACACTGAATTCAGGATTGGTTGATGTTATTGAGATCATGCTGGTTTTCACCGGTGTGGTATTTTCCGCTATTCGTTGAAGTAGTTCTTGCGATGTTGCCATTGCTATTGTTATTATCTTTTTCTAATTTTGACATCGCGGAATCATGAACACGTACCATCGCTGAGAACTCACTATCTGATATTAATGTATCATCGAGTGACGACGATATCATCGATGATAATTGCGAGTACGCAGTTGACACAACATGGAACTTGATTACGTAATCTTGCAGTTTGCGCTGGCTGCATGATGATATATTTTTTGTTATTATGGAGATTATTCCCGCGATTGTTGTCGCCGCTGATATACAAACTGGAATAGATATCGGGGCAATCATTGTCACCGAGGAGAGTATTATACCGGCTCTGGTGATTACACCACTCACCGAGTACACGGTAACATCAACTGCGGTGATTCTTCGTCGGTATTTTGCTATTTTTGTTTGGTACTCCTCAGTGAGTGTTTTGAGTTTAGTTTGAAATTCTCTGACCTGATCATAGCGATACTGCTGTGACGTTACCAATGATGACATTTTATTTATTACAACAGATTTCAATTTAGTTATTTACTTAAAATCCGCTACGAATTCCACATACCATGTTACTGAAACCTTAGCCAAATTATTTTCAGTGGATATTATCGTGAACTGTTCAGTTGTATATATGTGGATGATTGTTGATATTGTATTGTTGATCCCAAATGAACTCGCTGATGAAATATTAAATTGAGTTGGCGATACTAGTGTTAATCGATAAATACCCTTGACGGTTGCAGTGATATTTAATATGTTGTTTGTAGGTGTCCACGCAAATGATCGTTGGATCGCGCACACGTTATTTATGACATTTTTTGTTCGTGAGGGATTTTTATTTTTTTCAAGTTTGTCTATCATCCTCGGTAGATCATCCTTAATGACATCGTTGGTCACTTTAATATCCTCGCGAACAACTTCTATTCGTCGATTAATCGCGGTTATTTTATCAAGTTTCGTGATAATATCAGCGAGATCCATTTTACTATCATCGGGTTTAGCAATTTTTTTTACCCAAAAATTTATCAATGGAGTCATCGGTCCTGTTAAAATTTTTACTTTTACGTAACGTACCAAACTGAGATACATGAGCGTCATACTCCGATTGCAATTTTGCCAAATTATCTATAGCAGTTTTTACAAGTATGATATGCAACTCGGGTTGCGAACGTGGAACACCGAAAAAATTATGTATCGGGGCCTCGATGTTATCAATTATACTCTGTTGTAATCGACCAAAATTAATTATATGATCGTTGTATTCTGATTGTAGTTTTTGTTGGGCATCCACAATAGTTGAAACAAGCACACCTGGTTTGAGTTTACCCTGATCGGAAAATACCGCGATAGCATTTTCTGTTTCACCGCGTTGTTTAACTAAAATATCATCAAGGGAAACATTACTCATTTTAAATTTACCCTGACGATCTTGAAATACAACTATTTCATTGAGATCACACTTGCTAAGTTTAACATCTCGGATATTTCATCTTCGATTATTTTTTTACATCACCGGTTGCAGTGCCATCGGCACCGGTTTTTTTTTAGGCTTGATAAGGAACTCTCCAAAATTATCAATCATGTTATATTATGTTTTTTCTCTAAAAATCGATTACTCGTATATTCATTCACGACTTGATGAGGTGGTTTTCTCGATGATGAAATAGCGTCAAGGACATTCAATACTTCTATGCCACATATTGGTGGGTCATTCATTTCCTGTGTTGGTAGCGTAGAATACCAGATAGGAGTTTTTGAGCGTTTTATATAACTCATAAATTCTTTAGGCGGCGTTAACCCATATGAATCGAAATAAACAATTGTACGTGGATCAATCGCGTATGCAACCCAGTGGAATCCGGGTCCGGTGCTGTTATCGAGATTATTGATACCGGTTTCAACGTTTTATTGGTTGTACCGGCAACTGATCTTTCATAAAGACACCTCTGAAGATTTTTATCGCTAGTTTTTTAGCAGCATCGAGTAAATCAAAATTTGACATCGGCGATATCTGCGACATTGTTGTTAATAAACTGTTCCTAGTCTCAGGCTCTTTCCGCTGTACCATCAATACGGTGTTCCTGGTAGTCTTAGACCCTTTCCCTTTTTTTGTATATCTGTCCAGTTGCTTTCTTTAGTGCCATCCATGCCGCTGTATCAAGGGCTCCTAACGCGGCCGCTTTTGCTACCGCTGGGGCTGCTGCTTCAATCAACGCTGGAATCGCAGATAACTGGAAATATACCACCCGATTTTATCATGATTTTGATCGCAGTTGCAGAGGGTGTGATCTGAACACCTTTTTTATCTTTGAAAGCATCATTAAAGTGTTTCATCTGACGAGTTGTCAGCGACAATTTATTCTGACCACCAGACATCTGATTGTGTTTCAGCGATATCGTGGTTCCACATTTTTTAGCCGATTCTGATTGCAATTTCTTGAGTTGACCAGGGGTCAATGTAACACTAACAACAATATATGACATCTTATTGTAAAATCATTGGTGTTTTCTAAATGATAGATTTATCTAATTGCTACATAATTTCCACTAGTGCATCGATTACTCTCATTCGTCCACCAACACCTTCAAGTAGCATTGATTTGTCGCTGAGAATGACAGCAACCGCTCTATAATTTGCAATACTACCAGGACGGGTTACACGAGCTCTAAAGTGTATATCAACGACTGATTGTCTTGTTAAATCAAGATGTTCCAGCGGAAAGTAATAAATCGGATATTGATTCCTAAAATCCAACTGTGATATTTGCAGACCAGTATCGACATTTTGATCGCGTCCCATATATGACAACAGACGATGATACACACGTGCAATATGGTTAGTGGTGTAATCAAGTAGTATATCCTCAGATGGTTCCTGTTGTCCATTTATTCTCAGCGAGACTTCATTAACACCTATCTGATCAAATATCATATGACTTCGTTCTTGATTGTTTAATCGCGCAGTATTCTGTAGCGCAACAAATATATGACGTGGAGCTGAAATACCCTGTTTTAATGCCAGTTGAAATGTAAATGTACCATCAATATTATAATTCATGGTATCCGTTGTTGTTGTTTGCCAAATTAGCAATGATTTTCCTCCATGATCCATAAATGATAGTAATCGATTTTCTACGGTAATTGATTGAGTCATTACTGGCATCTACAGTGATAGTTTTGTTATATTTACTTTACCCTGGGGAACACCAGCACCACGCCAGATTGCATCATTATCACTACCCTTTTGCACGAGTGCTACTGTATGCTTCGCTCAATAGATAACTTTTCTAACATTTCTACAGAATCCGAAAATATGATGCAGTGGAATCGCGCATGAAAATCGTCGACGCTGTCCCTCTAACATTGTTACACGTGTTGCAAACCCTAGGTTGTAATTAGGAATATTATTTATGACATCAAAAGTGGCAGCTGATCTTACATATCCGGCTGGTGCTGGATCAACTGCATTAGCATTTGCTGCCTTTACTCAACTGAACAAAGTGAATTTTAATATACGCTGCAAGCATTGAAGGTTTAATATAAATGGGTAACTAATTTATGTGCACGCATGCGGGACATACATGAATGTAGAATTACTTAACCATGTCATATGTATTACACAGTTTAGTTGTTTTAATTTTAGCTGCCTCGTGTATGGTGCCTTGTGTATGGTGCCTTGTGTATGGTTGGGTGCTGCCTTGTGCATGGTGTGCTGCCTTAAATATGCCTTATCAATATGGTTGGGTGATGTGAAGTCGCATAACTCTGTGTGGTTTCTTGTGACGTATACGCTGCGTCTGTTGACGTCGGTTCGTAGGAGTGTACTGGTGTTCTCGAGAGAAACCAAGGTTTCGCGACCATCGAATCTGTGTTAAATGTGAGGGCTCTCGAGGGACTCTTCAAAATACAAAGAGGAGTGGACCATGCGTGGTGACTCCTTGACCAATGGGTGGAGAGGGCGGAACAGGAGATACATCTTTGACGTCAAATGGGCGCCACGATAGTTATATAATACGTGTTTCATGTTATTGCAATTGCCATCTGAGTAAAATGAATCACCAGTTTCATATTAAAATCTTTATATGAACGATATATTCATAATTTCACATTTACATCTCAGTCTCGTTATACGTGGGATATATTCATAAATTACATGCCTTTACATTGCTAAATCGTTATATGAACGATACAATCAAACTTACTGGCATTTACATCTCAGTCTCGTTATACGAGCAATATATTCGTAAATTAATACATATACTTGTATTTGTTGATCGGGTGATAAAACGTTATTCACATTAGTTTAAAATTCCCTTCGTTAAAATCATCCTTTTATTCGCTGAGTTACTTGTTGTAGAGAGTTACGCTAGGATCTTTATATTTTTCCTTATGTTTTTATTATAATGGTGTCAGATTTGCTTGTATTTAAATTGCGTTTGTAAATAAACATCTTATTAACGCAGGTTATTTCGGTGTCTTTACTAATCCAGTCCTAAACCAGCTTCATCCTTGCGACAAATTGCATCTACGTAGACATCATATCCACATTACAATTATTCTAGGTATTGCCTGTTATATGAACAATATACAGCATCTCTGTATTCTAGGTGTTTCCTGTTATTATATGAACAATATACAGCATCTCTATATTCCAGGTATTGCTTGTTATTATATAAACACTATACAGCATCTCTGTATTCCATGTATTTTCTTTAACAATATGACAAATGCGCAATCTCCTTAAACAAAATACCTTGACTTATTTGCGTTTTGTAGGCAAAGTATGATTTTGTTTATGGGCGTTTTTGGTAATCATATTTACAATACATGTCTCTGCTTTTTAAAATAAGGTGTGTACTTTTATACATGCATTAGTATTCGCCTTTACATCGTTTTATTTTAAATAAAACGTTATGTCAATTATTAATTCTCGATTCATTATACGTTATAATTCACACCGATGACATTTTAATTATGCGACTAATAACAAAGTCAATATAACAACTTTGCAAAGTGGCATTTATGTTGTAGTGTTATACTGAAGTACATTAGTAAACTATGAACCTATCATATGTGAACATTTTCGTTAAATATGTAAAAATGTTTACTTTTCATAGTTTCTGAGCTTATTCTTCAATCACAATTCGAATGATTATGTCTGCTTTATAAATTTTAGCGTCCGAAATATCTTTATATTTCTAGTTATTTCGTAATGTACGAGTTTTCTAGTATATAGCAGTGTCAACACATATGTCCGAATATTACCATAACGTCGATCAGCCAATGAACGTTAATTTGTTGTTGTACATACAATGTTATAGAATACAAAATTTGAAATAGCTAAATGCTTACCACGTTGGATTGCAAAGCACAACCGTCGCTTAGAAATTTTTGATGTTGTTATCATGGCAATACAACTGAGATAGTTAAGCTGAAATTATACTTTTTAGAGCATGGGTACCGCAAAGAACTGTCATATGATTCAAATTTTATGTTGTGAATCCATCCTCAATGAACATTCCAGATTATTTCACATAGTTGCGGTTTCCTTCTCCAACTTTTATCACAACCTGACAGGCTTATATACATATTATATGTTCAACATTTAATTTGAAAGCTAGAAGAATTCCTGAGATGATTTGTTATATTTACTTACCTGTCGTTTTCCAATGAATGCAGAATACACTAGATGATCATTTATATTTACTTACATAATGTCAGGTTAAATGTTCACAATTAACGTAGACACTTACCATCTGAAATGAACGCAAAGCTTACAATTAGTGTTGTACCATCAATGTAGGCACTCATTATATGAAATGAAGGAAATCATACGATTAGTGATGTAACATTAATGTAGGTACTTACTTAGGTACTTACCATATGAAATGAATGAAGCCATAACAATAGTGCTGGATCATTATTCAGACGCTCTTTGCATAGAGTGGTATGCTATATGCTGATTGCCATTGATGTTCAGTTCAGTACACGATAGTTTATTGTTGATATAATTATGTACGGTGACGTACACAAATATAACTGCTTTTCTCTAAAAGAAGACACACATTAAATCAAGCTGTGTGCCGATCAGTGAGATAACTGATTTACTCCAAAAGAAGACATACATTAAATCAAGTTGTGTGCCGATCATTGAGATAACTGATTTGGTCTTAAAGAAGACACACATTAAATCAAGTTGTGTGCCGATCATTGAGATAACTGATTTACTCCAAAAGAAGACATACATTAAATCAAGTTGTGTGCCGATCAGTGAGATAACTGATTTGCTCTAAAAGAAGACACACATTAAATCAAGTTGTGTGCCGATCAGTGAGATAAATGATTTGCTCTAAAAGAAGACACACATTAAATCAAGCTGTGTGCCGATCAGTGAGATAACTGATTTGGTCTTAAAGAAGACATACATTAAATCAAGTTGTGTGCCGATCAGTGAGATAACTGATTTACTCTAAAAGAAGACATACATTAAATCAAGTTGTGTGCCGATCAATGAGATAACTGATTTACTCTAAAAGAAGACATACATTAAATCAAGTTGTGTGCCGATCAGTGAGATAACTGATTTGCTCTAAAAGAAGACATACATTAAATCAAGTTGTGTGCCGATCAGTGAGATAACTGATTTGCTCTAAAAGAAGACACACATTAAATCAAGTTGTGTGCCGATCAGTGAGATAACTGATTTGCTCTAAAAGAAGACATACATTAAATCAAGTTGTGTGCCGATCATTGAGATAACTGATTTGCTCTAAAAGAAGACATACTTTAAATCAAGTTGTGTGCCGATCAGTGAGATAACTGATTTACTCTAAAAGAAGACATACATTAAATCAAGTTGTGTGCCGATCATTGAGATAACTGATTTACTCTAAAAGAAGACACACATTAAATCAAGTTGTGTGCCGATCATTGAGATAACTGATTTACTCTAAAAGAAGACATACATTAAATCAAGTTGTGTGCCGATCATTGAGATAACTGATTTGCTCTAAAAGAAGACATACATTAAATCAAGTTGTGTGCCGATCATTGAGATAACTGATTTACTCTAAAAGAAGACACACATTAAATCAAGCTGTGTGCCGATCATTGAGATAACTGATTTGCTCTAAAAGAAGACACACATTAAATCAAGTTGTGTGCCGATCATTGAGATAACTGATTTACTCTAAAAGAAGACACACATTAAATCAAGTTGTGTGCCGATCATTGAGATAACTGATTTACTCCAAAAGAAGACATACATTAAATCAAGTTGTGTGCCGATCATTGAGATAACTGATTTGGTCTTAAAGAAGACACACATTAAATCAAGTTGTGTGCCGATCATTGAGATAACTGATTTACTCCAAAAGAAGACATACATTAAATCAAGTTGTGTGCCGATCATTGAGATAACTGATTTGCTCTAAAAGAAGACACACATTAAATCAAGTTGTGTGCCGATCAGTGAGATAACTGATTTGCTCTAAAAGAAGACACACATTAAATCAAGTTGTGTGCCGATCAGTGAGATAAATGATTTGCTCTAAAAGAAGACACACATTAAATCAAGCTGTGTGCCGATCAGTGAGATAACTGATTTGCTCTAAAAGAAGACATACATTAAATCAAGTTGTGTGCCGATCATTGAGATAACTGATTTACTCTAAAAGAAGACATACATTAAATCAAGTTGTGTGCCGATCAGTGAGATAACTGATTTGCTCTAAAAGAAGACATACATTAAATCAAGTTGTGTGCCGATCATTGAGATAACTGATTTGCTCTAAAAGAAGACATACATTAAATCAAGTTGTGTGCCGATCATTGAGATAACTGATTTACTCTAAAAGAAGACATACATTAAATCAAGTTGTGTGCCGATCATTGAGATAACTGATTTGCTCTAAAAGAAGACATACATTAAATCAAGTTGTGTGCCGATCATTGAGATAACTGATTTGCTCTAAAAGAAGACATACATTAAATCAAGTTGTGTGCCGATCATTGAGATAACTGATTTACTCTAAAAGAAGACACACATTAAATCAAGTTGTGTGCCGATCATTGAGATAACTGATTTACTCTAAAAGAAGACACACATTAAATCAAGTTGTGTGCCGATCATTGAGATAACTGATTTACTCTAAAAGAAGACACACATTAAATCAAGTTGTGTGCCGATCATTGAGATAACTGATTTGCTCTAAAAGAAGACATACATTAAATCAAGTTGTGTGCCGATCATTGAGATAACTGATTTGCTCTAAAAGAAGACACACATTAAATCAAGTTGTGTGCCGATCAGTGAGATAACTGATTTGGTCTTAAAGAAGACATACATTAAATCAAGTTGTGTGCCGATCATTGAGATAACTGATTTGCTCTAAAAGAAGACATACATTAAATCAAGTTGTGTGCCGATCATTGAGATAACTGATTTGCTCTAAAAGAAGACACACATTAAATCAAGTTGTGTGCCGATCAGTGAGATAACTGATTTGGTCTTAAAGAAGACATACATTAAATCAAGTTGTGTGCCGATCATTGAGATAACTGATTTGCTCTAAAAGAAGACATACATTAAATCAAGCTGTGTGCCGATCATTGAGATAACTGATTTGCTCTAAAAGAAGACATACATTAAATCAAGTTGTGTGCCGATCATTGAGATAACTGATTTGCTCTAAAAGAAGACATACATTAAATCAAGCTGTGTGCCGATCAGTGAGATAACTGATTTGCTCTAAAAGAAGACATACATTAAATCAAGTTGTGTGCCGATCAGTGAGATAACTGATTTACTCTAAAAGAAGACATACATTAAATCAAAATGTGTGCCGATCATTGAGATAACTGATTTGCTCTAAAAGGAGACACACATTAAATCAAGTTGTGTGCCGATCAGTGAGATAACTGATTTACTCTAAAAGAAGACACACATTAAATCAAGTTGTGTGCCGATCATTGAGATAACTGATTTGCTCTAAAAGAAGACACACATTAAATCAAGTTGTGTGCCGATCATTGAGATAACTGATTTACTCTAAAAGAAGACACACATTAAATCAAGTTGTGTGCCGATCATTGAGATAACTGATTTACTCTAAAAGAAGACATACATTAAATCAAGTTGTGTGCCGATCATTGAGATAACTGATTTGCTCTAAAAGAAGACATACATTAAATCAAGTTGTGTGCCGATCAGTGAGATAACTGATTTGCTCTAAAAGAAGACATACATTAAATCAAGTTGTGTGCCGATCATTGAGATAACTGATTTGCTCTAAAAGAAGACATACATTAAATCAAGTTGTGTGCCGATCATTGAGATAACTGATTTGCTCTAAAAGAAGACACACATTAAATCAAGTTGTGTGCCGATCATTGAGATAACTGATTTACTCTAAAAGAAGACACACATTAAATCAAGTTGTGTGCCGATCATTGAGATAACTGATTTGCTCTAAAAGAAGACATACATTAAATCAAGTTGTGTGCCGATCAGTGAGATAACTGATTTGCTCTAAAAGAAGACATACATTAAATCAAGTTGTGTGCCGATCATTGAGATAACTGATTTGCTCTAAAAGAAGACATACATTAAATCAAGTTGTGTGCCGATCAGTGAGATAACTGATTTGCTCTAAAAGAAGACATACATTAAATCAAGTTGTGTGCCGATCAGTGAGATAACTGATTTACTCTAAAAGAAGACATACATTAAATCAAGTTGTGTGCCGATCAGTGAGATAACTGATTTGCTCTAAAAGAAGACATACATTAAATCAAGTTGTGTGCCGATCATTGAGATAACTGATTTACTCTAAAAGAAGACATACATTAAATCAAGTTGTGTGCCGATCATTGAGATAACTGATTTACTCTAAAAGAAGACATACTTTAAATCAAGTTGTGTGCCGATCAGTGAGATAACTGATTTACTCTAAAAGAAGACATACATTAAATCAAGTTGTGTGCCGATCAGTGAGATAACTGATTTGCTCTAAAAGAAGACATACATTAAATCAAGCTGTGTGCCGATCATTGAGATAACTGATTTACTCTAAAAGAAGACACACATTAAATCAAGTTGTGTGCCGATCATTGAGATAACTGATTTGCTCTAAAAGAAGACATACATTAAATCAAGTTGTGTGCCGATCATTGAGATAACTGATTTGCTCTAAAAGAAGACACACATTAAATCAAGTTGTGTGCCGATCATTGAGATAACTGATTTACTCTAAAAGAAGACATACATTAAATCAAGTTGTGTGCCGATCATTGAGATAACTGATTTGCTCTAAAAGAAGACACACATTAAATCAAGTTGTGTGCCGATCAGTAAGATAACTGATTTACTCTAAAAGAAGACATACATTAAATCAAGTTGTGTGCCGATCATTGAGATAACTGATTTGGTCTTAAAGAAGACATACATTAAATCAAGTTGTGTGCCGATCATTGAGATAACTGATTTACTCTAAAAGAAGACACACATTAAATCAAGTTGTGTGCCGATCATTGAGATAACTGATTTGCTCTAAAAGAAGACACACATTAAATCAAGTTGTGTGCCGATCATTGAGATAACTGATTTGCTCTAAAAGAAGACACACATTAAATCAAGTTGTGTGCCGATCATTGAGATAACTGATTTGCTCTAAAAGGAGACACACATTAAATCAAGTTGTGTGCCGATCAGTGAGATAACTGATTTGCTCTAAAAGAAGACATACATTAAATCAAGTTGTGTGCCGATCATTGAGATAACTGATTTACTCCAAAAAAAGACATACATTAAATCAAGTTGTGTGCCGATCATTGAGATAACTGATTTGCTCTAAAAGAAGACACACATTAAATCAAGTTGTGTGCCGATCATTGAGATAACTGATTTGCTCTAAAAGGAGACATACATTAAATCAAGTTGTTTGCCGATCAGTGAGATAACTGATTTACTCCAAAAAAAGACATACATTAAATCAAGTTGTGTGCCGATCATTGAGATAACTGATTTGCTCTAAAAGAAGACACACATTAAATCAAGTTGTGTGCCGATCATTGAGATAACTGATTTGCTCTAAAAGGAGACACACATTAAATCAAGTTGTGTGCCGATCAGTGAGATAACTGATTTGCTCTAAAAGAAGACATACATTAAATCAAGTTGTGTTCCGATCATTGAGATAACTGATTTGCTCTAAAAGAAGACACACATTAAATCAAGTTGTGTGCCGATCATTGAGATAACTGATTTGCTCTAAAAGGAGACACACATTAAATCAAGTTGTGTGCCGATCAGTGAGATAACTGATTTGCTCTAAAAGAAGACATACATTAAATCAAGTTGTGTGCCGATCAGTGTGATGTAGCATTTACTACTCATGCTTTAAGATGAACGACACGATGAGATTTGAAGCCTTCACCTTATTTCACAATTACTTTACCGTCTAGGCATATAAGGTAAAGTAGCAATAATATGGATTTAAATTTAGATATGGCCGTTTATGTTATTAAAAAAATCAATGCCACGATTTTCTGTCCAGCCTTGCACTTCGGAACACAGTTACGATTGTAATAATGGTGTAATATATATGTTGTACTTAGCATAACATAGTCCCATGTCCTTGAATTGATCGAAATTCAAAGCTATCGCTTAACTGTCATATATTACCGTTCATATCCCTGTATGCACTAGCTCCGCGTTGAATTAATTAGTAGATAGGTAAATGAAATTTATTTTCAAGCAGATAATATTTTCGTCATTTGATGTAACTTTGACAGTTATTCTTTTGACTCTTATCTAAATTAGCTTCATAATCCTCAGTACGTCTCCCACACTGAATCGCCAATAACTATTGTATAAAGCCAATATTTTATGGTCAAGAAGACGTCTGTCATTTGTATGACCTGTCAAATGTTTGCTGCATCTATCTTTCCATCCATCCATGCATCTGTAGGTTTGTGAAATGAAACTCAAGAGGTTGCCCAATTTAATGTTTTATTATTCCTTATTTCAGTAATTTAGGCAAGAGACACATAGTGCAATGTTGCATCGAATAGGTTTAAATTTGCAATGGAATACATGCCATGCAATATAAATGTCAGAAGTATAAGGACTTGTATACCTAAAAGTGGTGTCACATACATAATGCATGACTACTCTCTGATCACCTCTGTTTGGCATGGTCCGGTGTCGAAACAAACTGCTGGAGTGAGTATTGCTTGAGTATTATCATGATGCTTTCTTCGACGTGCTGCTCCTTCACTGTGCTCCACTTTGCTGCCAAAATCTTTCCTCATTTCAAAGTTATATGTTACATTGTTCACACATATGTTTTGCACCTGATATTTATATTGCATTGTTGGCAAGAACAAGACCAATGGTATGTACAATTGTAAATATACTTCGATAAGCCAAACAATTTGCAACTTGCTTTATTAGCTTGTTCACATGAGCATTTTATCTATTTACCCAATTTTACTTAAGTCATTGTTATTAAATAAAAGTAAATTAGTGCTAAGCAATACTTTTTAATGAGTCATATTTATACTTAATAACAGTATATTGCTAAGTAATGCAATTATTAATTAATATGTTTTATAGCAGTTGATAATAAGAACGATTTTACTTCTAGCAAAAATTACTAAGCAAATATGTGGAACTACTTCAATGAGCCCCTAGTGACCAAGTGGTTTAAAACAACTACCGTTTCCAGTCACATATATATCACTTCCAACATATTCGAGTCCTCGACTCGAGCAAGGCGGGTAGGTAAGACAGCTGCTAGACGTTTCCTGTTATTTACCGAGGTATCACAATGATATCTTCTTTTACCAGTCTACCTAGCCGCCATGTGGTGCATATAGTTGCTATTAGAGATTGCGTTACCCCCAAAACAATAACAATTATTTCAAATTGCTAGATAATTAGGCATCTATTCTAATACTTGTTGCTGAGAAGCACATTATGTATTTATAAGTGCAATGGCCCGCACGAAAGAGACCGCAAGAAAATCAGCCTAAGGATTATTATTGGATTATCATTAGGAAAGTTCAGCGAGAATGAGTTTTACTCACAATTTTCAGTGCTAGGTTGGGACCTAAAGCAACATATATGCATACTACTGTTTAGTATACATATTAGTTTTCGCAATTTTTTATTTACACGTTATTGTAAATCACAGCCTGTAATTGTCAAACATTTCTTGAAATGTTGTGTGATTTTGTGCATATTAATATTTACATAAAGTGCCAGGGATTCCCGAGACACAATTCATTTGCTAAAAGTATTTCTTGATAATTAGCAATTAGGTTCATAACGTCTAAAGCGACAAACAGTACAGAGACTAAAGTTGACATAGATATCATGACAGACAACCAGAAAAAAATGGAAGACAATAAATCAAAAATACGCCTGACGACATATTTCAATACGGAGCTGGAAGGTGAAGCTTGGAAACAAAAGATGATAGCGTACCATATGGATGGGGTGCCAAACTCTAGACTTCAAAGAGTCCGAAAACCTCCACAGACAGGCCGACGTTCTGACTGAGTGAAGGCAATGGGGATAGATATAGACCAGGGGTCACCAACCTATTTGATACTGAGAGCTACTTCATGGGAACGGAGTCATACGAAGAGCTACCAGTTTGATACTCTTCTGAAATAACAAATTTGCTTAGTTTGCCTTATACATTATTAATAATGTGAAGACTCTGATGACGTTAATGATGTCTCACAATAATTACCAACAATGACAAGGTGGAAAACAAATATCAATATTCAGCACTTTATTTCTATTTTCTCAGTAACTGTTAAATTTTCAGATGATCACTTACATTACGTTTCTTAGGAAAAATGTCTCATTTTCACTAACCACTGACAAACCTTTTAAACAAATCATGAACTATGTTGCACCATGTTTCAAAAAATTATAAATTATGTACATTGTAATGTCTGTAATGTAGTGAAAAAACTTAAATATTTTTAAATAAATCTTGTCACATTTTGAACTAATGACCAAATCTGCTGTATTTTTAACAAAATAATAACTGTTACATGTCACGAACACACATTTTAAATTGAACAATTCTTCAATATTTTAATTAAACTTTGCCATGGCACTGACATGTTGCCACTAACATCTGGTATCATTTTCTTTGTTAGTGGGAAGACTGGCATTGCATGTTGTTTACCATTGTATTGTAATCTGGTGTGTAACTTGACACTGCAACTGTGAGTGAATCTTTCAGATGTGCATCAGTGAGGCGTGTTCTGTGTTTGTTCTTGATGAAGTTCATGTCAGAAAATGCTGATTTACATAGATAGGTAGAACCAAACAGGCTGGCAACCTTCATAGCTGCTGTACACACACCACTGTACTTCTCTGTGTCAACAAGGCACCAAAACTTTGGTGCAGCCTGGTAGGCTTTGAGGTGGGGGTTATTTTGCAATGTTATGATTTCAATCTCCATCTGTCCAGCATCCAAGTTGAACGTTGTACTTTGTTGCTCAGCAAAGCTTGTTTTGTCCACATTCATGAAAGGATTGGAAATGAATGATACACATAGCTCAAGCTGATCAAGGTCACAAAACCTATTCTCAAACTCTTGCCCATGTCTGTTTATGACTTCACAGTACTTGTCTGCAACTTTGTCAAATATATCAGATGCAGAAGCATTGTCTTTCAGCACTGACTGCACAGAGGGAAAGTGCAGCACCTTTTTTCTCTGTATATCCACAGAGAAAATGTTAATGTTGGCTTTAAATGCATTTAAAGCATTTATCATATTAACAACAGTCTTACCTTTATCTTGCAACTCGCAGTTCAAGTGGTTTAGTTTCCCAGTAATGTCCGTCAAAAATGCAAGGTCAAGTGTCCACTCTGTGTCCTCTAGCAGTGAGACGTCTTCGCCTGTGGACTGCATGAACTCTTTGATTTCACCCAAACGTGACAAAAAACGAAGTAAAACTCGTCCTCTGCTGAGCCATCTGATTTCTGTGTGTAGTAGCAGGTTACCATATTCAGCTGCCATCTCCTCCAATACCACTAAATCCTGTGCTGTTTTGCTTTGGAGCGGATATTGTTTATGATTTTCACAACGGGAGTTATCACGTGCCCAAAGCCAATCACTTTGGCACACAATTCCTGCTGGTGAATGATGCAGTGGTAATGCAGAAGTTATGGGGAAGTCTGGGTCACCGCTACCAGCATGTCGGCCAATCATAGCAGGAGCCCCATCTGTGGTAACCGCTACCAGCTTTTCCAATGGTACCTTTTTCTGCACGAAAAACACCTTCACTGTGTTATAAATGTCAGCTCCCTTCGTAGTTGTCTTTATGGGCAGTAGTGTCAGGAGTTTTTCTCTTGTGGAGAAATCTTCAAACACCATCCGGATAAAAACCATCAGCTGCGCTGTACTACTGCTGTCCACGGACTCATAGCACTGGATGCTAAACCACCTGCACCTCGCCAGATCCCGGTCCAGCTGATCGACAAAGTTACTGGACAAAGCTGACACTCGTCTAGCCATCGTAGATGCCCCCAGCTGGACGTCGGAGAGAGTGGCGATTACATCGGTTCCATATTTCTCGTCTTTAAGTACAGTGTTATCAATTATCATCATTGCTTCTTTGACATCTTCTCCGTCTGAAAATGCCTTTTTATTCTTGATCAGGAAATGCGTAGCTCTAAAAGAGGCTTTAGTTACTTTATGTGACTTTTTCGCCGGCCTTGTGAAAAAAGCCTGTCGCTTACCCAAAGCTGTCTTTAGCTCAAGGGCTTTTTCTGCTCGTAGTGCGCTTCCCGGTGGGTAGTTAGCATTGTAGTTTTTGTGATTCGTTGTAAAGTGTCTCTCCACATTGTGCCGCTTTGCCGTTGCCACAGTCGCTCCGCAAGTAAGACACACGCAGGTTTCTTTCACAGTCGTAAAAAAGAACTCCGACTCCCATTCGTTGTGAAAGTGATAAGTTTTCTTTCTTTTTTCTGCCATGTTTTGGGGGTAAGAAACTGCGTTCAGCGCCAATCTTTGCTGCGCCCGCTAGCTTACTCTCCACGAGCACTGTATTGTCACACGCACAATACTGACCTTCGAACTTGAGTAAGTCAGAGTTCACCTAAACTTATCTAAACTTCATGTATAAGAAACATATTTTTTAAGATATTGTCATTTCTTAAATCTATATAAATGCAAGTGTGATTAAAAAAAAGAATAGCAACATAATAAAATACAATTTTATACGCAGCTGAGTTGTGCTATTTATTAGAACATGCCTGCGGGCAACTCATGTGGTCTTTGGGTGCGACCTGGTGCCCGCGGGCACCGTGCTGGTGACCCCTGATGTAGACCATATCCAAGGACTCCTGTATGGGGGAAGAAACAAATACGTTTTGTACCCAAAAAAGTACAAGAAATTGTTACAAACAGAATAAATGTTAATTCAAGGGTGAAGAGTCAAAATTTCGGACACTGCACCAACAACATTCGAGGCAGAGGCCAGATCTATAGACGTTTTCGTAACTGGCCTCACTCTTGTGATATCAACACATGAAATAGTGAACAAGTTAATTCGCAACAACAAAATAAAACTAACCAATGACGTGATTGCCAAGTCGTATGGCTTTAACAAGACAGGAGAGAGAATAATACAAACGCCAAGACAGGAGGCAAAACATATTCCCTTCTTTGAATGTTATGGGAATCCTATTGCGCACCTTGTACAGGGGCTCTGACCTCGAGAGACCCTGTACAATATACATGCAGGACTTCAGCTCTTTCACACTCATCAAAGAAATTAAACCAAAAAGAAATGAGAGATCACACAGTAGACAAAAAATCCAAATAAACCGGAAGATAACCAGGACAAAGAGATAGAAACTACAACAGAAAAAAACAAAGACAACGAAGAAACGAACAAACCAACTAACAAAACGACACAGCACAATGCCATTAAGCCACACTATGACGATATGGTACAAACAGACGAGGGGTCAGTGCCCCAAAATTAAAAGTAACTAATTAAACGCGTATAATAATTAAATACAATACATAAATACATAGGAACACAATAGGACAATAGCTACCTGGATGGACAGAATATTAAAAGACAAAATGGCCGCAATAGATGTCACCAGTGACATGTAAATAACTACACAACATAATAGCTAGTGCTGGGAGGAGACTTTAACTTTAAGACATCGATAGAATAGGGAAACAAGAAAAGGGGCGAGCAGACTAGATATGTTTTATGTAACAAATTTCGAACTTAATACATACAAAAACGGAAATTATAGACTTTAAAATATCAGATCATAAATTAATAACAATGGAAATGGTGATAAAACATATAAATAAATGGGGAAAATCTATATGGAAACTAAGCAACTCAATCCTAGGGGATGAACACCTGATTACATAAACAAATGAGGAAGTAGATACAGCTAAAAATGAAAAAGGAGATCATAAAATGGACATAATAGCAGACTGGGATAGATTTATAAAGAAAGTAAACAAATTGGCATTATATCACACAACTAAACATAAGCGAATTCAATCAATGGAAATAAAAGAACCAAAAAGTAGAACAAATAGTAAGACAACAACTACAGATGAAAGGGATAAATATTTAAAACACTTATATAAATTAGTAGAAGAGAAAACATAGGGAAACGAAATACGGTCGGGAAATTACAATCACATCTACAAACAAGCAGATTAATTATATGACGGGGGGAATTAAGGAAAAGGGGTGGGGGAACACTAGACACAATAAATGGGAAAGAAGTGATATATACAGAAGAAAATATGGAAGGAATAAAAAACTATTACACAAAACTTTATACATCTCAAAACATAGACATACAAGCAATAACAGAATACGTAGAAAAAAACACAATTCGATATGATATCGTTAGAACACAAACAAATGAATATCGACTTATATCTGCGGAGGAAATACAAAAAACAATAAACGAAATTGTAAAAACAAATCCACAGGAAAAGATGTCCTAACGGCGGAGTTTAATATTTAAAAAATATCCAAGGTGAGCTGGCAATAATTCTTGAAAACTTATTTAATAACATATTTCTAAAAATAACTTCATGACGAAATCAATGAGGGAAGGTGTGACTACAAAGGAAAAGGCGATATAAATGACTTAAAAAACTGGAGTCCCATCTCCCTCGTGAACACTGAATACAAACTACTGATAAGAATTCTAGCGAATATGATAAAACACGGGATAAACACAATAGTAAACACTAATCAAACATGTGAAGGTAAAGGAAGGAGCATACATAACTGCATACTTAACATTGTACAAATATAGACTTTATAAAGGGGACAGGTGCGAAATGTGCTATGATACTTTTCTACCAGTACAAAGCTTTTGACGGATTAGAAAATAATTATACGCAAAAAGTACTGGAGCAATTTTGGTTTGAATCAAAATTCAAAAATTGGACTAAGATTATGTTCAATAAAATAATTTCAGGTGTACAGGTTAATGGGGGGGGGGGGGGATAACGAAAATATTTTAAATACAGCGATCAGTGAGGCATGTATGCCCACTATCGATGCAATTATCCCTAATAGCGATATAAATTGTGAGTATGCAAATTAGGAACAACTTCAATATAGATGGAATAAAAATCCCAAACTTGAGGGATGAATTCAAGATGCTTCATTACGCTGATAATTGTATGAACTTTAATAAAGACTCAAACTTGTTTAAACAATTGAAGAATGAATATGAAGCATTTTGGAACGCTTCGGGGTCACAAATAAATCATGACAAAACAGAAATCTTAAAAATGGTAAACTGTAGGGGGAATCACCCAGGCTGCATATCTTGAATTGAGACGCATCAGTTCCATTCGTTAATATCTTTCAGTTGATGCCACTAAAACACTTGTGTGTTCATTAGTACTTTCAAGACTGGACTATTGTAAATCAATTATGTCTGGTTTCTATTTACTCCAGAAACTTCAAAAAGTTCAAAACACAGCTGCACGTATCATCTTTAGAGTACCACGATTAGAGCACACCTAACCACTGATCTGTACCCTACACTGGCTATCGATTCAATACAGAATAAAACACAAAATTTGTTCTCTGTGCTATGTATCAATGACAGACTCTAGTCCAACATACCTATCCAGCCTCACCCATGTGTATACACCAGATAGATACTTACGCTCTTCTTCTGATAATCGTATACTCATTGTTCCCAAGGTGAAAACAAAGTCATATGGACAACGTTCGTTTGCACACCAGGGCCCGGCAACGTGGAATGAATTGTCCATTGAAATTAGACACAAAGACACAGTGGTCCCTTTTAAGAGTGCTCTTAAAACTCACCTGTTTCGACTGCAGGGACAAACTTAGAGACCTAATTGTGTATTGTATCTGATATTTTTTCAGCATGTTTTTATATTTTCCAATTTCATTGTTTTTGTCACTTGTTTTTCTTTAGTGTAGGCATATCATTATTGATGGTGTAAAGCGCTTAGAGCTTCGAAAGATTAGGCGCTATACAAAGTCCTCATTATTATTGTTTTTATTATTATTATTATTATTATTATTATTATTATTATTATTATTATTATTATTAACCAAAAAAATAATAAAAACAGAGTGAAAGCCCTGGGAATATTTTTGGGGCAAACGAAGAAAAGGAAAACTGTATAAAAGTAAATAAAATAAATTATCCAAATCTGGGCACGTAGGCCACGTAGTTTATTAGAGTATTCACACGTTGCAAAAACATATATGTACTCAAATCTGACATACTTAAAAACCTCTGTGGGCATAACAAACAAAACACTAAAGAAATTAGGTAATAAAATAGTAGACTACATATGGAATTTAAAGACGCTACATAAAGAAACCATCTTTGTATAGGTCCACAAGTTGAAAAGAATGATGCACACCACAAACACCATGGAAAGCACTACACATTTATTGGTTCGGATTCGGGATGAGAAAAAGACATTAAAGAACTACTATATAAATTTAGGGACCTAACATTACTGTGGGAACTAGAGAGTAGTAAGACGTACGAATGGATTAGAGAAACTTTAACTAAATCAACGAGGAATAAAGTAGAAGAAGAATTCATGTACGTTACTGGGATAGGGTTTGGAGGCATTGGTCTAACATAACATCACCAAAGGTACAGAATATAATTTTTAAGTACCTCCGCAACGCCTGGACACATGAGAAGAACCCCGGAAAACTGTCCTCTATGCAGAAAAGCCCCTCCTGCCGTTACATTATGTGTTTGCTATTACATCTTGTGATTTCTTTTATGTCAAGTTTGTAAAAACTATTATTATTATTATTATTATTATTATTATTATTATTATTATTATTATTATTATTATCGTTTTAATTTATTTTGTGAATGTATGTTTTCATTTATTTTAAAAATGGTTTAATTTTGACAAACAAAATTCATATAATAGCCTATTTAAGAACCCATAGACATGAAAATCAGCTTAATATTTGAATATTTTAGACCAACTATACATGATTTTAGACAACTTACTTGTGTATCAGTTTCATTTGTTACTAATTCAGACCACTTACAATGTGTATATCAGCTTCATTGGTTACTAATTCAGTACACTTAGACATGAATATCAGCCTAATACTTGGTGAGTTCATACCTCTTAGACAAATAACAGCTACATACACCAGAGCTCCAATGTAGTGCTTTGAGAAGTTCACTGAACAAAACAATATTTTATAAACTACTAACAAAGGCCTCATCAGAAGCAATGAAAACTCCTGTCTGGCATTCAGTTGACTCTTGTCTGGCATTTAGTTGACTCCTGTATGGCATTTAGTTGACTCCTGTCTGGCATTTTTTAATACATGTTTGGCATTTAGTTGACTTTTGTCTGGCATTTTTTTTTACTCCTGTCTGGCATTTAGTTGACTCATGTCTGGCATTTTGTTGAATTGTGTCTGGCATTTTGTTGACTCCTGTCTGGCATTTAGTTGACTCTTGTCTGGCATCCAGTTGAATACTGTCTGTCATTTTGTTGACTCATGTCTGGCATATTGTTGATTTGTGTCTGGCATTAAGTTGATCCCTGTCTGACATTTAGATGGTTGAGCTCATTTGGAATTAATGGAATATTTATTTCACAGTCCAAAGTTTTCATCAATATTAGGTTTACCAGAACCAGTCAGTTTTCTAATGTGTTCAAGTGTTTCAGATTTAATTTCGCTTTGAGTTTTAGGTCTCGAATTGGAAATAGTAAGGTGAGTAAGATGGGTAGACAGTCATACTGTCACATTGATGGGTAGACAGTCATACTGTCACATTGATGGGTAGTCAAACATATTGTCACATTGATGGGTAGACATATATACTGTCACATTGATGGATAGACAGATATATTGTCACATTGATGGGTAGACAGACATACTGTCACATTGATGGGTAGACAGACATACTGTCACATTGATGGGAAGTTATATTTGCTGTGTTCCCAGTAATGTTTAGGACAGTTCTATCTGCCATCCAGTTTGTGTTTGCTTTTATTTTAATTCAAACTCCATTCTACTGGAGATATAAAATGGTCAAACAAATTATATTATCCTATCAGGCTGAAAATATGGACCCTCTTTCCTTCATCACACATGTTTACACATGTGAATAATGTTGCTATTTCAAGGTATTTAATGATTGGTAAATATACACCCATGAAAGATTAATTATCCAATCACTGTACATATTATGATACATTTTTGAATACTGTTCACAAAGGAGGCTGACTTGGGGATGAAACTAAACTTGATGCCAAACACCTGGTGTTTGACAGATATTTATACTTTGTACATACCGATTTTTGAATGATTTTAAATTATGATACATACCTACAGCAATGAATATTTTTACCTCAGAAATTCAAAATGTTAGTGTTACCTTAGTGAGTCAAAGTGTTACCTTCAGTGCTATGAATCCTGGGAAGTATTTAACATTAAATGACAAGCAAATTGTTATGACTTCTAGGAGTTTGACATAAGATGACAAGAATCTAAGTTACAGTGCTATGAACGCTGGGTGAGATTTGACATACAATGACAAAAGAAAGTGAGTGATAGTGCTATGAACGTTGGGAACAATTTGACAGAAAATGACAAGAAAGTGAGTCACATTGATATGAACTTTGGGAGAGATTTGGCATAAAATGACAAGAAAGTGTGTGATAGTGATATTAACATGGGGAGAGATTTGACATACTATGACAAGAAAGTGAGTCACAGTGAAATGCACTCAGGGAAAGATTTGACATAAAATGACAAGAAAGTGACTAATAGCCCCTATTCAAAAACAAAAATAAAAGTTTGTATAGATTTTTAATAATCACAAGAAGAATGCCATGAAAAAGAAAAAGAAATAGTCCTACAATCAAGTTCGAACCTGGAAAAAATCAGACCCACACTTTGTTTCTATCAGAATATAATGTGAACTCAAAAATGCATCATTCTGACCATTCACTGACCAGTACATAACTCAATATTCTCTACAGACAGTCACTGAACAGCATAGACTTTACTTAATGTTCTTTACCGACATTCACTGACCAGTATACACCTTACTTAATGTTCTTTACAGACAGTCACTGACCAGTACACACCTTACACGTTGTTTCGCTGCCATCTGGGTCATACCAAATCGAACAAATCAATACTGAATTCCAGCGTAGAATAAAATCAATTACTGAAGCAGAATCAAAAATCGCTATAACAGTCCACGAGCCGACATTATCATCTGCTATCGAGATAAAATCACCTAGTTATGTCGTAGATATCTATCAGAGTTCTATAAGAACAATACTCAGGTGGCCTGAAATACCACCTCGGACACCCGAACCTGAAAAATCTGATTATACCACCGACAGAATAAAATCTGATAATCCAAAAAAAGTTATAACGAATACAATAAGTCAAAAATTTTCACTGAAATAGACTATCGCGTTGATAGATACTATCAAACTCGACAAGATGAAATCGTTAAAAAATTCAAGCGATGACTAATGATTTTGCGTTGCTGTTAGTATCTCTTGAGTTTGGTACTCTCACCAAAGATGAATTTATCAGCGTTGTAGAAACATGTAACAAAATCATCCATGACATGGAAACATATAATCTAAAAATTATTCAAGAGGTATTAGGTGACGATAATCCTAAAACAAGAACAGAGTTTGCAACGAAATATAATATAGATATAAAATATATTTCTTATTTAAAGATTCCAGGACATAATGCCCCAGTGATAAAATAATCTCTTTGATATGCCATCAATGAAGGTTTCAAAAAAATCCATGACGCATGGAATAAATCGCCACAATCACAAAAAAACAACAATACTCAAACATAATAACGACCCACACGGAGGCGGCAGACATATCGCTCCTCAAAATGTGAATATATCATCGGCGATAGCATTGAATTTAGTATGTGATGTTATCGAAGGAAGCTATCAAATAAATCTCGAACGATCAAATCAAGCTCAGCAGGGATATATTTTATACTCTTTTGCACCAACAGCTCCACCCGGATTTCTAATAATTGAGGACCCAACTAATCCAGTCTATATGCGATGTCATAATAATTTACTAACGAGAATCAACTTTAAACTCACTGACCAATCCAATAATCTAATTGATTTACAAGGTGAGGTTTTACAAATTAGTCTGTTTGTGAAATCGGAATCATCATAGAAGCTTCCAATTCATAAAATAAGGTCTCTAAAAAAATGAAATATTGAAGTGATCTCATAACCCCTTTTTTCAGTTTTGAGAAACCCCTAATTTGACAAATAGGGCTCTAAAATCGTTAGGGAAAGGAGACTTAAAATGTTTTACTTAAAATCCAACTTAATTAGAGACGTCTGATTTTACTTAAAATCCAACTTAATTAGAGACATCTGATTTTGCTTAAAATCCAACTTAATTAGAGACGTCTGATTTTACTTAAAATCCAACCGAATTAGAGACGTCTGATCCGCCCTCTCTGCTGCTCCTATACATGGCGGCCAGTATTAATGGTGGAGGAAGAAACCGGACAAACCCCGGAAAGAACCACCGACCCACGAGAAGCTACTGGCAAGCTTTCTCACATCACTACATTTGCCGAATCTTGGACTCGAACACACGCAGACAGAGGTGAGATGGCAGTGGTCCGTAACGGACAGCGCTTTAGACCACTCGGCCACTCGGGGCCCCAAAGAGTATTTGAAAAATTCACCCAGGTTGGAGTATATGATCACAAGCGACATTATTAACGTTTAATTCTAGATGATGTTGAATACGATTTTATAATCGCGGATGCATCAGCTAGAGATATTTATGTCAATCGTGAAAATGCCTATTTGTCAGATGGAACAAAATTTGGTACAAATGTTAGCTACGTAAATGGAGAATCACCTGAGTACGTATATCTAAGAGCGTCAATGCTGGCTTATACTTCTATCAATTTGCTTCCGATGATAGATATATTTCCTGACATCGCGGTCAGGGTAGCGACTGATTAATTTTATATAAATATCAAACATAGCGAAACAGTGTCTGAATTTACAAATTCTGATGAGTGTGTAGGATCATGGAGAATAAAACAAAAAAGGTTACATGATTATTCTGAATCAGCAGATGTTACGATTGAAAACAATTACATAAAAACAATAATCAGATATCAGAACTATAGTTAGCACCTTCGTTATCCGATCCAATATGTAGATATAAAACAGTTAATTTAAATGGATGTGGAGGGTCGAATTATTTCGAGGGAAGTCAGACATTATTGTGCAAACACCAACACATAGGCTTGCCAGAAAGATGAAACAGCGAGGAGTTAAATATTGCACATATCAGTATTTTTCGATGGAAAGGTTACGAATGGACTCCAGATCGAATGGGTGGGAAATATGTTCCTGAATTCAATATTTGAGATGAGATATGCACATAATCGTTAGGAATATTAAAAATGAATCTCGGGTGGTTGTTACTCAAAATTACAGCTGTGATAATGTGTTGCGATCAATGGCAACCACCACCATTTCTCGCATGGTTGGTGGAAGAATTTTGTAGATTATTATGAAGAAATTAATACTGATCTTATATCTCTTGATCCAGAATTAAGTGAGTTCAACAAATTAATCGATTAAAATCGATTAAAATCCAGTGGGAAACAACGCGTGAAATAATTTCAGAAAACCATTAAATGTTTTTGCGAGGCATGGAGACAAAACGATTTGATTGTGGCATGTAGAAAGAAAATCAGAGTAAAATTTAAAGCGTGGTTGTTTCAATAACAGAGGAAAACATTCGTAACACTTTCAGTGCCATTGTGTTATAGGCCTACGAATTCACGAAAACAGAATTTTGAAGTTGATGTTCCAGTACAGACTGAGAAGCAGATGCTCGTGTTAAATGATATTGTGTTGGTTTATATCAGTGTTGTCGAAGATGCATTGAGCTCTGATAAATCTCCGTGGACGCTAGGATACGTAAGGACGATACATTCATCTCAAGGGTTAACCATCTCTGATACAGTTGTTTGGATCAAAGATGATCGCATCGAGTGGTCGAATTTAGTTTATCTCACAGTGTCACGTGTCCGAAGAATACATCAAGTTCGAAGAGTTGTTCTCGATGCTAATGACACCAAAGTCAGTAATATTGTCAGCGATGATATAATTATAAAAAAAAAACTCACTGGTTATACACAGCAAGATAAGAAAAATAAACGAAAATTTGATATTGATGTTATCTTTATATTACGCTGAAACAACAACAAAATAATCACTGTTGTAATTGTATAATGCATTGGCAGTATTCGGATAAAGATCCTGATCAATTTACCGTGGATAGAAAGGATTCTAGTCGTGGTCATTCCAGATATAATGTGATGTTGACCTGTCTTGAGTGTAACATACGAAGAGGTGCTAGTTAAGCGATCGCGGCGGTAATTGTGTATCTTCGGGTATCACTTGTAATTGTTCATTTGCAAATACACGCTGAGGAGAAGTTTAATCTAATGTATAGATTGCTTGTCTACCTGTGGATCTTGTTATGTTAGATATTTTATGCGACGTGACACTCCAAATAGGATCAGTAGCTTTTGTTACCACCTTCAAGCTCTCCTGGTTCATATAAATATCTCACAGTGACATTGCCGATTATTCGCTATTTTGAAAAACCATTTTGTGGTTTTTGTACGGGTATATACTTCTTTTTGATCGCATTAATATTTTTCATATCGATTGTTTGAGTAATTGCATTATTTAATGCGGTAATTACACCTGGTAATCTCTTGACCCATAATATATCAGCCTGATGAACTTCATTAGGAACACTGACATCAAATTGTGCAAAGTTAATTTGTTTAGGAGGAGGTAGATAAATCTGCCATATGGCCTGTCTTGATAACCAATCCGTTACAGTAACAATTTTACCGTTTCCGCGTTGTCGAGTTTATCGATTGCTGATTTACCCAGCCAGTGTCCTCTTCGGGAATAATAAATATATGCCATATGGTTATTAATTACCAGCGCCTAATACCATTTTACCTTTTATCGCCGATTTTAACAACCAACTAGCTATTTTTTCTTTGAAAGATTTATCAGTGATAGAATTCAACGCATGAATCAATTTCACATCTGCGATATGTCTACTTTTATAAGCAACATTATGAGCACGACACACCTTATCAACAGTGTTTCTCGGACATTCGCCAAGTCGTGGTTGATCTTGATCATTGTGTCGGATATCTAATCGAGTTCCCGAACCACAATAATTATATCCTGGACGGTGTTTATTTCCTGGGTATTTCTCCCATGGAGTTCCTGGGAGTTTGTCAATTTTGCTACAACAACACCTCCTCGTTTCTTTTTTAAAATCATTACCCGATTTCATAGAAACAAATTTAAATCGTGTTGTACCACATTGTGTAGATTTACAACTTAATGCACATTTATTATTTTTTGTTACAACTGGAGTCGGATCACTCGTTGGTGTATGAGCTCTACATTTCACACAATATAAATCCATACTTTATTTATAATAACATGAATGTAATTGATTTTTCGGCGAGAATAACACGAGAACATGTTAAGCATCATGCTGCGTTACCAGATTGTATTCGCATGATTATAATCGGACCGTCTGGAAGTGGCAAGACGCCGTTGTTACTTAATTTGATAACAAATTGGATGAAATGGTACAAACTATATTTTGTAGCCCAGAGTGTAGACGATCAGCGATGTTAAAGGAATTTTAACGAGAAAGCAAAATCAGAAATCGATGAGGATATTATTGAATTTATAACCGATATCGAAGAACCTCTTTGCATTGATTCTGTTGATGGAAGTATTTATAATTTTGTCGTATATGATGATGTGATGTTAGAGAAACAAGCGAATCCTGCCAGGATATTTTAGAGGTAGACATAAAAATACTGATATGATTTATGTTACTTAGAAGTATACACAACTACCAAAAGCGATCAGGTATAACTGTAATATTATTGCTGTGTTGAATGGAGTTGATACTCATACGCTACGAAATATTCACCAGACATGGTGCAATGGAGATATGGATTATAATCTCTTTAGAAATTTCATTAGTCACGGTCAGTCAATCCCACATGGATTTGTAACGATAACTTTGCATGACCCTAGATTAAGATATCGTATCGGACTTGATAAAATATTCGGTTAAAACCATAAAAGCCATAACAACTAACAAAACTACGACCACAAATATATAGTATTTTTTGTACTGTGGCAAGGGCGATATGCAGACTGAACATTGCTGGAAATATTGTTTAAATTCAAATGAGATACATGTTGGGGGAGAACAATTTTTTTTAAGATGTTTCATAATAACCGGAGAATAGAAACTAGTGGTACTTCTTTAAATCGTTATACTCAAATGTTTGTTTCTTCAGCAGAGTTTATATGTAACTTTTGAAATAATGAATTTGAACATTGCAATGCATTAGAAACGTACAGATCGCGACTGACCATGTTATCTGTATTAAATCGTTCATACTATATTTCAATTGTGATCCCCGGCCATTTCGTAACATATATCTCTGCGTTGAACCGCGCACATAGTTACATACTTACACAATCTTCTCGAATCGTATTTTATATGAATTTACCACACAATGCAGAATGTTAATCACACTTAAATTATTCTCGACTCATATTTTATATGAATTTACCACACAAGGCAGAATGTTAATCACACTTAAATTATTCTCGAATCATATTTTATATGAATTTGCCACACAATGCAGAATGTTAATCACACTTAAATTTCATTCAAATCATCCTTTGAATTTCACTACGCTTGCAGTCACTAGGTCATATGATCGGTTCAGTACAGTAAATTTGTCAAGATCATATTTTGACTAAAATTCATTTGTTGATTATAAATGTTGGCCTTCTTTTATGGAAGTGTAAGTATGTTTAGAATATTTAATAAGATATTCTTCACTTTTATGTTTGTCAATATATTTTTAATGTTATCAGGGTGCATTGGTAGTTGTGTCATTTACACACATTCTTAACAGCCGTATTTACGACTTATAGTACGTTGGTGTTTGACGGACAGGATAGAATGGATAATGTTTTTCTAATTGTCAATGATAGAGTTTAAACACACAGGAGATGATAGATAAAGTTTATATTAACTCTCTGTTTGCGTCGCTGGTTGTATCGTGAGTATCTATCTTTACGAATCACCTGACCTGTTCGCTATTCGCGCCAAGCAATGGTTGGTAAACATTAAGCCACGTGACTAATTTCCAAAGAGTATGAATCGGAGCGATATTCGAAATTCGATATATTGCTGTCACAAATAAAACTCTATTGAGGCAGTTATAATTATAGACTTATTGAATGACATTAAACAAACTCATATATGCTCATATATAAAAAATGCGTGGGTGGGGGCCGAGTGGCCGAGTGGTCTAAAGCGCTCTCCGTTACGGGTCACTGGCATCTCACCTATGCGTGGGTTCGAGTCTAAGATTCAGCAAATGTTGTTATGTGAGAAAGATTGCCAGTAGCTTCTCGTGGGCCGGTGGTTCTTTCCGCGTGTTTTCCCGGGTTCTTACTGGCCGCCATGTTTAGCCTATCGTGTGCTGAAAAATGGCGTTAAACCTTACAACAACAACAACAAATAAAAAAGGCAAGTGAATGAATTTTCATTTCTTTATTCTCATAGATCTACTGGAATTAATGTATATGTTAGAACAACAGGTGTCAATAAAATTCAAGAAAGTTTAATTCACTGCTATAGATTCAGGCTTAACATAAAGGTAAAATTGTGCCGCATTAAATAAGCAGCTATCTCCAGATAAGCTAATAATTTAGAGCTACCTTTCCAAATACTTACTGTTTAGGTCGATCAATCCTTGTTGAATAATTACATTCTGGTTATGAAGGTCAGCATATTATGGCATTTGTGTATTGCATATGTTACACACAATATAATGCATGCATTAATGTTTTAGTTAACTAAGCCTTTTATGCCAATATTTTCAAAAGTAATAAGGTTCCAGCTATGAGCATTTATGTAATGGTATCATTACGTTTACACAAGTTAGCCCAGATAAAACATCTGGTACGTACGTATCATGTAATCGTACAATACATTAGCTATTATCAATTGCCGATAGAAAGTGTCATAAGAGTATTTAAATCGACCAATATGGAGATAAGATTATAAAACGTTTCAATCATAAACAGAGACGGTTATGTAATTATTGTATATATCAATTATATAACACAAAATATACAATATTTATGTTGCGCATGATATAACCAAAGAAACCTCTAAGTTTACTACATCTACTAAATATATAAAGGAATTATCAAAACAAAATAAAACGTATTATCCAAATAATGTCACACAATTTCTTTTATATACAATAATGCATTCAGAAATGGCTTTTGAATGATCAATGTTGACAATAACTGTATTTCTTTATTTAAGTCATATTTACCTTTCGTAACTAATTTAATATAACACAATCTGATGACAATTTCCCACGTACATGGCCTTCTAAAATGCAACAAGGTATATCATTTATAGTCAATACTAGTGATATTTAAATGCCTAAAAACAATGAATGCAAATAATATTCTATCAAACAGGCTTTAGAAGATTGACGTTTAATTGGTTTATTGTTACAATTTGTAGCACAAAAAATAATTATCATTAGTCGACTAATACGAAGCCATGCTGCATATTCTCAAATCCAAAATTACAATGCTGTTATCATCTAATTTCATTTTTTGAAAACAAACCATAACTGGTAACACAACCAAACAACTAATTAATAAATAAACACAATCAAACCTTTAATCAATAATGTAGCACAATGAAACGAATATTTGTTTAAAAAAACACGAACAAACCATTACTTAGTGATATAACGCGTAAAAACCCTTAATTATTACAGCAAAAAAAAATCCTTCTTAAACCTGAACAAGTTAAGCATCTCAGATACAGAGTTTAGTGTTTTGTTGTTTTTATTAACACCAAACACATATTTTGTTCTGCGAATTTCCTCCTGCCCTTCTGTGGCAACATCTTCACTCTGCACGAAACTTCCAGCAAAATTGAAAAGAAAACAAATAAGTATTTCAGATTTTGATGAAGCAGAACGTAGATTATTCCGGTTTTAACTTCTACGTAATTTATAAAAAGAAAGTTTAATCTGCATCAGGATACGAAAAATACCTTGCAACTCTATCATCTTGGTTTATACAACCAATGCAATAATTGTATTATGTCTTTGAAACTCATTTTGTTTTAGGCCATGAAGATATAGTCTTAATCTTATTTTATGACGCATTTAAATCTTACATGGGTAGGTACTGGGGACGTACTGATACTGTTTTCTTATTGGATGCTTTGTGGCTGCTTAATGCATAATAGGTGGTAAAAGAAATCTAGAAAATGAGTTGTTGTGGCTGTAAAAGTTTCTATGCTTGACCGATAATGCGTTTTGCAATAGATTTGCATAAGCTCAGGGGCACGGCGTTGGTAGAATCTTGCAAAGGTTACATTTGGACAGAAATGCAGATAACGTAAGCTTTACGTCGTTAGCTCTCGTAATATTTGGCAGTGGGAATTTTATTAACGCTGCATACAACATTATCTGCTTTTCCTTGTCGGGCTAAGCGTGCATACAGTCAAACGACTTGAAAAAAACCCTACTTCATTCATATATTAAATCAGCTGTCCAAAATAAACTCCCATCATCCCAATTATTGATACAGCTGTTTTCTTGATTTGTATGAAATTCACTTTACAAATAACGTTTAAATTATTTTTTCACAAGAACAATGGAAAATACATGTGATGTCTTTTATATCGTCACATGTGAGAGAATGCTACCTTTGCACTTCTCGCTTACGTCAACACAAGTTATGGACTGCAAACCTGAATTAATATTAACGCAAAAATGTCAAATACTATTATTACCGCCTTCACATTTTCATGTAGAAAAGATGCATAATATTTTTATTATTAACATTAACGTGAGATGTTTAAAAAGTTAACTTTCACAGAAAGCAAATACTGAAACTATGTTGATGGTATAAGGCAATATACTATACCAATACTATTGGCACACCAGCTTGTGCTCCGCCGGTATCGCAATAATACGCACACATGAACATTTTTGGAATGATGAATTTCCACTCATTATTACTTAGTTAGGTAAGAAAATAACGATACATTGCAACACTAATACTGGTTTTGTAATGAATCTAACATGGCACACAATTTAATATAAATCCCCTCGTTTTGCGTTTTCCGCTCACCTTGCATACACAAGGGATATACTAATATGCAGACATCTGAAGTGACAGAGGAAAATAAATTTGGCTGGATAAGAAACCACGAGATTGCAATTGCACCAATTACCCTGCAATAAAGTTATTCATAACTTGACATGGGACCCGTCTAAAGGTTATATATATATATATATATATATATATATATATATATATATATATATATATTCGATAAATAAAATGTTACAATAGTAACATTTTATATACATAGTAAAGCAAATGTATTGTTTACGGTGCACAGATATGTAACGTACGTAAGGCCTTGTTTATGTAATTGTTTCTTGAAAATATTAATTAAATATGCAAATATCGAAACGCAGCCCCCCCATCTCTCTCTCTCTCTCTCTCTCTCTCTCTCTCTCTCTCTCTCTCTCTCTCTCTCTCTCTTTCTCTCTGTTGAAAATGTACCAAATAAGGGCGATCATCCATAAGAAGAAGAGAATCGAAGATGTTAGCTAGGCAATAGTACAACGTCTTTGAACCTGTGAAGAATGATTGTAAATATTACATCAAATAAATTGAGAGAGAGAGATAAAGATACAGACAGACAGACATAGTATCTACGGAGTTAGGATAGACTACAGGGAACTGTATTTTTCGTTTCACTGCTGATTGTGTCCGCTACAAAATGTAGTTCAGTGCACTCTTATAGCTATTCATAAACACATCTGTTCCTTGATACATTTATATTGTTCCCTTTTTAGTTATACTTTCATTCACATTAATTAAATAAATATATGACACATTTATTTTTTAAACAGGACATATGGTCATTAATGAAGAAAGTTTAGCACTACAAACACTGGCTGCTCATCCATTCTAGTTCCAGCGCTTGGAAATGATTGTGGCGTAGAATTTAATCAAACTTACTTACTAAGAAGAGTTAATTAAAATATGTAATATATGTACAGTTGATCTAAGTCATTATTCTATTTTAATTAACATTACTACCGACCATAAAATTATCTCCCTCACCTTTTCTCTCTGCCTTTAGACATTATCTTATTTAGTTAATTATTTAGAACATTATACAAGGTATAACATAATACTGTCAATATGTAATGATTGCCTTGTAACTAAGCAATTTACCGTATACAGTGGACAATCAAGTGCAAATGTTTATCATGGATTATATACACAATGTAGATAAACCACAATGAATATATGCATGTACTGCTTATGTCAACCATATTCCTGAAGGTTACTAGGTGTAAGGTCAGTTTGAAGGTTTTCATCCAGCCTAAATTCACTCCAGATTTTTGCATATGTTACCCTTATGCAAGGGGGGGGGGGTAGTGGACGGGGTCATAAATAAGAAATAATTGCACTGAAGTTTAAATTCATTTAGAAAATGGGATTACAACTACTTAATATTTGTGTACTTCACAAATGGTTAGAAATGAAAGTCGTCAATAAATCAAAATCACCGTTTCAAGAAGGTTTATAATAGAATGCATTAAATATGTACAACAGATAGATTGGATATATAATACAAACTTTGTTTTATTTACTTATAGTTTGTATTTCTGTTTACAAGACGGAACACTGTACCCACTTGTGGTGACCTATTAACAATTGTTGGATTATTTACTTAGAATGTCTACAACTCTTTACTCTGCGGTCGCGCTATACATACGTGTTTTGCAATGTTAACAAACATATTATTGACTTATAATAATATGAAGACAAAGAAAATGTATGTATAAATCATACGTATAAATATTACATGTTAATAATATGACTTATTTCTCGCAAGTAATCTTCTATCGGTGCTGTTCCATATGTTGGCACTAAAGCCTGGCATTGCTTACAACTAATGTAATGTGCGAAAAAGTTAGCTGATCAACACAGTTAAATTGTAAAGCAGACCGTACAATTTATTTGCGCGTATTGTCTTCTCAGTTAACATGTTTGTACTGTCTTCTCAGCTAAACTTTAATGTTGTCTTTTCAACCATATATTTTTATACTTGTTCTCTTTTCTCTTGCGCGTATTTGTCAGGATGGTTATCATTGGGTGCACTTGTTGGCGTGCATTGATATATATATATATATATATATATATATATATATATATATATATATGTATATATATATATATATATATATATATATATATAACATCTACACTATCTCTGTGTCGTGACAATGTGATCTTTGATGTACTATGTATCGTCTACTCAATCCAAAACAATGTGTATCACCTATATAAATACTTACTTTCACGTACTTTTCACTTATTCCCATCACATTTGCAATTGAAACCATAACCATTCTTCCCGAACCATGTATTAATCCATCCTTGACACTTAGTACACTGAAACAGAAAGGAGAACAGTTCATAAATATTGCAAATTAAACGTTAAAAAACAATCCTTCAGTAGATGTTTTTTTGTTCCTTTAACATCTGTATTATATATATGCATGAACCTTTATACCTATACCGACTCAAGTAGCATTGTGAATGATATATATCCAGGTCAATCAAGCGCACTATGTACACCTATGTACGCACAGACATACACAACAGTACCAGAAAAGAGCGAAATCCACAAGTTTTTTCAAATCGTAAACCGTAGGTAGATAAGGACATTTATTATGTCCTTGACATAGAATGAGATAAGCACGATATTTACATAATCAAAATTAACATTACAGGTCAGGTTGATAATGACCCTGACTTTATACAAGTTCGAGTCCAATATAAAATTACCCATAGCATGTCATGCATATAATGGATAACAGAGGAGCGAAATTAAATATACATAACACCTACCCTCATAAAGAAACATGTATGCGATGAACCTTTATTTCATCTGTTAGTCAAAATTAGAAGTAAAAAACATTACATGAGATTAATTCTTATTAGAGAAACAAAGCATATATGAAACATTGTTGTTATATCTTTGAAAAACGCAAGAGGAATATTTTATCCCAAACGGCATCACCTGTTATTTATTAGGTCTGTCAGAGGTCACGAGTGCCAAAATTTGTTGTTAAATTACAATGAATGGAATGTGACAGAGTGAATTTAAAATGTCTTATTTGAAAGGTCAATCATTCTTGGCAATTGAAAGGAATCAGGAATCTGTTTTGATTATACTATTTTATTGTCTATTGTCAGTGCAAATGCAGAAATAATTATATGTTATCAGGAAGTTATATGTGGTGAACTACAGTCACATCTCTTGGTTATATGAAATCATTATCTAGCAAATGTTGAATTTCAATTTGGTTTAATCTAGCAGGGAAGTTGATTAAAATGGGTGCGAAATATATTATTTCAACATCACTGTACATTTCATTTGCTAGTGTAGGAACGTCTAGAGACAGGTTGCAATCCTGGAAGGTTGCAACATTCAAGTAATGACTATGTTAGATCATTATATTCTTGATGATGCAGACGTGAACGTGTTTGGACGTCGTTATTCACAATGTAGGAATTCGTATGACTGGTTAAACTAAATTCAGCACAGTGTGTTTATAATTCTTAAATGCTCGCGATTGTAGCGTCCTCTATTTGACCTCATGTCACAATCAACATATTCTAATAAAATCAACCAACTAATGGAACATTTCATCCTGGAAGGTTGCAAATGTTTACAAGATACATCTTATTTATAATTAGAACGTCTTGTTACTAAACGTACGATACAAAATGTGTAATCCAACAGGTAGACCGGATAAATAATGGGGATAGGTAATCGTCTGGACGTCTATTTTTGTAAACATGCTCTTTACAAAACTAAAATCAATGATTAAGGTCAGGTGAAAATGAACTCGATTGTGGGCACGGTCAAATCTAAAATATAAGTATAACTTAATTTTAATTCTAAATCTAAAAATCTTACACCAACATCATTTTCAAGGATAGTGAAATTTGATTGGCAAAGTCACATACCTTATCAAACGAAATATTCCAAAAAATGTATCTATTCTCAAAATATGTGTTAATGACAATTTTCATTTCATGACGTTTTAAATATATTTAGCTAGTAATGGTTCATACTAATTTATATAAGAACATGTCATTGAATATCTTGAACTCTAACAACCAGATGTATATGTAGTACGTTCGCAAAGTCACCATAGTCTGAAATAGTTTAACATCAGCCAGTGTTGACATATCGGTTATTGTCGAACATTGTCTTTACATCTTGCCAGTGACTCTTGGAATTGTGTATAGAAACTTTAGGGTGTTTATTTATTGTATTGCAATAACTTAGCTGAATATAAGGTTATTCTAATTGTAGCTTTAAAGACTTGTTTTCATTAAAAGTGTGATCCTAATGAAAATGTAATATCTGATTTATACTCAGCTTGCATAGCTACTAGAACTGTGACAAAAGGAGCTCTTATGAATGGAATTAATTAGGAAATTATTTATTGTGGCAGAAACACATACTGATGAGGTTACTTTCGAACCTGTTACGGATCAATTACAAGATACTGATCAATATGATAATCTTGTGATTATTCATTGAAGTATTTAAAATCAAGGTGACAAGAGACAATCACATGTTCTTGAACGGATCCAGAGATATATGTAGGTGTCACAGAATTATTAAAGAAGCTGGCCCTGTCGAGGTAAAAACTTGCTACTTGAAAACCAAATGTGGTTGTGATGCGTAAAATGACATCACGTGATGTTCACTCTGATGATGAATGACCAGTGATATATATCCACCATGGCTGGATATTTAAGAACCAATGAAACCTACTACCTATGTCTTATGTCATTTTTCTTGGTCGCAAATTAGGAGCAATGTAGCTTAATACTGTAGATCTTGTCACGCCTGTACAATGGTAAGAAAACATAACCAACATATGCCTATAGTATATTTTAAATCCTTTATGAAATATTACGACTAATCTATAATCAAATCCTTACTAAAACCTTTCACACATGTTGCGATTCCTAGGCCCGTCAATTCTGATAAATTACAACCAGGATCCATATTTAATGTCAATGATCTTCATTCAAGTCATGTATGGATTCAGAATTAAAAAGTGCAAGTCCTCCCTGTGTCAACTTGAAAGACATTGAGTATTGTATCAGTGTAAAAAGTATGATAATGTCATATTGCTTTGATGTAAGACAAAATGACACGAAGATATTCACTTTTGTTATTTGATATTAGGGATTCGGTGCAAGAGTACCTTATATTTGTGTCTGTAGAGAGCGTTTTCTGGAACAAAATATGGTCGGAGTGCAGCAGTTTGTCCAAAGATTAATTAATTAAAATGACAATAGTGTCGTTAGTAAAGCATAGGTTTCTCTATCGAGACGTCCTTTCAAATATTTGAATATTATATTTTTAGCTCAATTAAAGTTTTTAGATGACAACTTAAACAACATTTAACATGCATATAGGAAATTCGTATACTACGAGGTTCTGATAATTTGATTTGTTGGGGTGGCGCAGGGATTTTATTTGCGCAGACTTGCGTTGCAAATAATATAATGGATGCAATGTGCTGTTAATTCACTTGAAATTGTGCCAAACTTACGTCAGCTGTTTGACAGCCAAAGTATATTTTTTATATAAATCCCAGACAACGATCTACAAAAATGAAACCTTTGGTCCCCAGTGTTAGTGCGACATACTATGGCACTGACTGAGGTATGTTATGAAATGCAGCAGTATCAAAGGACACAAAATATTGGTGGTTCTCAGCTACATTATATATATTGTTATTATGTATGTATGGAGTTAGGTATGCATGGGTGTGTCCATGTGTCTACCTTAATAGGTCTCTATGTGAAATGAAACACACATCTTCTGAAGGAGTCAAAAGCCGAATTCCCGTACAATATTCGTTTCTTGTCTATGTATGTATTTGCTGGTTTGAAATATAGAAAAATGCAGAGTCGGCCAAAATTCCTTTTAACACCTTTATATCTGAATCCAAAACATGTCAAACAGATAGACAGGATCCAATTTAAAAACTCTGTACTGAAGTATATAATAATCCTGTGCTGATAGTAAGAAACTGGAAAGCAATTGGCTACCATGAGTATATCGTATAAAGATATCTTGTTTTGCGTCTTTCAACATTTTAACATGTAATTATTCGGTAAGTGTGTATTGTCCCTTGTAAAATATATGCTCTCATAAATCAACTTCTTAAGCAGCATTGAAAATTATGTCTGACACATAATATGTCATATTTAAGCCCGACATACTTATTTCTGCAGAGAAAGTGCGTCCCTTTTCACAAATTATACCAGTTATTGTACACATTTTACAGTGAATATAAATCAACTATGAAAGGGGTGGATATAGTATGACATTTACATTTTATTGTTATGTATTACATGTAAACTAACTCATGGCATTAAAAAGGTTTGCATTCGTTTACTCAAGCCCAACAGTTCGTTTACATTTGCTTAGTTGCAAGTTACACTGGCAGAACTAATCGTAACGGTACTGATTCGAATAAAATAAATTGACAACATAAATCATGATTACACTGTTCGTCCACGGCGAAAATTTGCTGGTAGTATATATATGTTCGTATTATTTATGCTAATTACATTTCTAATTGTACAAATGTGCAATTGTCCGTTATGAGTGAAGACTAGCCATTATCAATGATAGTGAAATTGATTATTTCCTAATCGTTTAGTTGGTTATATCCATTGAGAATACTAACATTCAAACTGAGAGCAATTGCAACCGTTTGATTGATGTTTGTTTTTTCCATGTATACATTTGTTCCAAAGTGCTTTAGATAAAGTACTTTTATCAATGCGATTTTGCATGGAATTAAATATTTTCAGGAGCATCAAACTTCAGGTGACATACAGATGCATACGTTACCGTAATGAACGTTATGTATGTATGTATGTATGTATGTGTGTGTGTGTGTGTGTGTGTGTGTGTACGTATGTTTGGATTCTCAAAGAAGAGGTAGAGCAACAATAACAATAAAGAATGGGAATGCAGCTGAAGAAGACAACATCCCAGCTGAACGATTCAAGAATGGTGGGGAATCAGTGATAAGGCTACTAACACAAATCTGCAACAAGATCTGGTAGACAGGCAAATGGCCAACACATGTGGACCCAATCACTGATCATAACACTACCCAAAAAGGCAGTATCCAGCTGTGCCAAAATAAGAGAACTACCAGTTTGATCAGCTATACTTGAAAGGTGATGCTGCAGATCATCTTGAATAAAATGAACACACAAGCATACTAAATAATCGCTGAATAACAGGCAGCGTTTCGGAGTAGAAGAAGCACAACATAACAAATGTTAAATCTTTGAGTTCTGCGTGAAAAGTACTCGCAACATCAAGAAGACATATATCATGTATTCATAGATTATAAAAGGCTTTTGACGGAATGTGGCCGTAATGAAGATGTACAATATGAGATTAGCGTTGAACAATACCATCAAGGAGCCGTACACCAAAGCTACCAGTGCAGTAATTGCTCAGTGTTCTGTGAGGGACTGGCTCAATGTAACAACTGGAGTACATCAAGGCTTTGTCCTGTCACCCACGCTTTTCAACATATACTAAGAGCGCATCATGAGCGAAGTCCTGGAACACCACGGTGGGACAGTCGGCACTGGATGGCGGAATATCACCACCCTTAGCTTTGCAGACCACATTGAGGGGCAGGCAAGCAGTGACGATGATCTTCCCACCTTATTGAACAACCGGGGTGAAACATATTAAATATTTGACACGGAGATAAGCGCCAGGAAGACAAGGTTGATGACAAATAGTGGCTAACAAATCTCAAGCAAGATTAAAGTCAGGGGACGGGAACTGGAAACTGTGGGCTAGTTCAAATGCATTGCTACATAATTAGTAAAGAGGGATCAAGAGCAGAAAGTTTGTCACGAGCAGCACAAACAACGGCAGCTATGTCAAATCAAAGACCCATCTGGAGAGATAATAATATATGTCTGAAAACTAAAATGAGACTATTGAGAGCACTATTCATACAATGAAAATAATTTCTCTCAGATTATCCAATCTGTAAAATGTGTCGTTAGTTTTGTCGTTTAATATACAACTTTAACTACGTTCTTGATAATTATGTAGAATGGCGATATTCCAACTCGCGACAGATATATAATCTATCGAAAATAAAAGGATTTGAATAAAACATATTTGAGTAAGTACGGAAATTAACGGCCATAACCAGAACAACAATTTGAATATTCATTCAATCCATCATCACAATCAAATTTTGTTTTCCTTTATGACGAAAATTATTTGTTTAGTGTCAACATGACAGTTGCATTGATGGTGGAATTACTAGGAGAAAGAATGAGGAAGGAAATTGAAACATGATGTTTTTTAATTAGTTGTAATTTGGGATTTATGAGGACAAACTTGTTAAAATGCAATTATTATTCTTAACTTGTCATTTTACCCAACACAGTTGAGAATTAGAGTTTATTAGATCTGACAATTAACAGCTCATGTTTTATTTCTTTCAGTGACATACACCTACACAACTTACGCACGGCACCATTATGAAAAGCATTATTCATTGCAGATTCTGGAGAGCATCCACTGTATGCATATATTAAACCTAATCAGTTGCAATTTTATCAAAATGTATTCTTTCCAGATGTATTTGTTTTCGGGTTGTATGTCACCATTGAACAATACTTAAACGTCTCTCTATTTTTGACGTATAGTTTAATAAATCCATCTAAATACACCACATCTCTTTCTTCCACATATTAACCTTAAATGTATGACAAATAGAGCACATCTCTGTACTGCAGTTATTGCATTTATTGCATGCCACATACACCGCATATCTGCATTCCAATTACTTATGTTAATTGTATGACAAATATACGGCATCTCTGTATTTCAGATATTGCCTTTAAATGTATGTCAAATATACAACACATCTGTAATCTAGATATTGTTATTTATTATATGAAAAATAAACTGCATCTCTGTTTTCCACGTATTCTATTTAATGATATGCCAAATGCACATGCTCATGAATCTATTTACCTATAATTATATGTGTTGTGTAGTCCAAGTAAGATTGTGTTAATGCACATACTTATTAATCAGATTTACAATTTAATGTCTCAGCTTTTTAACATAAGGTGTGTAATCTTATATATGCATTATCAATGACCTTTCCAGCATTTTATTTTAAATAAATATGTATCGCCATTTTTAATTGTCGATTCATTATCAGTTATGATTCACACAGATGACATTTTAATTATGCGACTAATAACAAAGTCATTATATCACAGTTTGCAAACAGGCATTTCTGTCGTAATTGTTTACTGAATCAGAATAGTAGGTTGCAATATGTGTGATATTATAATTGTACTTATGATTACACCATGACATTATACTATGTCAGCATTTTCGTCAAATATGTAACAATGTTTAGTTGTCACCTTTTCAGAGGTTATTCGTGAATTTCAATTCGTATGATCATATGTCTGCCTTATGAGTTTTAGTGTCCGAGATATCGTTATATTTATAGTTATTTCGTAGCGTATTAAGTGCAAAGGTACCACACAGAATATATACTCATTATACGTTAACATTAAGCTCAACATCTAGCATAATTCCTGAGATGATATGTTATATTTACTTACTTGCTATGGTCCAACACTTGCAGAATATACGAGATGATCAAGGATATTTACTTACATAATGTTAGAAGGAATGTTCATAATAAAGGTAGACACTTACCATCTGAAATGAACGAAAGTTTACAATTAGTGCTGTATCATCAATGTAGGCACTCACTGGATGAAATGAAGTATGCGATTAAGGTTGTAACATTAATGTAGGTATTTACCATATGAAAGGAAGGAAGACATACAAATAGCGTTGCGTCATTATTCATACGCTTTTTGCATATAGTCGTATGCTATATTCTGATTGCCATTGATATTCAGTACAGTACACGATTGTTTGCTCTTGATATTGTATTATTATTCTCGGTGACGTACACAAAAATAACTAATTTGCTCTGAAAGAAGACATACTTTATTTACATCAATTTATGTGCCGATCAGTGACAAATGGGAACAATTCCAACAACTCAACGAAATCCAGGTGGAATACACCCACCACATTAATTGTATAATACCCGTTTTAACCACACCAGGTTGCTTAAATACATGGTCATCCATATATTGATAAACACGATAAAAGAAGATTGCCACAATAGCACGGACGAATAAATGTATGACAAATTGTAACAATAAAATTCAATTTAAATTAATTACAGCTGCGTTTTTGCCGTTTAGAAGACATATTTGGGTGGAAATACATTACTTGAGTTTGATACAATTACCACAGTCAAAATCATTATATTATATGTTTTACAGCAGTAAGAGTGTTCCTAGACCTTTTGTTTCAAATCGCAACACACATTCGATATAACTAGGGTTTGGCAATGTTGGTTGCCGAGATGACAGTTTAATGCAGAGAGATTCCGACCGGCTGCTGTTACCAATGTGAATGGTACTGCCTGTCGGATTGATAGTATGGGTTTAAACTATCTGCGCTAGTCTTGTAAGTACGAGCTCCATCCAAAGCATTTAACTGTTTCTTTTGTTAAACCTTTTTCACATTCTGACGCGACAATTGTATTGTAGACCATAAAAAAGTATTTGGGGTCATGCAGCTCTCGCTCTGCTTTTGAAGGTGATACGAATGCGACAAATGAGGAGATACAACGTATCCAAAGACATGACCAAAAAAAGAGACTGGTTTGAGGTCATTGGGACAAAATTAAAATAATAGCATATAAGATGTTTATAACTTAAAATCTGAGTAATACAAAGAATTGAATTTCGTAGCTATGTCGAAAATACATGTTATTCTCACGATGAATTATTTAGTAGCAGCCACATACATGACAACATATCCAATGATTCTAATAGAGAAAAGGTCTAGTAGTATATAATAGTATATGTCAAGACCAGTTTAGACACTGTGTGAGCAATTAGCTGGCATGTTGTTTGTAAGGTCGAGGATAAAGATCATCTTGATCCTTTTTGCATCATGGCTTAATTCGCCATGTCATACATCAATTTTGTGTAAATTAATTAGGAATACGTTTCAAGTATTATGTCGGACGTGCTTCGCAGTTTGAGTGCATGTTACGTTGCTTTGAAAGGCTGTCCGATATGAATGTCCAGCATCGTTTCTTCTTTTGGAAAGGTAGCACTTACTGCTCATGCCTTAAGATGACCGACACGATGAGATTTGAAGCCTTCGCCTAATTTACACACTCATTTCACGGAATAGGTACATACGGCCTAAAGCAATACTTTCGCATTAAATTTACAATCACCGTTAATATTTTAAAATCAATGCCACTATTGTCTGTCTAGGCCTGTACTTCGGGACACAGTTAAGATTGTAATAATGGTATAATATATATGTTGTACTTGACACAATATAGTCCCATGTCCCTGAATTGATCGACATTGAAAGCTATCACGTAATGTACACATATTTCCATTACTATCCTTTATGCGCTCGCTAATTGTTGAATTAATAATTATGCAGGTAACTGAAATTTCTTTTGATTCAGATACGATTTTGTTCAGTTAAAGTACCATTGACAATTATCCTGTTGACTCTAAACTAGGTTAGCGTCATAATCCCCAATACGTCTCCCATGCATAATCGCCAATAAATATGGCATAAAGCCTATGTCTTATGGTCCAAAAAGACGTGTTTCGTATGTATGACCTGTGCAGATGTTTGGTATATTTGGTACATCTATCTATCCATATATTCATTCATGCACATATCTGTCTCTGTAATGCAACGCAAGCAGTTGCCCAATGTAATATTTTTATTAACATTCAGCATTGCTTATTTCAGTAAGTTAGGTAAGCGACACATAATGCAATGATGCATCCTAAAAGGTTTAAATTTGCAATGTAATACATGCCATGCAATATAAATGTCAGAAGTATAATGACTCGTATACCTGAAAGTGGTGGCACATACATAATGCACACGTCTGGTTGGCATGGTCCGGTATCGAACCAGAAACCAGTGGAGAAGGATTACGATGCAATGCTGCTGCTCCACTGTCCTCCATTTTGCCGCCAAAGACGTTACTTTTTTCAAAGTTATATGTTACATTGTTCGCATATATGTTTTTGCACCTGATATTTATATTGCATTGTTATTCAATTTTACTTAATTCATGGTCAGCTCAATAAAATTAAAGTGATAATAGTTTTAATTAGTAACATTAATACGTAATAGTAGTATCTTTATAAGTAATATAACTATTAAGTAATATGTGTTATAGCAGTTGTAAATATATAGGTTTTTACTTGTTGCAAACATTACTAGGTAAATATCTGCAGTTGCTTCAATGGACCCCTAGTGACTGAGTGGTTAAAAGCAATTACCGTTCCTAATCACATCTGTCTCACTTCCAACATATTCGAGTATTGCACTCGAGCAAGGCGGTATATGGGAATTCTGCTAGAGGTTTACCGTTGTTTGGTGGTCCTTACCTAGGATGCACCCATAAATTTATTTGATAAGTTGACCTTGTCGCCATGTGTGGACTATTGCTGGGGTTAGAGATGACGTTACTCCCAAAACCAGAACAATTACTTCAAATTGCTAGCAATTACTCATCTATTATAATACTTATGAGATGCAAAGGAAGTGTTTATAATCGCAATGGCTCGCACGTAAAAGACCGCAAAAAGTCAACCTAAGGATTATAATTGGGTTATTATTAGAACATTTGAACGAGATTATTAATTTGGGTCAAATATTTCAGGGCTAGGTTGGGATCGAGACGCAATTAATGTACTAAACGTATTTCCTGTTAATTATCAATTTGTTTCCTGAATTATGAAACGACAAACTGTACGGAAAGATGATGACAGATAAGCTGAAAACAATGGAGGACAATCAAAAACACGCCTGACCACATATTTCAATACAGTGTTGAAAGGCGAACCTGAAAACCAAACGATGATAGCGTACCATATGGAGTGGTGCCAAACTCTGGACTTCGGAGAGTCCGAAAACTTCCACAGACAGGCAGAAGTTCTTACTGCCATGAAGGTAATATGGATATATATAAACCATTTCCAGGACATCCATTATGGGAGAATAAACAAGTACATTTTGCACCCACAAAGGAATACAAAAACGAAAATGAGAGATCATACAGTAGAGAGAAACCCGAATGATACAGAATGATAACAAGGACAAAGAAATAGAAACAGATACTACAAAAAACCAACGACAACGAACAAACGAACGAACTAACTAATGAAACGACACAAACCAATGACAATAAGCCACGGTACGACGAATTGGTACAAACAGACGAGGGGCCAGTGCATCAAAATTAAAACATTTGATTAAACTCGCATAATAATAATATACAATAAATACTTACATAGGAACACAATAGAACAAAAGTCACATGGAAGGAGAGAACCAAAAGTGAATCGTATCGATCAACACTAATGGAATGGATAACGACAAAATAACACGACTAGAAACACTAAAACACAACGACATTGTTTTAGTACATGAAACACACAACCAACTTAAGAAATAAATGATTGGCAAATTAGAAGACAAAATGGACGCAAACGTTGTCACCAATGATAGTAGCGTCACGAAAACGGGACTTGCCACAATAAGCTTGAATATAAATAGGACAAAATGGGAAAAAGTTAATAAAGGGAATATTTAAAAGGTAGGCTACTACATATAAAATTAGATATGTTGCGCAACATCAACACGTATAGCCCTTCAACTAGGAACAAAACATGAATTCATACAAAACTTAAGTAAACATGTAAACAACTATACAACACAACACCTAATGATCGGAGGAGACTTTAAATGGGTTGAAAAAGACACCGATCGAATAGGGAAACTAACAACACAGGATCTCAGTTCAGGGGATATTATTAAGGGAACATAAATATATTGATGTATAAAGACGACTAATCATATTAAGAACAGAATATACACATGCACGCATAAACAAAGGAATAAATAGAAATAGGTGAGTAGAACAGATAAGTTTTACGTAACAAATTTCGACTTTAATACATACAAAAAAATCAGAAATAATAGAGTTTAAAATTTCAGATCATAAACTAATAAAAATGGAAAAGGTGATAACAAAGAAAAAGAAATACCGAAAGGGGATATGGCAACTAAACAATTCAATCCTAGGTGATAAACACCTGATTACAGAAAAAGAAATTAAAAATCTAGGTAAAAAAATAAAGAACTTGGTAAAAATAAAGATAAAAAGGAAAACCGATATATTAGCAGATTATATATATAAAAGGTACAAAGGTTGGCCTTATATGACTCAAATAAACCAAATCAAATTTAAAAAATGGAAATTAAAATAAATAAAAATTAGGATAAAAAGTAACACAACACATAGAGGGGAAAAGAATAAATATTTAAAACAATTAGAGAAATTAGTAGAAAGGGTTGACAAACGGAAACGAAGTACTGGCGGGAAAATATAATCACATCTACAAACAAGCAGAGGGATTATATAAACGGGACGAATTATGGAAAGGGGGTAGGGAACGCTAGACACACTAGCACTAAATTGGAAAGTGATAAATAAGGAAGATGTTATGGAAGGAATACAAAACGAATACACAAAACTCTCTAAATATAAAATATAGACATACCCAACTATAGTTGAATAGCTAGAAAAAACACAATGCGAAATGATATCGTCAGAACACAACCAATTGTGTGTTTACCTCATTTCTGTGCAGGAAATACAAACCGCAATACAAGAACTTGTAAAAGGAAAATAACATGAAGAGATGGCTTCACTGCGGAGTTTTATATAAAAAAATCCAAGGTGAGTTGGCACCAATTCTTGAAAACTTTTTTAATATGATACTTCTAAAAAATAACTTAATGATGAATACAATATGGGAATGTCTGAATACAAAGGGAAAGGCGAAATAACTGACGTAAAAAACTGGAGGTCAATCTCAATTCTGAACACTGATTACAACATACTGATTAGAATTTTAGCGAATAGGGTAAAACACTGGATAAACACAATAGTAAACACTAACCAAACATGTGGAGGTAAAAGTAGGAACATACGTAACAGCATACATAACATTAGGACAAATATAGACTTTATAAACGGGACAGGCGCGAAATGTGGTAAGGTCCTTTTCGACCAGTAAAAAGTACTTTACAGATTAGAAAATAATTATACGCAAAAGGTACTGGAAAATTTTGATTTGGATCAAACTTCCTAAAATAGACAAATATTATATACAGTAAAAATAATAGCAAGTGTACAGGCTAATGGGGCGATAACGAAAAAGTTTGAAATACAACGATCAGTGAGGCAAGGATGCCCACTATTGATGCTATTATCCGTAATAGCGATATAAATTCTGAATATAAAAATTAGAAACAACAGCAATATATAATGAATAAAAATCCCAAACTTCAGGGATGAATTAAAGATGCTTTATTACGCTGATGATTGTTCGAACTTTATTAGAGACTCGATGTCCTTTGAACGCTTGGGGAAGAAATATGGAGCATTAGGAAAAGCTTCGGGGTCATAATTAAATCATGACAAAACAGAAATCATAAAAAATAGAAAACTGTAGGGGGATTACTCAGGATTACCCCCAAAATTAACTAAAAACAGAGTAAAAGCCCTGTAAATATTCTTTGGGGCAAACGAAGAAAACGAAAACTGGATAAAAGTAAACAAAATATAAAAGAAATTATCCAAATCTGGGTACTTACGCCACTTAGCTTAATATAGCGTTTGCAAGTTGCAAATATGTATGTGCTCAAAATCTGACATATTGAATAAACTCTGTGGACAACAAACAAAACGCTAGAAACATTAGATAATGAAATAGTAGACTATAAATGGAATTTCAAGACACACTATATAAAGAAACCATCTTTATACAGTCCAAATCAATGGATGGACTGGCCTTACCCAGCCCAATCCTAACTAAATGCAAAACCATCTTCAGTATGTTTAAAAAAGGAGGACACACACCACAAACAGCACGGGAAGCATTATACACATTTTGTTCGGATTCGGGATGCGAAACAGACAAGACATACACACACACAACAAATTGAGTATGAAATTAGAAAAACCGAGAAATATTAGAAACATTAAAGATCTACTATATAACTTTAGAGACTACAAATAAGTGTGGGAACTAGATACTAGTAAAACATACGAATGGATAAGAGAAAATAATTAGTAAAAACGTAAAAGAAGATATCATGTATGTAAACTTAGAGTCTGGAGGCATCGGTCCAATACAACATCACCAAAGGTACAAAGTATATTTTTAGGTACCTCCACAACGCCTGGCTAACATGTGAAGTAGCATTAAGAAGAGACATGATAAGAACCCTGCTTAGCTGCCCTTTATGCAGAAAAGAACCGTTCACAAAATACCACACTATGACATGATGTGACAAAACAAATGAAGAAAAAATTAAACTAATAATATGTTTTTAAGGTCGACACATATAACAGCCGCCAGATACTCTTCCTAGACTGAAATATTAATTAAAAGTTAATTAAACAAACAACGTACTACATCACGAAAACAATGATATCATGTGTACAAATAATTACGATTATGAAATAGGGAAGAAAACTTTTTCTCTTTTTCCAACATTTTTAATTTTACTTTTTTTAAATTGTATATCTTTCTCTCTTTTCAAATAAAAAGGTTGACTTAAATAATTAACAGTTTTATGAATTTTCCAAACTGCATAAATAAGACCAAGAAAGATTATCTAGAATAGGATCCTGAATGGGGGAAGTACATTATGAGGACGTTATGGGGCTATATCACATGGCACAACGCGTGGTGGACAGGACTGTGGAAGAGCTTGGAAATGAAAGGTCACCAACTACTAAACTTTGGATATATATTATCCACACCACTTCCTATGTGCATCTCCCGTACTGCACATATAATCCAAATATGTGGGCATCTTAACTAATTTTGGACATTTGTTAACTTAAAAATAAAATAAACAATTAGAGACAACTCAAGCCGGGAGAAGTACAAATTAAAAATAAAATATGTACGGACTAAGACTCGAACACTGTCGTACTCAAGAGAATTAAATATACAGAAGGCAAAGAACGTCACGAAATAAAAAAAAAACAATGAGTAAACCAATGAATACTGTTTTTCAAAATTAGTACACCGGACTTTGCGGAAAATTCAAATTTTCAAGCTAAAATTAAACGGATGGAATAATACAACTGGTGTTGATCTGCTTATAGTTCGATATCACCAAATAGTACAGTTGGGACAAATTTGACATAAAATGGCTATCCGTACAAAGAAACAATCTATATATATATATATATATATATATATATATATATATATATATATATATATATATGTGTGTGTGTGTGTGTGTGTGTGTACATAAAGCACACAGAAATATAGCACTAACACAAATAGCACGCACAAGATACAAGTGACCTCTAGCCAGGGTCAACTGTATGGACTGGGGTCGGGACTCCGATGATGGGTACATAAAACCTTCTCGGACAAACCTCCCTATAGATACACTAGGGAAATATTATAACTACAAATACCTATTTCACATTTTTTTTATAATCACGATATGACAAAATTAAATTAAATGGAGAATTAGATGAAAAATGAAAAACACGAAGCTACACCTCAGCGGGAATACACCCACATATCAAGACATTTTTATACTTTTTTTGAAAATGGGGGTTTTGTCTGTCCTCACCCCCCCCCCCCCGCAAAAAAGAAAAACCCAAACATCAATTTGACAAATGTGCTAAGTTATTTGTATTTAGCGTCAGAAAATTCAACAATTATTTTTGTAAGTCCCACTATACGAATATTCGGACTGTGGATATTGTCAAATACATTATTATTAATTTCTTTTAGGGGGAGGGTGCTCTCTGCCATGCTGATCTTTTCCTGATGCTCCACTCGTTTTTCTTTATGATGCACCGGTTCGTCCCTGCGACATTCACTGTGTCCGTGTGTTTTCCCTGTTGGATTGTTCGTTGTTTTGCGTAATGTTCTTCATTGTTTATTTCAGTTTTCGGGTGCTACTCGTCATCATTTAAGTGATTGGTTTTTCCTTATTTTGTTGTTTTCAACTTGGTCTTGTTGTTGTTACTGTTGTTATTATAGTCTGCCTTGGTCCTGTTTTTGTTGTGCCTGTTTCTGTTTCCTTAATATCACTTTGTGATGTGGTTGCTGTAGTTTCTGTTCCGGTTGTTGTTGCTTTTGTTGTGTTCTCCCTCTTTGCTCGTCATTATTTTGTTGACATTTGAAAGGCGTATGACCGGTCTCATTACACCTGTTGCATTTTCTGTCATAGATAACTCCTTTATACAATGTGTTTGCAAGACATCCGTACATAAAGTATGACCTTTTAATAGTTTTGAGATGTATTTTCTCTACTTTAAGTATCCTCATTCCGTCGTAGATTTTCGTTGTCAAATAGTCGCCATTCTTGATGGTATTACTTTTACTGCAAATTTTTCCTCATAGTGTTTTACCACAGCTTCTAGTGGTACCTCTAAGGGAATATCGGATATGCTCAGCTGTCAGGTTTTCTTTTTGATGTTACGTTCTATAGTATCTGGTTTTTCCACAATTATTAACCCTTTAGATGTCGTCATTTCCCCGTATGGTAGTACGGGTTATTTCCCTTTGTGTCTAATAATAAAGCCCTTACACCCTGCGGGTTTATGGAATAGAGTTTTTTTTTGTATATCTTGGGTCCAACGTTTTGTATCGCTACCATCACCTGTGATGTACTTGGGAAGTCTTCCCTTGAGATTCAGGTCATATTGAGAAAATGTGCATCCTTCTTTGTATGCACATTTAACGTAACTCTAGTCATCGTGTTCTACATGTTTGACCTTTAAATAGTTTCCAAAGTTCCTGATTTCTCTCATATTTTAAGTCCTGCTTGCTGCCATATCTCCATCCACTTTGCAAATTCTTGTTCTGTATTCTCTTTGTTTAAATTTTTATCTATTTGATACTCTCCTTGTTATATTCCGTTGCGTTATATGTTATGTTTCGTGCGGGCCATTGTGATTATCAACACGTACTTGACGTCAACAGCAATTATTAGAATGGCGTGATTTCATTCAAAGCAGAACATATCAAATACATTAGAATATGTAAACAATAAGATAGTCTACATTGATGTGAATGTAAGGACTTAACTATTTTCAGAAATAATCACATTTACAAAGGTATTAACCATGTTATACAGTTGAGTTGTCCAATAAGGATTTTAAATTTATCTAGAGAAATACAAACAGGAGGATGTCGTGTAAAAAGAAACACTAATTAGACTGTACAGCAAGAAAACATTAATTCATTTGAATGAAACTTCAGGAAAACATATTTAAATCAACTTAGAAAAGAAGTTTAGAAAGTTCAACCATGAGCTGGATTAATACGAAACAAGTTACTAGCATTTAGATAAAACGGAGTAGCCACCACTAACATTATTAGTATACCTGACTTAACTGTATGTGTCATGTTAACAGTACGGTAAAATGTGAGGTTCAAAACGATGATTAGTGTACATCTCAGTAAGAGAAAAGTGTCGGAATGTAAGATATATAATTATGCATTCAGTACCACGTAATGCCTGCCGTTTATTTATTTTTCCTTTTATAACAATTTGATTCTTTTCTCTTATATCTTTGCATTTAAGCTGAGTTATATTGTCAAATAACACTGGTCAACAGTGAAATCATTACTGACTTGAAAAGGCCCTAATCTGTAATATTTTGGTGTGCCGAACACGAATATAACCGTGAATTATTTTTATTGGCTCTCGTTTTGAAGATATTCATATACCTCATTTTCCATGTTTCACTGTGTAAATTAGGTAGCATTTCCCTGCAGCAACATCCGGGATAATGATGTAACATTGCATAATACCATCATGCTCACATCATCCACAGTTGATTGCATCATTTTCTGATGCAATGCAATACTAATGCCATGCGGCTGCTGAAGTAAGTTGACGTCAGCTGTGTACTATACATGTGTACGCCTATTATACTAATGCCAGGCGGCTGCTGAAGCTGACGTAAGCAGTGTACTATATAAAGCCCAATCAGATAGGTTCAGCATTTAAAATATTTTAGACGTTGTGCGAGACAGTTCAAGCTACTGTTACATAAAACTTATTATTTTATCCATTTACGTACAAAAAAGAACAGTAATGCCTCGAAAGTGTGTTAATACGGCGGACAATTTTTGCTATATTTGTGGGGAAGTGACATTTGCCAACCAGAAGAAAAGTATCAATTCTCAAGTGAAGAAGGCATATCATCTTTCTTCGGATGCAAGGTTGGTGACCAAGACAAGCCTTGGGCTCCGCATATATGCTGTGCTACATGTACAACACAGCTTTCACAGTGGTTGAATTGCAAAAGGTCATCAATGCCGTTTGCAGTCCCAATGGTGTGGAGAGAGCCAAGCAACCACCTAAATGACTGTTACTTCTGCTTGGTTCCTCCTCTTTCCAGCGGAATAACGAAGCGAAAGAAGTCGAGAATAGTCTACCCAAACATTCCGTCTGCATTGAGACCAGTTCCACATGGTGAGGGACTTCCTATTCCAGAACCTCCAGCAGAATATTCTCTTGATTCATCTGACGAAGACAAAGGTGAGTCGACCTGTTCTTCTCCTGGTCCATCAGCATGCAGTGATCAAGATTTTCACTGTGGTGCATCATCAACCCCACAAATAATAACACAGGAATAACTAAATGACCTGATTATAAGCCGTTGTATATTGTTAATTGTCCAGGGATTTATTACATGTTCCAATTTCAAATTGCCTGTTCCCTCGTATTGCATTAATTGGGGTTACAGTACCAACAGACAAGAATGTTAACATCACATTTCTATCAAAAGAACAGAAACAAAGTCAAATGAAATATAAAGTTTAGTCATACTGTAATACATGCCCTTGCCGCATGTATCATATCAATGGCTCATAAAATGCATATTGCATCATTATTTACTCAGAACATAACATTCCTTTCAGAAATAGTACTTACATCTTCCTTGATTTCTTCATCCTGAAACGAACATAGGGAAAATGACATTAGTATCGTTAAAAAACACTTTGTATTATTTCGTTTCAGAATAATTAATCTTATACACATCATAATCAATACATTGCTTATCATCTGCATCATGCACACATAACTAAAATCTTCAGGGTATTTGGTATAGACGTCGTTTCGTAGCAAACACATCCAGGTGTCGACCTAGTAATAATTACGATATATACAGTCATCATGAGTCCTTATATAAAAATCCGTGCATGTATCAATTCTAATAGAGGTTTGCAAATATGCATCGAAACAGAGTGGGCATTGTTATGATTGGACGGTACATGATGCTGACAGATAACTGTGTAATGAATACTTTACAAAAATTCGAATAATCATCAACGGGTATATGGTACTCACCGCCCCATTACCATTATAACCATAATAATAACCCCGTCTGTAAGCACATTCCCATATTATTCTGCTATGTATTATTATTGATACATATTATGTTACTATTGCCAAACATTATCTTATAAATGACGGTTTTCTACTACAGCGGAGAATTTAAGCAGTTGCTTACAAACATAAAAAACACTCTTTATAATGAAAGGGCATATACATTATTCTGATGACTTATATATATATATATATATATATATATATATATATATATATATATATATATATATATATATATATTACAGATAAACATAACGAGGCAGCAGAAAATTATATATATATATATCCCAATGTTTGATTCCAATGATAGAATTAAAGAAGGTATTCTTATTTAAACCGTGCTAGATAATAATAACGGCCTAGTAAAGAAATCCTACGATACAATACGAGGTGATCTTGACATGAACTCAAATAAAATAACAGTGCCTGGTAATCCAACACATCGGACAACGACGCGACAACAAAAAGTTACGTAGACGATACATGTAAAACCACTGATGATAAACTAACAACTCTGCGGGCCAAGTTCACGTAAAAAAATTTGGACGGCTTCAAAGAAATGTTAGAAAGACTGATGAAATTGTTGATAATTTCTTCTGAAAACAGCTGTCGACACGATTAGAAAAACTCATGACGATATCATCACTGCTTTTCCTGATATCGTTGCTCGACCCGCATGATAAACATATCAATAACGTGTATTCGATACATCACGGATATTTTGCCTGGATACCTCAAAGTAATATTATTCATGTTACCGCGGGTGTCAATGGAATTTATAGACTAACTGTGGTTTCACCTATACAATTTACCGTATAAACGAGTTCATCTACCGGGATTAATACTACAAGCGCGGTGACATTAAAAGGATCCACTAAAATATTTACGGTAGCTTCCGCTGATGATAAATTAGCTTGACCGTCGAATCCATGGTATATAGAATTTGCAATTGATTTAAGTAAACAATATAGTTAGATTACCTAACCCCAGCAGTATCGATACGATCAAATCCGCTAGCTAAAAACTAAACTAAAAACATCTCGTTGATATGTATCACACGAAGGTAAAAAAAATGTAGCAGGAGTATTACACGCAATGATATAATAGTATATTCGGTTTCAGGTGTTATAGCTGGAACCGGTGTATTATTTTCGACGATAACGATGATCGTCCCTGTAGTTGTTACTATTTGTATTTCAACGGCGACAACAATCATAGGATTTCCCAGCATCATCACAAAAAATCCTCGTTTAGTCAAAATAAGTTACATGATTATACAATTAAATTACACACAGCATCAACCGTGTATTCTCAAACATCTTCGCTGGTATCATCCAGCCTCGATGACACAGTAATATCCGATAGCGAATTCACGACGATGACTAATATTTAATACCGCGATGTCAAAATTAGAAAAACATAATACTGAGAATAATGGCAACGACGATGACATCTCCACAATAATTACTTCAACATATAGTCACAAACACAAACCCGCCGAGAACAATGACGATATCAGTAACATCAAACAAACCCGAGTTCCGTGTAGATTTTCCAACACCGATTAAAGTAAAGTAAACCGCACTTACTCAATTGCGGGTATATTACAGATGGCCGAATATCCGCTCGGAATCATTTGCGGGTAAACCGCCTATTAATACATTTGTAGTAGCGAATAAAACTAACCCTGATTGGCAAACTATATATCTTTCCAAAAGGAGTTATGAAATTGAGGATATCGACAATGAAATGCAACGTAAAATAAAATCTCTCACCGGGGAAGAGTCTAAAATTGCAATAAAGGTTCACGAACCATCATTGTCTACCGTGATCGAGATTACATCACCGGATTACACCGTGGATATATATAAATCTTCGATCAGAGCTATGCTTGGATGGCCTGAAAGCCCACCATCAGAGAAACCGCGGCCACCTGAACCAAAAAATCGGATTATGTAACGGATAAACAATCATTCAGTGATATTGACTCAGAATATAAACGAAATTCATTTCACATTTTATAAAATTCAGTAGATGACACCTTTGATTATATAAACAAGGATGATATTCATTAGATAATTTGTTTTATAGAACTCGGAAAGCCTGACTGTTCGTATATCATTTAGTTTATATCATCTTGCTGATTTTTGTTTTTAAAGAAATCAATCAATTACAAAAAAATATATGAAATAAAACTACAACACAATTTTCAAGAACATCTCTCTGATATAAAATATTCACGTAACAAAATCATTTCACAAATTGAAGCGTTAAACCAAATCGTATCCGACACAGATTATATCAACGAGAGACTTATTCAAGCAATTGTTAAAAATCGATATAACTTAGACAACAAATACAATTGTTTAGATACATACTCGTTAATATAAACTACACTGTCGAGTTTCAAGTTTTCTGGAAATAAGGCAGAACAATTAAGAAAATCCGTTAGTGATTTTATCGATGAATATTTTCCCATGATACTCACCGCGTGGAGAATATCACCCCAACAACTATTATCAGATACAAGAATGATCCAGATGGAACCGGTAGACATATATCACCTGGCAACGTCGATATATCTCCTGTGATCGCTGTAATCTTTCACTTGGAGCAATTGATGGAAGTTATAGCACGAACACATAATTATCAAATCAAGCAGAACATGGATATATTCTGTATACCTTTACTCCTGAAGTATATCCTGGAAGTTTAATAGCGCAAGTACCGGTTAATGCACTGTATTTACGGTGTCATATTCCTTGGATATAAAAATATACATTTTAAACTTGTGGACCAAAATTATAACAAGATCGATTTATCCGGGGAGCAATTACATATTAGTCTCGATGTAAAATCTTAAAAAATCAACCGCAATTGAAATTTTACAACACTTTATATATAGTGACTAACCATGTGAAGATATCCGTAGTTGATAAGCAACAGATCGAACTCGCGATCAGAGATTTATTTACAAATTCCCTCACTGGCAATTTTAATATAATCATTGATTAATTCGGCGATGAGAAGTTCTTGCTGACACAACATAGACTAGATAGACTTCAACAAGAACATATTACTATGATTTCATGCGGACGTGATCAAACTGTAAATTATGCTCACTCGTGTATTTCCTGCGATCGCCTTAATGAGATGTTAAAGTCATAATACTTTAAAGGAAAATCTGAGAATAATGTTAATAGATCTTAAATGAAATCTTTAAAAATAAATTGCCATGATTACCTCCAAAATTATTACTATGATTTTGAATTGCTATGATTACCGCGTTATTTTTTATACTTATATATTTTTATCATTTTTGTTTTGCTTGTAGTATAATGAGAAATCCAACTTATTTCTCAGTGGACGACGAATACAATCATTGCTTTAGATGACATTAAAAGACCCCTTGAAGTCGCCACCGAAAACAAAATCGGATTATCGCGATTATTTAAAAAATTGGCTAGTGAGCGCGGTTACGCAAGGCAACGTTGAGCACTTACGTGTAGCTCGACAAGAATATCGAACTACTAACGAAAACTACGAGATGATATCACCACCATAAAAATAAAATCGCCAATTTGAAAAACCAGCGAGACCGACTACAATCAGTGTAAGAAAAAACACAAGCTCAATACGACCAAAAGATAAACGTGAGAAAAACCAAAGAGGGCAATTTCAAACCACGATAGAAGAAAATCAGACCGAATTACAAAAACAACAAATATTAAATAGCAAATACAACACCGCGATTGAGAAATTAACGACCGAGAATTTGAAATTATCAACTCGATATCATGATAGTTTAACCAAAAATTAGAAACTAAAAGGAGAATCCAAAAAATTCAGCAAGATCGTTAATATGATAAGGAATTCAACAGCCCTATACAACATTTCGAAGTTATATTTAAATTTCCTTAATCAAGCAGCATCTTTTCAAATTTTGCCATTATAACCTTTTCTGGTCGTCGTTCTTCAAACACTTTGTTGGTGTCATCAAAAATTCTTTTGATACGCTTTGAAGCTGATAGAAGTTATTTTAATCTATCATAGTTTCGATGAACAACTTTATTTCGCTCTTCAGTAATGATTTTCATTATCCAGTATTCATTTTTATGTGATGAAATACCATTATCTCGCATCGATGTAATACCTTCATATTCATCGGTGATGAATTTACTGGTAAATATTGTGCTGTTACCGAATAAATCTTTTCCTCGATCAATTTTCGATTTTCAATTCGGCCATATTTTCGTCGTTCATACACTATAGAAATTCTTTTGTCTAAATGATTGTATCTTTCAGACAATTTACTATAGATTTTGATAAGCGTGAACCCCATCGCCAAATACATCGGATAATGATGTCGAATTTTTTTTTCTTCATGATAAATTTGATAAACCGCATTTCTCTATTCATCATGAAAATCGTTAGACGACATAACCTCGATGGAATTTTCAGCAAGGATATCAAGCTGGTGTTTGACATCCCACTCGAATTCTAACGTGCATAGATGATAATTGTTTACGAGCCATCGTTCATTTTGGAATTGAAACGGTGGCACATGACTACTTTTTTGAATCAATACATCGAAGTGATTTGTAATATTTTGTCTCGCTGCGTTAATTAACTCTGCGTGCGATTTGTAGTCATTATACTATAATCGATTATCTAAATGATTGTATCTATCAGACAAACAATTGCGCGTAAATAAATCATACCGTTTGTATTTTTTTGAGAGGGTTGTTAAACGTATACCTTTTGCGACAAATTGTACAGTTGTTGGATAAATATCAAAATATTTACCTGCGGAGTACGCTGATGGAAATGCGATACTCTCACTGTCGATAAATACGGGTCTTCATTGTTCAGTTTTGATTTTTTGCTTCGAAATCAGACAATTTTCACCCTGAGTGACGGTTCTCAATTTGTGTACGCGATTGTCAAGAGGATATCCATTAATATGATCAACAATGAGACCTTTATCGATAAATCAATAAAAACATTCATAAATAAATCAATGAGCGTATTACGGGAATCCGTCGACATTAATTTTATAGAACCTCTATTATTAATTGAACCGATTGTTACCTTTGGTTTACAATGTGTGACGATTCCAGCACGAGATGCTTCATAATTTTTGATAACAGGATGAGAAACGAATTAATTTTGCTTCATATTTGTATTAAGTAAAAGACTATTTAATTGTTTATCGCGATAAACTCCCGTAATATAATCCTGTTCATCAAATACGACGTTATATTTCTTCGCGTAATGTCGAACTAATTCTCGAAATCTTTTGCCGCCACAATTACAACATAATCACGTTTTACCTCGTATACTATCCCAGCATTGAATGCATTTAATATGACCATCATAACCTCCTTTGAAATGTTGATTATGACCCGCGCAGTATTCTCCTACCCATTGTTTGAACATATACCCGCTGTTCCTTTTAATATCCATTTGCAATAATTGTTCGCCATTGCTATATTAATAATATCGATACATTTAATTGAATATATAATTTGGCTAATGGAAGATATTTCCAAGATTACCTATATAACGCCGTATCGTCCGTGGAGAGTTTTTAACCTGGATTATAGAATAAGGACGCGAACGTGGAAATCAAAAAAAAAAATTGCATCAATTAAGCAAAATATGAATTTTTAAGAGATGGAGCTGAATACGTATGATCGACGTATAGGGCAACACACGATAATAACACTATGACTGATGACCGAGCAGCTGAAATATTATCCAAGATAAACGGTCAATCACGAAGATATTGTATTTTAGTAAAATTCAGTAAAATTTTAAAACACCACTGGAAGGTTTATAACAAACGAGAACGCGTAATGGCGCCAAAAGATAAATACGCAATCATTGATGATAAAAACTTAACCGGGAATGTTAACCGGATTTTGATCGAGCACACTACGATCAAGTATACCCGCTAACCGTAGCGTTCTATGGAATCTTTTCGTTAGAATCCCCAGACATCGATAAACTTGCCCAGATAAGAGTTTAATCATTGCTAATTTGTGTAGCCGAACGTGCTATCGAATATTTAAAGAATGTGAAACGAAAAAACGGGTTAACCGATCTGAGATTTTCCAATATAAATAAATGGGGACAATCGGAAAAACTACCGGAGCGTCAATGAAGGATGATGCTGAATTAGAAGAAAGAAATTTCAATAACCGTAGCAACGAGAAGTATTATACCAATTAAAACATTATAGAAAAGGTGGAACTCCGATTGAAATCATCGATCAGAATTCGCACGCATGGACAATCTCCGCAAGGATATTTCCACGTTATCGCGTGGTAAAATATTACCCCGATGATATATTTGATTGTATTCATAAGTTAAGAACAACCGATCCAGTATCGGTATGGTTATTTAAAAGTTCCGAAGATAGCAAATATGATGAATTTGTAAGATCCAACGGTGAATTATACTTGACAGAATCACTTCATGGGAAAATGACCGAACTAACTACATCATCAAATACAGAAAAATTATTACGAGATTGTTTCACTCTTCCATCTGTCGCCGCTCAATTTGCTCAAAAGAAGAATTTATGATTATCAACTTGATTTGAGTTTCTGTGTGATCAACAATTAAGTTTTGTCTAATACGTCCACGGCGGGATGTGGAATACCAAAAATACAACCGCGATGATAGTATTTCAGTTGACATGATTGCATGTTACCAAGGAAGTTTTCTCGGGTATGGCGAGTGTAAGGAACATTTTACACGGTTTGGTCATCCTACCCATGAAAAGGACCTTTACACGATTCTGACTTAACGGGATTCGCTCGTGTGATATAATCTAAACTCGCTGAAAACCTTCATCCGATTTGTTATGCTTGGTTTGGTAGACATTTTCAACGAAGAAATGGGCACCGATAGTATTATTACGATTTATGCTTGATAGTATGATGTTAACATCATTGACTGTCAGCGAGGCAATTATATCATATCGGAAAGAATCTTCAGTTTGGTTACCAACACATTAAATACTCGTTGGAGACGATGATGATACCCGATTAGCAAATCTCGACGAAGAAAAGTCCACAAAAGATCTCAAAGGAAGAATAATCAATAAATTTACTCAAGGTGGATCATGCGATCACAAACGACGTTGTACACGATTAATTTTACATGATCCTGAACGTGATTTTATAATCGCGGATGCTGCATAAAACTATAAATGTGCATCTCGACAAGCCGCTTATTTCTCCAGCGAGGAAAACAAATCGGTAGTATCATTGAATACTTTGACGGTGAATTACCACAGTACACTCATTTGAGAACTTCGATGATCCATGATAAATAGATTTTCTAATATCGCGGTTAGAGTTGCGACCGATTCGTTTAACTTTAACTTTGAACATAATGACATTGTCGAAGGATTTATTACAAATGTTTTTGAATGGGGATCATGGAGAATAAAACAAGAAACATTGCACGAATATTGTGAATCGGCAGATGTTATCATCGAGGATAATTATCGCGGAGAAACAATAACATAATTATCATTGTCACGATCTTAGTATTATCCAATAACTAGATATAAAAATGTTTATTTGAACGGGCCAGGCACATGCGGTAAAACAACTCGTGTTATCGAATATTTTGGAAAGTATCCTGACGTGATTGTGTTAACACCCAAGCACAGCCTTGCCAGGGAGATGAAAAATCGCGGAGTAAATTCTTGTACGTATCATAGCTTTTTTGATAGAAAGGTGACGCTCGGACCCCTGATAGACTGGGAACAAGATATATTCCTCGAATCACCATTTGCGATGGAATATGTACAGTATCATTAACAATACTAAATCTTTCTTGGAATGGCTGCTAAGAAAAAATACCGCTGTGAAAACGTATGGTGATCACGGTCAACCACAACCATTCACCGGATTATCTCCTCATGAATGGCTAGAAAAGACTGTAGATTATTACGAAGAAATTAATACAGATCAAAGATCACATAATGAATCATTAAACACATTAAAAGCTTCAATAACATTACAATCGAATAAACTCCAATGCGACACAAAGCGTATAACGATACCAGAAACCTCTTTCGGTGATTTTTGGGAATAATGGAAACCAACCGATTTGATAATGGCGAGTAGAAGGAAAATCAGGGATATGCTTTAGTTTAAATTATTTTATTTACATGATGAAAAATTTCCTACGTGTTAAGATCCACTGTGTTATAGACCGGATGATACTCGACGAGAAAATATCGATGTTGATATTCCCGAGAAAACAGAAGAAAAAAAAACAAAAAGTCTTATTAAATGATATTGTACTAGTTGACATCGCTGTTGTGAGAGATGAAATAAACGCTGAGAATTCTCCATGGAAGTTAGGATACGTAATGACGATTCACTCATCTCAAGGATTAAACATTTCTAATATAAATTTTTGGATCATGGATGATTACATAAAATGGTCAAAATTAATTGACTTACGGTATCTCGAGTAAGAAAAATGAATCAACTTGAAAGAGTTTTTGCAAATTTTCACAATAATAATATTATTATGATTGATATTGTCAACGATATCATGATAAGAAAAAAAACTTACCGAGTATAAACAAATGTTCCAAAAAATAAGAGATAATTTGATCTCGACGTTGAATTTATATCGCATTCAAATCAATAAGAAGATAACCAATTCGCGAGCTGTAATTGCATAATGCTATGGTCGGTAAAACTCCACAACAATTTAACGTAGATAGAAAATGTAGTTGTCGTGGTCAAACACGAGAAAATGTAATGTTGACCTGTCTTAAGTGTAATAGACGACCTACTGCTAGTTAAGATCCCGCGGTGGGTATCATCGGGAATCAAATGTAGTTGTTTACGTGTAAATCCACGTTGAGGAACGGTTGAATCTAATATATATATATTTTTGGTATACCTTTAGATGTAACGACCTTAGATATATTATGTACGGTTACACTCCAAAAAGGATCGGTTGACCTTTTTTACCACCCTCAAGTTCACCAGGTTAATATAAATACCTCACAATGACATTTCCTAATATCGGTTATGTTTACAAATCACGACTTTGTACATATTTTTTTGGTAATCGCGTTAACAGGTTTCATATTGATCATTCGAGTAATTTCATTATTCAGCGTGGATAGCACACTCGGTAATCTTACAACCCATTCTCGTGATCGTTTGTCTTCGTTAAATTCTCTCGCGTATTGATATCCAAATAACCAGTATACAAGTGTTCGATTAAACCGCTTGACAATTAACTGATCGCGATGATTAGCAGTATGTCCTCGTTTAATAGCGGTGTTATGTTGTTTCATCGTTGATGATACCTCGCCTTGAAAATCTTTACCGTGATCAACCTGTAATAGATTTGGCTACCGTAGAGGTCCTCGTCGATAAGTTCGTTTTAACGCAGAGGCTACATCAGCTGAAGTCTTACTCAATAGCGGCTCTGCTTCTTTATATCTACTCGGAATATCAACGCCGGTTAACGCGTATCTGTAGGCACTTGTATTGACAGTATCGTGTGGGAGAAATATTGTATCAAACTGGTGAACTTCATTAGGAACGTTAACATCAAAAGACGCAAACTAAATTTTCTTAGGAGGCGGTAAATAAATTTGCCATATCGCTTGCGGGGATAACCAATCTTCCGCGGTAACCCTTTTGACTTTTGCCACGCTGGCGAGTTTACTAATGGTGGAGTTACCTTTCCAATATCCGGTTGGAGAATAATAAATTGATTCCATATAATATTACGTACCAACTTGTGAAGCTCCTCTACCAAATACGAATTTACCTCTCATACCGGATTTTATTAGAAAACTAGCTAAGTTTTCTTTGAATGTTTTATCGCTGATATAATTTAACGCGTGAATCAATTTCACATCAGCGATATGTCGTTGCTGAAGATCCCTACTGTTATATGCAATATCGTGAGCGTGACAAGCTTTATCGATATGGTTTACTGGATATTCATCCGGCTTAGGTTGATCTTGATTATCAAATCGGATATTGAGTCGAGTTAAAGGACCGCAGTAATTATATCCTGGATGATGTTTTTTCCCCTGGGTATTTAAAACTATGGAGCTCCCGGAGTTTTATTTAACCTGGAGGCAATATCACTTCTCCGTTTTTGTCATACCAAATTAAATTTTTTCATACCGCATCATGTACACTTACCAGTGATAGCAGCTCTGTTATTTTTTGTCATAACAGGTGTTAATGTATATGTTGGGGTACGCATCTTACATTTCACAAAATATAAATCCATATTTACTTATTCTTTGATATAATATGGAAACCACTGACTTTTCCTCGACTAAACAACGAAAACCTGTTAAGCATCATGCTATCCCACCATATTCTGTTCGGATGATTATAATGGGTCCATCTGGAAGCGGTAAGACACAATTATTACTTAATTTGATAATGAAATGGGTGAGATGGGATAAATTATATCTGGTTGCTCCGAGCGTAGACGATCAACTATGTTATGAGGTGTGAAAAGATTTTAACGAGAGCGCGAAGATGATAAACTACGAATATGTTATTGAATTTATCACCGATATCGATCAAGCTCTGAGTGTTGGGGATATTGATGGAAGTAATAACAATTTAGTTGTGTACGATGATGTGATATTGGACAACCAAACAAACCCGGCCAGGATATTTTCACGTGTAGACACAAAACCACTGACGTGATTTATGTTACCCAGCTGTATAGCCATATCCCAAAGGTGTTGAGATATAATTGTAATATTCTCGCTATGTTTAATGGAGTTGATACTCATACGTTAACAAATATTAACGGAACTTGGTGCAGAAGTGATATGGATTATAATCTCTTCAGAAATTTCTTTAGTCGTGCTCAGACTACCCTTCATGGTTTTGTAACGATACATTTACATGATCCTCGAACAAGATATCGGATCGGACCTGATAATATATTTTGGTTAATTCATAACAGCTAATTAGTGCGCGAAGATGCCAAAACAGCAATTCGATTTTGATTTTGTTTTCGTATTCAAAATCATTAATTTTGTATATGTAAAATAAGCTCGCTTTTGTCTAAAAACTTGGTGCGCAAACCCCCCATGCTGCTGATATCAGGGTCAAATCTTAACTATTAACGTTACCTTGTTAGTCCACCTTTGTTCCAAATCCTAATCACACATCCATGGCACAGGAACACGTGATACATATATTAGCCTTTGCATTATTCAATGGCAGACGGATTGTTTACAGTTTAGTTTCTCACTACTTGGTAAGGGTCATGTTTAGCAAAACGAGATTCACTCACATCTACGTGTGATTTGTGTGATTTGCGTAACTTGTGACGAAGAGTCAGTGCTTGAAGATTGGAACAAGGTGTGTAAGACTAATTATGGATGTATGTATCGGATACCACATCTAATATAATTATTTAAACAATAAGCATATGCAGAAAACAAACGTTTGCCTAGTGAGTTCAATATAGTATACTAGACTGCACTTGCCCGAATAGCTTAAATTTATCGCATATATAAATTGCATTCAAATATTATGTAGAACAGTATGACATTTCATTTAGCCTCTTTAATTATGCAATGAATTAATTTATCTTGTTTGTTTTTATTTATTATACGTGTATGGATTTATCTTCCTTGTATTGATTTATCGTGCTTCTTACCTGTATCATGCTTGGCTGGATTGGTCATATTTGTTTGCATCATTATGTTATATTTATTTAAACCAATACTTACCATTATGATGGTCAAAACAATATATTGGTGCGAACGTATGATATTCGTCTTCACTATATATTAAAATACATTATACGAAGCTAATATAATATGAAGAGGTTTCTCTATTCTAATAGATTTGGATAGGATTGAAAAAAGTATATATCATTAGCATACTAATTTATTTAGGACAATAAATCTGTTCCGTTTGTAATAGAACCTTCATTTACACCTGGGTTAAATAGCAGTATCTGACTTTCTTGCGTAGGTGATTTGTTTTATTGAAACGGGCCAATGCAATCCTCTACACTTTGCTATAAAACACATAACATTGTTTACTAAGTTCAATTGTTCATCGCAGCTTAATGTTATCAATATGTCTTTACGCTACTTTGTATTTCTAATTAATATTCACTGATATGAGCAGCCGTTGAGTCTATAATGTATTAAGGGTATTGTGTAAAAGTTAATTTCGCCTGCCGCTGAAATGTATACTCAAAGATATAATGAAAATTGTATTATTTCATAAAAATGACAGCTGCATTATTGTATACACAAGATTTTGTTTCTAATTATGTCACTAATGCAGACAGAAACATGACAATCCAAATACAATGAAAGATTAATGTCACGATGACTTTGATATATATATATATATATATATATATATATATATATATATATACTATTTTAGGTGGGGTGTAGGCAGAATCGTTGTTCTCATACTCATGTTGTGGGCAGCTGAAAGTGCTGTGGGCTGATATGAAACTGCCCGCAATCCACGTCATATTTATCTTCACTGTTATTACGAATTTCAATAAAATAAACATATGTACTCATTTCTAGATTATATGTCACCTATACACACTTATTTACTACACAGATGGTTGCCTTATTCAAGTTTAATTACGATTTAAAGTATATTGAATTGAACTGATTTATATAAATATGTTGCTCCCCATTGTGAAATAATGCTTAACAGGAAGATTTACCCCGGAAGTAATTCCTATAATTTGCCAACAGCCACCTTACATGCAAATATACAATATTTATTATTACATAATAAGTATTCAGCTGTTTTAACTGTTATAACTCTTAACAAAACGTATTTTAAGGGATTTATTTTAAAATATCGTAAGAACTGTCATCTAGCCACGACCACAGGGGCTCGTTACTGAGTAAATTAGTAGTATCCGTTTGTGAATCAGGGTCTAACCTGGAACAATATAACACCTAAGCCACATTTATTTTAGTAAAGGAAGAACAATATATGTATTGCATCAAAGTTGGATAGCAACGGTTGTGTTATATGTTTACAGGTTAGACCTTGATTCAAAAATGGATAGTACTAATTTGCATTTGTAACGAGCCTCTGTGCAAACGCATCGAAAAGGTCATTAGGAAACCAATTATTGTTGGTGGCAAAAAAAAAAAACAATACGCGCGTTTTCTTTCCTTAGTAAGTATATGAACATCGCTTTTAGGTAATGAACTTGACCCTGAATAACATCAGCTGTACAATCAAGCTGATATGACTATACCACAACCACATTTATTTTAGTAGATAAAAAGCAATATATGTGTTGCATAAAGTTGGATAGCAAGGGTTGTTACAGTTGCATGACATATGCTAAAATTTTGCTACCTACTGGGACAACCAATGCAACCGGAAATTGATATATTAACTGTCCAGCATTTGTGTGACAGATTCCGTTGAAAATCTTCATATACCTTAGTAATTTTGTCGAATGGACTTATGCAATATGGTCATTGTTTTGGAATATACTAAACTGTTAGGTTTTTATAATTTGCTTTCAAACTGAATTGTAGTTTTTGATAGTAACAAAACATTAAGAAATGCTTGAATAAGCTGATTGATTTTCCATTTACTTGAGACACATTTTAAAATGACAGAATTAACTCCAGTTACTTGGGTAGTAACTCAGTTGTTAGTATGCCAGATGCATGATCGTTAGATCGCCAGTTTGAATCCTGCATCGATTAATTTGGTTGGCTCCTGTGGGTCTGAGACGGATTTTTAACATGACACCATTCCTGCCCTGCTAACTGGGTAGTGACTCAGTGGTTAGTAGGCTGGATTCATGATCATTGGGTCACCCGTTTGAATCCTGCCTCGATTTAATGGGATGGCTGATGTGTGACTCTGAGCAATTAACTTGCCTCACCTAGCCTTAGCACGGAATAATTTAAATCTGATAATGTGCTTTTAGCACCATTGCCAACCAATCGATTTGGATAATTTAGGCCTTTCATATATGGCAGCTGAAGAATTACTATTGGTAATAACAAGGCCAAACATTAAAATAGATTTTGCCAATTCATTAGATCACGAAAGACAGTTTTTATCTTTTAACTTGATTCTTGTTCTTGTGTAAATAACGTTTTAAGATATTGTGATACTTGCTTTTTATAACTGTTAGAGTTGCCAGATTGCAAATGCTGTTGTATTTTATTTTTGAATATTTTATCCTGTTCAGAGCATGCTTTATATTGACAGTGCACCCATTCCAATATCACATAATTTCTTTGGCACACCTGTTATATGTTCAGGGGCCATCTTGATTTATCATGTAATTTAATTCTCGGTTCCACTCATTACGTTTAACAGCCAATAACTATGTTAATAAAGTAACCTAGCACTTTACCAATTTCATATATTTCTAACAAATTACTGTTTTATTAAAAGATAAAAAAGTTGTTACTAATGAATGACATCTCATACTTCCCTGGTCTTGGTCACCAAGATGTTTGCTTTGTGTCTTCCTCACCGTATTCATAGTCAAGACATATTATTCCCATTGCCTATGCACAATATAGTTTTCATGTGTTGATATGTCACACAACACCAATAAACTCTGATACAATTGCCTGAAATTACTCTAGCTTGATGATGCACATTTGCCAATGGTACAAGATACATACCAAATTACGAAAAAAATTTATTTTATTATGCATGTGAGATAGTACACTTTTCAATCTCCAAACCATAAGGAAATATTAGAAATGGTTTTACAACTTTGAGGTTTTATACTAATTTAATGATAGAAACTAAACTAAGCGGTAAATCGTATTTTATGTCGTTTTGATCAAGTGAGGTTATTTTGTGTAGGTGATGTCGTTAATAACAAGTGACATTAATTGATATATTCGATGACCCTATACCAACTTTAAAATCATCGTGAATAATAATTGTCTTGATGTATATTTAAACATTTATTGTTGGGATAAAACAAAAACTTTCTTTTGTAAACTTAAAATGTAATGAATTCGATACAGGTTCGGTAAACATTGTTAAAATTGTTATAATTAATTATACTGCATTTTGTTTCCAAATTTAGAGATTAATTTAATTCTCAGAATATTGATTTCTGTCATCACAAACAATTGTAACACAGGATTCGCGCAGCTTTGAGGTAACAGACAATTATTCGGGTTTTGGAGCTTTATCAGCAAACGTATTGTTGGAGCTAATAACACAGTAATATTAAAAAGAAAGGACATAATAACGGTGTTGACAGTCTTTGAGTGTAATGGTTCTATTTTAGAACTCTTTCAAAATAATTACATGTGTTGTCGTTTATCAGATGTATCGTTTATTGAAGTCATCAAACTCGCAATTTACAGCAAATTATTCGAGTTATCTTGGGAATTAATTAAACCGCACAGTGTCAAAGACCAAAACCACGTGTATTTAGTATTGACAACCATAGTGGGTAGTAGACATACAACTAGTGTTGTGATGTAAGACAAACAAATTAGAGCGTCTGAAATTACACTGCAGTTAATCGGTTGCCAGAAAACCTCAGAATCAGGTTGCTTGTCTTCAAAATAATAGTGTCGCACGAGCATATTTCTCAGAAATATTTCGCCACGTTGCACCCGATGTATATCCTTTCAGATTAATGCCATGTTCTAGCTGTCTTTGATCGAAACTAACTTCAAGGCGTATGTAAGCAATCAGCAATGACCAATTACATAATCACTGCATTAATTATCTTCACAAGATCTTGTCATTAATAATACTGATGAGGACTGTGTATAGCTCATACTATTTAGAAGCACTGAGCGTTTTACAAGATCCATAATTAAATGATTACAAAAACAAAATATAAAAACAATAAACACAATGAAAATAGAAAACATAAAAAGTGCTAACACAAATTTAAGGTAGAAAACATCAGTATGTCTTTAAGTTTTTTCTTGCAGTCAATGCAGTGTAGGCTGAAAGACACTCTTGAAAGTGACACTGTCCCTTTGTGTCTATTTCCAATGGGCAATTTATTCCACGTTGCATGGCCCTAGTTTGCAAAAGCACGTTGTCCATAATACGGCTACGTTATCAAAATGGGAATAAGGAGTATATGATTGTCAGAAGAGGAGCGTAAGTATCTGCTCGTGTGCACACATGGGTCAGGAAAGATAGGTATGTTCGACTGGAATAAGTTAGTGAAACGTAGCACAGAGAACACATTCTGTGTTTGATTCAGGATAGCCAATGTAGGGTACAGTGCAGCGGGGATGTGTACTCTGATCGTGGTACTCGAAGGATGATCTGAACAGTTGTGTTTTGAACTTTTGGAATTTTCTGGAGTAGATACTGAGACGAACCAGACCTGAGTTACAATAGTCCAGTCTTGAAAGTACTAATGAGTGCACAAATGTTTTAGTGGCATCAACGGAAAGATATTTCCAAAAAGGAGCTGATTCGTCTCAGCTCAATATATGCAGCCTTGGATATGTTTATGACCTGTTGGTGCAATGTGAGAATATTATCTAGATTAAACCGCTCCGGCGGCAAAGTGGTTAGAGCGTCCGCCATGGAAGCCGTGGGTTGTGGGTTCGATCCTTGGTCGAGTCATACCAAAATGCAAACATGGTATTAACAGCTGCCTCGTTTGGCGCTCAGCATTAAGAGGTTAGTGTTAGAACAGGTCGGCCTGGTGCCAGAATAATGTGGCTGGGTGAGAGGGAGCATAGTACATGTCTGAGACTTGATGTCCCGGTGCCGGACATCATTATAAACTGCCACACTGCAGACGTCGTAGCGATATGAGTGAATTTTGTTTTTAAAGCTATGTTAAAAGTCCCAGCCACAATCACACTGTCCAGATTAACACCTAGGTTACTTGCTGACTGTGTGAATTTAATATTGGTGTTGCCATTATTTATTGTTTCTTGTAAAGGATCGGAATAATAAAAAGTCTTTGTGTTGTGGTGCGAATGGCCTCAGTTGTATCACCATTATTCTACAGCTTGTTACATGTTAACTATGATTTCTCATCTAAACGAAAGTACCATCCTTATTTAAATTATCATTGCGCTCCAAGCAATAGGTGTTCCAGAATTCTCCTTATATTGGTGATGACAGTATTTACTAACAAATGTGAAATTTTATCATCAGAGAGAAATGTATAGAGACCAAAACATAAAAATATATTAGATTACATAGTTTCCACGCTCCCTATTCTTATCGAAATTTTATACAACATACAACTGGTACGATTACATACTTGTCCGTACTAAAATGAACAGCGTATCGTATCATTGGTTATAGTTGATAGGAAAAAATAATTTAGTAAATCATAAACTGGAATTGAATGTTATAAATTAAGTTGAAGGATACTTAAATATACCTTAAATGATTAGCCCTTGGTCCTACTTTGGTGCAAAATTTGATGATGACCTTTTATGACTGTAAATATAATCATGCTTGCATTACGTATCTTGTTTATACAAATTCTTGGCATATAAATACTCTTACTGAGTGAACATCGTACAAGCAATATCACATTTTTCATACGTCAATGACATAAGCCAGTGTTTAGTTAACTGTTGTAATTCCATATATCGTTATATTCTCTAACATATTTCATAACTTACTAATTAGGAATATATACTTAATTTA
>JAQISU010000197.1:0-152500 GCA_029339505.1 Unio delphinus | reverse complement strand
GTGCCATCGATACTTGATGACATCAGCGACGACAATTGGGAATATGCGTCTGATGCAATATGTAACTTAATTATATACTCGTGTAGTTTATTCTGACTGCATGTGGATATTTATTTAGTGATGATTCTAAGAATCCATGTAATTGTTGTCGCCGATGACATACACATTGAGACAACTACAGGTGCCAGTGATGTTATCGCTGATAACAATATACCCGGTCCAGCAATTACATTTGAAACCGAATACACAATAATGTCAACTCTGGTAATTCGCCTGCGGTATTTTTTATCTTCGAGGTATACTCATCAATACTAGTTTTGAGTTTAATTTGAAACTCACGGACTTGATCATATCGATACTGTTGGACATTCATTATACTATTTACTTAAATCATTTACAAATTCTACGTAGTATGGCATTGACGCTGATGCTAAATTACCATTGACAGAGGTTATTTTAAATGTTCCCATGACAACCTTATCTATTATTGCACTTGCAGTATTAATTCCCGTAGATGTATCCGATGACACATTAAACTGTACTCCTGAAAACAGGGTCGATTTATAGATACCTCTAACTTCAGCGGTAATATTAATAATAGTATTTTTAGGTGTCCAGTCGAAAGATCATTAATATGTCGAGTACACTGTGTTGATATTTTGTTCATGTCGTATCTTGATTTTATCAAGCCGAGTGACGATAGCAGAAAAAATCACTGACGATATCGTCATGTGCTTGTTGAATCGTATCGATAATTGATTCATTGTCAGAGAGTTTATTATCTAACACATTGACATTTTTTTAACAAGAATATCATTCAAGAAAATATGACTCGTTTTGAATTTTACTTGTTTGTCTTGAAATGCGACTATTTCGTTTGGATCCACATTTATGAGGTTTAACATCTCGGATATTTCATCTTCGATTATTTTCTTTACTTCTTTGGTTGTACATATTTATCCGGTGGGATTGTTCATGCATGAGAGAGATCCTTCCCAAATATCCAATCATTGTGCGATCAACAATTATATTTTAAGAACTATCTAAGAAGCGATTACTCGTATATTCTTGTACGATTTTATGGGGTGGTTTAGTTGATGATGATAAAGCGCTAAGGGCATTTAATACATGTTGGCAGCATATTGGTGGGACGGTTATTTTCTGTGTCGGTAGCGTGAAGTACCAGATCGGAATTTTTAATCGATGTATATAACGCATACATTCTTTAGGTGGCGCTAATCCATATGAATCAAAATAAACAATTGCACGCGGATCAATCGCGTATGCAACCCAGTGAGTTCCAGGTTTGGTTCTGTTATCGAGATTAGTGCTGCCTGTTTCAGTGTTGTGGTAATTGATCTCGCATAAAAGCACCTCTAATGTTTTTTCATCACTAATTGTTTTAGCAGCATCGAGTAAATCAAAATTTGACAGCGGAGTTAAATTGTTCCTGGTAGTCTCAGGCCGTTTCCGCTGTACCATGAATACGGAGCTCATGGTAGTCTTAAACCCTTTTTTTTTACTGATCGTCTATTTTGATTTTGGTATCTGCGCTCAGTCGCCTTCTTTAGTGCCTTCCCAGCGGCGGTACCAACAGCAATGTGGGCGGCAGCGGCAATTAGCGCTGGTAACGCAGCGAGAAGTGGAATTATAGCACCTGATTGTATTATGTCTTTGATCGCGGCCGCAGAGCGAGTGACCTGAATACCTTTTTTATCTTTGCTAGCATCATTAAAATGCTTAATCTACGAGCTGTCAGTGACAGTTTATTCTGACCACCAGACGTCTGATTGTGTTTTAACAACATTGTAGTTCCATTTTTTTTAGCTGAATCGGATTGTAACGTTTTAATCTGACCAAGAGTCAGAGTAACACTAACATGACTATATGACATTTTATTTAATACTGTGGCTGGTACATACATCATATTTGATTATTATTTCTTGCTATTATATTTGCATACTATGTAGGACAACAAAAGTAAGGTTTCTCACGGCCGACTGAGATCCTGCGAGAATATGCTATCGTATGTCGTCCTTTCTCTCTCTCTCTCTCTCTCTCTCTCTCTCTCTCTCTCTCTCTCTCTCTCTCTCTCTCTCTCTCTCTCTTTCTCTCTCTCTCTCTCTCTCTTAAAACTTGGGTAATTGGAACACATGTTAGATAAAGCCTTCTGCAATCTCAATTTGTTCATACATCAATACATGGACAAATTATTAACATTGACATAATCTCTTAAGAAAAAAATATTAATATGTGGACAATGGTCTGACAGCAACAGCAACGTATTGTATGTAGTATGTTCGTTTTAGAAGCGATTACCCATTCATATATTGCCCCCAAAACAGAGCTTTTCATGACTGAAAACATAATTGATTCTCTCTCTCTCTCTCTCTCTCTCTCTCTCTCTCTCTCTCTCTCTCTCTCTCTCTCTCTCTCTCTCTCTCTCTCTCTCTTATCTTCTGCTGTTAAGTAGACGAAGCACTCTGTAGCCGTCAATTATTGTTGAAGGATTCACGGACACACCCGTTACGTTAATCCGATTATATCTTACTTTTTATATCTGTCTTTCTATTTTTATATCTCGCGGACACAAACGCGCACAACGAAATTAAATCCCATTTTAAATGTGAGTCTATATTGTCATGGATATCATATTAAACTTACATGTTTCTTTTCCCTCTATACGTAGACATTCCAAATGCTAGGTTACACAATCATGTATACAGCATAGAAACAAGCTGCAATAATTCCAGGTAAAATATTCTTCCCGTTTCATATATATCATTGTTCACGGTATCTAGTTGACTTTTTGATTTAGACAATGTATATACTACTGCTAGTGAGTTGCATGGAATTCGGTCTATAGGATTTTGCATTCATGCTACAATTGACAATGTCCCTAATAATCTGATTATATACTTCCTTTTGATCACGCTTTCAAACATAACTCACTTTTGAAAAAAAAAATTAAATCTGAACTGCATTTCTGCGTTCATTTAGCATCCATATTTTTATACTTTAACATATGCCGCCGTCTGCACTTTTTCGCTCTAGGAAGAAAGACATTATATGTAACATGATCAATTATGTGTGTCTGTTTGGCACAGGAGGGAAAACCTTCGATCTAGAAGTCGATTTTGGGGTTCAGTTTCACTTTTGATTCAATTAGTTGCAATCTTAGTGCAGTTTCAGAATACTATATTAACATAATAATACGTTAATGCAAAAAATAAATAAATAATATGCGATAAACCTTTATCTATGTCAACATTTGTTTGAATGAAGTCATTATAAACAATGTGTAGTTCAACCTTCTTATATATTGTTTCCACTAATCTATACAATTTCTGAAAAGTTTATTATAAGGCTTATGCTTTAGAAACAATACTTGTTCTAACCCATACATAATATACATTGTTGGATCTTTATAAAATAAATAAATACCAATGAAGTCTGATCGAAACAAGTGAACGGTATATAAACAACTAAAACGGACAACACTTACTGTCTGTAAATATGCCTCTTGCTCACGAAAATAATTGTAGCAACAATAGTCAACACACGTTCAACGTAAGAGACTTTGGCATCATTTGTGTATGATATTTGATCTGATGAGCTTTGTCAGGTCATTACATCCATCTTATGTTTTCTCTTTCACTCATTGTAAAAGCTTTGTCAGGTCATTACATCCATCTTATGCTTTCTCTTTTACTCATTGTAAAACTGTTTACAATTGAACATTTGAAAAGTAGCATTCAAGCTTCTTACGAAGACCGAGTATAGATAACTCGAAGCTAAATGTATAATGGAGAATATCATATATATATAGCTATGCATAATTTAGTATATTTTCTGAGTATTCCATGAATTACTTGCTTATTTAACTTTTCGTTTTCACACATATTGTTAAACCTTGTTTGAATCTTTTGAAAGATAACCTTGTCAAATACATGAAAGAAAAACCTTTTGACGTCGACAAAGAACATAAACTGTCTCGTAGTTTGGTTCGCAGCCTCTTTTGAATAACGGCTATACGAGAAAGAAACAAAAACATAAATAACTAAGTGAAAGTAGCACAAAACACTCACCATCGAGATCGATGCATATAGATTCGTAGAAAAGATAATAATTTCACTTTCCTCTTTTGAACAGCGTTTAAATTACCAAACGTCTGCACATCCTTACCACTGATGAAATATTAGCATGTTCAGATGGATGCTACGGGATATTCATGTGTTTTCATTGTTGCAACTGTATTATTAGTTCAGTGCTTTTTTGTTTATCCTTTGACACACAATGACTTTATACATCTGTTCACCTGATGAGCAATGCATATTTATAACAAACAGCGAAATTCGCCTCCATTCGGAGAGCCAAGAACTAATCGCTGCAGATATCCGAATGTTCTGATTGAAAATAAACTAAATATAAAAATACTTCACTTAGACTTGTACTAAAATTCTGAAATATGTTCAAAAGATAAGGCAAGCAAAGAACAATCATCGCGAAAAATGGAAGATTCCACTTGCTTTGCATACATCTACAGAATAGAAGCCTGAATAAAATATAATGTAGCCATCAATATAAATAGTTTTCATTTAGTTACTTATCATTCCATTTATTCGCTCTCCTTTTCCAAGGTTAGTTTAGTGACTGTATCGCTGAATGAAATTTTTAAGAAGAGAGTTCTGTGAATTTGAGTAATAAGCCGTTTAAAGTATAATCATTTAAATTCAGTTTTAATATCTTGCACTGTGCTCGTGTGGTCATATTGTACCTAATTTATACACATACAGCTAATACTTTGCTGTAATATATATAGCGAATATGCTATTTGAGTGTAAATAGTAATATAACAAGTTAGAATAGACCAATAATCTTACTATACAATCAGAAATCAGTATGAATAGTACATTAATCTATTTCTGTTCATGTAATGTCCGCATGGATATAATGTTGATGAGCTCAAAACGCGTGAATAGAAGTTACTACAGTTTGATCAAGTTTGATGATTGTTTGCACGTTATGTCATTCATATCAAATGATGTTTTTTGTTGTGTCTGATGACGTCATACTAACTTCAAAGACATCGTGAATAAATATCTCTTTTGGTGCGTATGGAAAACATGCATTGCTAGGACAATAAGCAACTTTGCTTTGTAAACGTAGTATGTAGCACGTTCGATATCCTATATGCCAGCTTGTTTTGGAAACAGTATCATCAAATATAGCGCGCGTTAAGAGAGAAGACGAAGTTGATAAAGGAAAAAACACGTTTTATATAATTGCTTGAGTATCAAGGCGGAACAACGCCACATGTATGATTCAAACGAGAAACAAAATAAAATGGTAAAAGATGAAATGACAACAAAAGAGTAATTTAAATAATTTAACTAAATGGAGAATGGTATACATTTATTTTGTAATTATTTGTTTCGGTTTTGTAATACGCCTTTATTTAACTCAAGGACACTTCTAACATGTGGCGGGTTCCGCCTCGCTGCTGCACATACATACATACATACATACATACATACATACATACATACATACATACATACATACATACATACATACATACATACATACATACATACATACAAACATACATACATACATACATACATACATACATACATACATACATACATACATACATACATACATACATACATACATACATACATACATACATACATACATACATAAATACATACATACATACATACATACATACATACATACATACATACATACATACATACATACATACATACATACATACATACATAAAAATAAATGGGGATTTCTAATGTGTACATAATCAGTGATGTATACCAAATACAACGGAGTGGAAGAATAAAACAAACGTGTCTGCAATAGTCAGAACCTTGAACATTTTACATGTCTGAGATTACATGAATGTCAATTGCAATGGTAGTTTCATAATTTCCTGGCAATTGAGAGAACAGCCTGATCGGTACTCTAGTGATTATAAGATTCATGCGTTATTGTGTCAGAGAAAATTTCGTTAAAAGTTAAAAAAAGACAATAAGATAGATATCCGAATGTGTTCTGAAATAGTGTCACTAATATCTTACTCTCAAAATCAAAATGAATCAAATACTAAATGAACTGAATACTCTCCAATCATCCCATCAGAAACAATTAACATTATATTTTGCAATTATCCCATCAGTAACAATTAACTTCGAGTACTATATTTTTATAATGTAAAACGTGTTCAAATCAGTACTTTCATTAGGATACTCCTGTCGCTGAAAGAACATACTCAGATGATAATACACACTTCTCCCAGGTGGTTTTTAATATTTACTTTGGAATGCATGTAGGTGCTTAGATATTATATCCATATCAAATTCATAGTCAATATTGATTTTGTACAGGTTCATGTATTGTTAAGATCATGTTTCTTTGAGAATGATAATGTCCGTTCTTCCCCGTAAAAATGGAAAACAAAAACGTGATATTCGAAAAGATCAAAATACTTCTCGCATTTTCTTTACAATGTCTCAGAAATGTAAAATAGTACGAGTAGCTCACAATTGTTCTACACTGTTATAGACTATAATTTGTTTGCTGTGACTAGTGTCGTTAGACTCCGTTACACTACGATTGTTATGATTCTTTATCGTAACATCTTCATTGGTATACAATGTATGGTGTTATATATATATATATATATATATATATATATATATATATATATATATATATATATATATATATATATATATATATATATGAAACTAGTCGCACAAATTTATCGGCGTTTGTTTTGTTTTTTTATCCCAAATCTCTCTCTCTCTCTCTCTCTCTCTCTCTCTCTCTCTCTCTCTCTCTCTCTCTCTCTCTCTCTCTCTCTCTATATATATATATATATATATATATATATTGTTACATATATTTGATTTCAGTCATTTATTTTTATTTTAATTGTTTGTTTGTCAGATTCAAATTTGACATTTTAAGTTTAGGATTCATTCCTTGGGAGATGACCTGTACTTTACAAATAAACTCCAGATGTTGACCTCATTTCTGACCTAGCCTCAGAGTTGTAAACAAGCTTTCAAAATGATTGGTTGATTCCAAGGACATTATGGAGCTTTGTCGTAAACATCTTTTTTTAGTTGGGTCATGTGCACGAGATTGTCTGAATGTAAAATTTTTCTAAAGATTCTAGAAGATCATGTGACCCCTTGTATACGTAAAAACAGGTATATAAATTATGTTTTGAAGCGAAATATTTAGTAGAATTTCTGCTGTTAGAATATTAAGTTGTATTGTATTGAGTTATTTTAAATTACCATATACTGGAAATTATTTCAATTCGTTTGGATCAAGAGGATTTATTTTGTTATTTATGTGGAAAATAATTGTGCTCACTGAATTTCATTACACCAGAACTGACTTCATCACGTGACATCGTCTTCCATCTTGGATGCTTCACTAAGATTCGAATTGTTAATTATTTGGATATTTTATAGCCAGGACTTTTGCTATTTCACCAGTGGATTATATTTTGAATTATTTTTGGATTCATTTTGGAATCGATTCTTAAAACCGTAAGTTTATTTTTTCTTTTCTGGAAAATATTTGTGCTCAATAAATTGTTAATTAAGTTTTTACAAGCTTGTTATTTTCACTCTTTCTATGTTACTATTTATTCGAGCCAAAGCACGTAACAATATATATATATATATATATATATATATATATATATATATATATATATATATATATATAGATAGATATATATATATATATATATATATATATATATATATACGTGTGTGTGTATTTGTGTTGTGTGTGTGTGTGTGTGTGTCTGTTGTTAATTTTTGAGTTGCTTATCTTCACGTAAAGTCTAAACTAAATCCATACCTAAACGTTAACATGAACCTTATTGCAGACATTTTGATAATTCGCACGTGTTCCTTGTGAAATTTTGTTTTGTGCTAGTATTTAATGACTATATGCTTAGGACAAACTTAATCCGAACATTGAAAGACCAGAAACCAATAGTATGTTATACGTTTTTAAAGTAATACGACCGTTTCGTCAAAAACTAAGTAAAAACAAAGAACGTCACGAACACGTTTTGTAAAATTCAAGATATAATCTTTTTCTCTAAATTCGAAAACGACAATTGAAAAAAGAATAAAACAAACGTGTCTGCAATAGTGAGAACCGTGAACATTTTACATGTCTGATATTACATAAATGTCAATTACATTTGTAGGTCATGAATGTCCTGGCAATTGCAATCGGTACTCTAGTGATTATAAAATTCATCAGTTACTGTGTCAGAAAAAATGTCCTTAAAAGTTAAAGAAAAACGCAAGAAGATAGATATCCTAATGTGTTCTGAAATACTGTCACTTATGTCTTATTGTCAAAATCAAAATGAATCAAATACTAAATTAATTGAATGCTAAATGAATTGAATACTAAATGAATTGAATACTAAATGTATTGAATACTGAATGAATTGAATACTAAATGAATGTAATACTAAATAAATTGAATACTAAATAAATTGAATACTAAATGAATTTAATACTAAATGAACTTAATACTAAAGGAATTTAATACTTTGCAATAAGCGCAACATTAACAGTTAACTTGGAATGCTATATTTTTATAATGCATAAAGTGTTAAAATCAGTACTTTCGAAAGGAAGCCTCTGGCGCTGAAAGAACATAATGAGCATGATAATATAAACAGTGAAATATACATTTCTAATGTGGTTTCGATATTTTCTTTGGAATGTATGTAGGTGCTTAGAGATCATATCCATATCCAATTCAAATTCAATATTGATTTTTTAAAAGTTCATGCATTTTCCAGATCTAGTTTTCTTGAGAATGATGTCCGTTCTTCCCCGTAAAAAAAAAAGTTCCTATTCGAAACGATCAATCAATTTCCCGCATTTTCGTTACAATGTCTCTGAAATGTGAAATAGTCCGAGTAGCTGAAACTTGTTCTACACTGTTATAGACTTATATCTATCTGCTGTAAAATAGTCCGAGTAGCTAAAACTTGTGCAGCACTGTTATAGACTATAATTTGTTTTTCTGTGACTAGTGTAGTTTGACTACATTACACTGCAATTGGTATGGTGCTTTATAATAAGATAAGCTAGATAATAACAAAGATAAAGGGATTTTCCAAGCGTGTACTATGATGACACTGAACTCCTACGTTATTCTGGATTGATTGCCAATGAAGCAACATAATGTGCAACAATATCAATGCCTTTTTACCCACGATATCAGTAAGTATATCGAAGGGATGCAAATTCAAAATACGTTTCACTGATCTCTTATTTATATAATGTCTGAGGTCGAATACCATTTACAACAGCTATAAATTATAATGTGTCCTCCAAATGTATAATAATATATCATGCATTACAGCTGCCGTAGCAATACGTTGACCCGGATTGCCTAAACGAGCAACCATATTTGACAAACAAATCACAACATGGACTTCAATAGTTCCTCTTTTGTTTACCTAAACTGTACACATATCTTCTTTCCACAAATCAAGTTTAGCAGCATGAATATTAACATTAGTATAGGTAAGACCGAAATATGTTAATTAACTGGTACTCCAAGTGTCGCAATCTCTTCAGTACCACCTCTGAAATCAAACCTGCATCGAATGATGATGGCATGAAATATCCTATCACGCAAGTAAGGCAGCGGTATATACGGTAAACTATCCAAAGAACCAAATTTAATATTAGTGATCGATACTTGTAAATGCGTTTACTGCAGATAGTTTTAAATCAGTAAAATGAGAAAAGGAATATTGCAGCCTCAGGTTCTAGTATTAAGAAAACAGCAATGCTCTATCCGTAGACCGAAAGAGCAGCTTAAGAGTCTCAAGTACCTGCCTTGGTGATGAATGAACTTTGTGATGTCAAAGAATAGGGTCGTTCTTCATTGTCAAATACACATTGATCTTATTTTGTTGACCAGGCGTGTTTTGTACGCGTTTGATGGTTATATAATTATACAGATATCGATATATGGATAAATAGATGCATATACATACATATATACATACGTACACGCACGCACGCACGCACGCACGCACGCACGCACACACACACACACACACAAACACACACACACACACACACACACACACACACATACATACATACATACATACATACATACATACATACATACATACATACATACATACATACATACATACATACATACATACATACATACATACATACATACATACATATATACATACATAAAATGGAACTAACAGTTGTAAAGCAAAGTTTGATACTGGTAGCAGCAGAGGAGGCGTGTCTCAGAAACTTTTAGAAGCTTGGACGAGGCAAACTAAGGCTTAATGGTAAATGCCTAATAGAAGCGTCGACAAGGCAAACTAAGGCTTTCTTAAAATTGTTAGCAATTTCATCGTAAAAAAAAAGCGTCGCGGGAGACGCCATATGGTCGTCGCGCCCCCATTGCTGCTATGTGGTTAACGATTTTTTTAGGATGAAAATCATTTACGATTTCTCAAACAGACTAATTTGTAAAACATCAATCAATTATTGGATTGGTCAGTGAGTTTGAAATTAATTCTCGTTAATGAATCATTTTGACATCGCATATACACTGGATTAACTGGATTCTCAATGATTAGAAACCCTGGATGAGCTGTTGGTGCTAAGGAATATAAAATATATCCCTGCTGAGCTTGATCTGATCGCTCAAGATTTATTTGATAATTTTCTTCGATGACATCACATACTAAATTTAGCGCTATCACCGTGGATATATTGACGTTGAACGGAGCAATATGCCAACCACCGCCATCTGAGTCATTATTATGTCTGAGGATTGTTGGTCTTTTTCATTGCGTTTTTTCCAACCGTCGTGAATTTTTTTTAAACCTTCATCGATGGCGTCGTTGAGAGAATATTTTAGTTCAAGTACGTTATATCCTGGAAATTTAAAATCGGGGATATCTTCTACACGTATATTATATTTGTTTGCAAATTCTACTCTACGAGAACCATCCTCGGCATTTAATACTGCTTGAATAAGTCGTATGTTAAATAGTTCCATATCGTGCATAATTTGATTTAATATTTCCGTGTATTTGATGATTGAAGTTTTCGACGATTGTTCTTGCCGTAATTTACCTAAATGATTTTTATGTTCTCGTTTAAAAAGATCAAAAATTTTCGAGACGTGCTCGTGAAAATATGCGAGCTGAGCGAGCTCAATCCCCCCCCCCCCCCCCTCGGTCGTCGAAACCACCGATTGGCCTGTTTAAAAAGATAAGGAAAGGGTCCTGTTAAAAGTAACGTATAATCACTACCGATTATTTTAGGGTTAAAATCATGATATGATCGTTCATCTGTGACATAATCAGATTTGTGTGGTTCGGGTGGTAAATTAACGGGTTCTTGTTCAGGAGGATTTTCATGCCATCCTAGCACGGTTCTAATAGAACTCTGATAAATATCTACGACATACCAGGGTGAGTTTATCTCGACCGTAGATGATAATGTCGGCTCGTGAACCGTTATAGCGATTTTCGATTCTTTTCCAGTAATAGAATGTATTCTCTGTTGTAATTCGTTATTGATTTGTTCAATTTGGTATGACCCTGTTGATATTGAAACAACGTTCCAGTCTGAAGTTCCGTCTGCGCGATTCTTATTTGCAAATACCAAAGAATTGTTTGGTTGTTGACCGCCAAACGCTACCGACATAATATTAGGCCAACCGTGATATGCTCGTAGTTTTGCCAGCGCTATCTCTTTCACGGGAATCGGAGTTGGGAAATTCACACTGAATTCAGGACGCGTTGAGGTTATTGATATCATGCTTGTTTTTACCGGGTTGGTATTTTCTGCCATTCGTTGAAGTAGTTCTTGCGATGTTGTTATCGCTGCTATTATTATTATTATCCTGCTCTAATTTCGAAATCGTGGAATCATAAATACGCACCATTGCTGAGAATTCACTATCGAATATTAATGTGTCATCTAGTGACGATGATATCATTGAGGATAATTGTGAGTACGCGGTTGCTACAACATGGAATTTAACTACGTAGTCGCGCAGTTTACTCTGGCTGCACGATATTCTTTTTTGTTATTATTGAAATAATTCCCGCGATTGTTGTCGCCGCGGATATGCAAATTGGAACTACAACCGGGGCAATCATTGTCACCGATGAGAGTATTATTCCGGCTCCGGTGATTATACCACTCACCGAGTACACGGTAACATCAACTGCGGTGATTCTTCGTCGGTATTTCTTTATTTTTGTTTGATACCCTTCAGTGATGGTTTTGACTTTAGATTGAAATTCTCTGACCTGATCATAGCGATACTGTTGTGATGTTGTCATTTTATTTTCAAATTGTTTACGATTTCAATTGAAACCGCTAGTAAAAATCCATAGGATTTTCAGTTCTATTGTTTACTTAAATCCACTACGATTTCCACGTACCATGTTGTTGAAACCCTGGCTAAATTTCTATTAGTGGATGTTATCGTGAACCGTTCAACTGTGTCCTTGTCGATGATTGTTGATATCGTATTGTTGACTCCAGATGAACTCGACCATGAAATATTAAACTGAGTCGGTGTCACTAGTGGTAATCGATAAATACCTTTGACGGTTTCAGTGATATTTAATATAGTCCACGCAAATGAGGAATTTTTATTATTTCAATGATTGTTATCATCCTCGCTGCATCAGTTTTGATTGCCTCGGTGGACATTTTTGTATCTTCGATGAATTTTTTAATATCCAGGAGTTTTATGTAGAGATTATCTAATGTGGTTCCAAGAAATTTATCCACAATGTTTTTACGAAACGTTGAAAACTGCTTTACGTGCTCTTCAATATTTGGATTGAAGTGATGCAAATTCCAACATAGAATTTTTTATCTCTGTGAGTTTTGGTGTGGTCACTGGTGGATTACCGAAAAATTCTACTACGGATTTATCAATGTTATCTACGATGGATTTTTGTAATTTATAAAATGTAACTATATGATCGTTGTATTCATCGCGTAGAGTTTTTAATGGTTCTAAATCGCTAATTCGTTTCGCAAACGTTGACATAAGTACATCTGGTTTGAGTTTACCCTGATCGAAAAATACCGTGATGGCGCCTTCGGCTGCGTCTCGTCGTTTAACTAAAATATCATCAAGGGAAACATTACTAGCATTCATTTTACCCTGACGATCTTGAAATACAACTATTTTACCGGGATCAACACTTGGAAGAATTTTTGCACTCTAATTTTCTCTGTTGCGTTGATGAGAGTTTTAATATACATTTCCCATAACTGCACTAACATGTTTAAAATTGTTGTTCAGATGTCTCAATCTTGATTACAAAAGCAGTTTGAAATTTGTACACAGTGCATCAGGCATTATTTCTAAACGGTAAAAAGTGCTCTTCGTGTTTCATGATATTCGCATGTGCTAATCACTGGACACAATGGCATTGGTAAATTTCATTTTATGAGAGAATCACATCATTGTCAAAACAGATTACGAGACCTTGTAAACTCTCTTCATAGTGAGACTTTACAAGAAACAATATTTGGCATTGATCTTAAATATAAGATAATATAATAATAATATAGCAATATACTATCACATGCCATATGCTTTAACACTTTTCCTGGACAGCTTTAATCTATTAATGGATGTAATAGCATTTACTGATCGGATTAACATAGCGTCAATAAACTCAAATGAAAGACGACCATAAAAAACGTACGGCAGAAACAATGACTCTGCCAATGCAGGCAAATTTTGTTTTTATGTCCACCATAATTTTTCAAGTAAGATTGTATATAAAACAATTGTTTTACTTAGGAACCGTAGGCAGTTGAGGAATTATGTAAATAAAAGTCTAATGACGTTAATTTAATTACATATGTGCTACATAAGGAAACTATTGAAATGTAACTGATATATTTGAATTGATGCGCACTTACATCTTTACCCAGAATTCAGTGGTCCAGTCACGGGCTGAATATTAAGACTTCCCGACTAGATACATTTATTATATCACCATTGTTCTCGGAAAGGATTATTGTTGACTGAATATGCCTTCTGCTCTTTTAATCTGGTGAGAGAATTGTTCCTGCTAAAGAGAACTATTTACAACAGACGTGATATGCTGATAACTGTTCAAATGCAACGTTCCATACATTTTGCATTATATGCAGTAAAAGGATGATCATATTTTTAAAATAAATGAAGATATGAAGAATACAAATTTAGTTTAATTTTGATGCAACTGGAATTAACCATGCTGCAATGACTATTTCTATATGTTATGGCATTTTGTTCTAGTCCCTAACTTACAAACATATATTTGCCGTAATATATCATGTTGATAATTCAGGTAATCAATTACATATATTTTAAAGTAAATACATACTTCTTTATAATAATGTATGTGTATAATTCTCAAATTATATATATATATATATATATATATATATATATATATATATATATATATATATATATATATATATATATATATATAGATGTTTACCATACTCCTGTCAAAACACAAATTCAAAGTCAATATGAGATGATGTTTGAGCTATCTACTTAGTCCATATCAATGGAATGGGAATTTTATATAATGCGAAGCAGTCAATCACAGGTGCCCGAGTTGTAGCATACTTATTACAGTTTGGTTTTTATTATAAGTAATTCGACAGGACACGTTATTTCGACACAATCAGGCAATACATCTAATGACAGACAACTATATATAAGACACCATCAGTCAATATATCTAACGGTAGTTCATAAAATTAAGATGATTTATTTTTCGGTTAGACCATATAATATTTATATTGGATTATGACGCCTAAGTAAGTGAAACCTAACAGCGGTTGTGATGCAAGTTATTGAATTAGACATGTCATAAATATAGTAGACAAATATGAACTTAATATTAATATTGCAATATATACTTTGCTGACTTATGAATCATGGCATTCAGGTTAGAAACTTATTTTATACTTGACTGATCACATATATAAATCGATCAATATATCGGGTTGTTGTTGTTTTGTCCCGTGTTGAGACAATCTGGAAATTAGAGCAAGGAAGTTGTTTTTGTGACGAACAAAGGTAACGAATGTGGTGAGGGATGTTCCTCTGGTGTATAGTTTGAAACTAAATCATCAATGTTAAGTGAAATATGCGATACGGCCCAATCATGTAGCTGTATGTCTTGGTGATGAAACTTCATGTGACTCATACAAAGGTTCAATAGTAGATGGAACAAATATAACATATGATGTATACATTTCTTATTGTATATTCAGATAATGGGTGTGTTGACTGATGTCTATCCGACATATTGTTTGAAATTGAAGCATTCATGCCAATAGAAAATGTAGATGGAATTAAGCTAACATAGTAGATTTTAAGTTTATATTTTGATATTCAAGTTGTTGGCTTGTGAATGTGGTAGTATGCATGTCCTACTGTTGTACAATGACTTCAATATAGTACATAATCATCTTAAGTAATAATGAAGTTACTTTTCTATGTAAATGCAAAGTCAACCTCTTGTCCAGAACCAGACTTGTGATGAATAATCTGGAATCCACATGTAAATATAATGCCTTTCTACATTCATCTCCTGACATCACCTTGATACAGGAAAAGCTGGGACACTCTCTTGCGGACGTAGATGCTTACCAAATGTTCTCAACATAAGACATATTCCAAGGATAATTCGCGTAGTCAAGAGATAATCCCATATAGTTTTGTGAAATTAAATGCTGGCATGTAACACTCTGCATTTTGAAACAAGCCCATAACTAGTCATGTTAAGCAAATAATATATCATTCAGTAGCAGGGAATCATTTATCATATTGCGTGAGCGAAAAAAAGTTGTACATCAATTATGCAATCAAATATATTAGAAGTGTCTGAATTGCAATATCTGGCTTTATGAGATTCATACGCTTAGAAAATGTAATATGTCTGGACGTCAGCTTATCAACGGCAAATCAATAATGACGTACGAAATTCTGAATTGATTTAGATTAATCAGTACCAAACAGACCAACATATCCAAATTAGTCTTCACTCATCTCACGAGTCAACTTTTTAAGTTAAAAAAGCAATCATATATTTTGTTAGGATTGATAAGTGTACATAATTAAGGGTAGGTTTTCCACCTAAATATCAAGGAATGCAAGCGTCATTTACAGTATGTATGCGTATTTTTCATCTTAACCGGATCTAATGGTGGGGCTAAATAGCACCTGTGATCACGGGAACACCAGGCAAACGTCTTTATACAACATAAATGGGTTTCAGAAAGAAAGCCGATGGTCCGTGAACCGATACACGCACAGCATTATTGACAGTGATGACCAGCGATAGACTTGTCTAAATACGTAACGCCAGGTATTAAACTGTCTACGTTCTTCATGTTTAAGATTTACCATTACACATAGGCTATGGATCTTGAACAAACACTTGATGACAATGTTGCATATTTATTGAAGGACCATTAATTCAACTTGCAATAGCATACCAATAACGACATCCAATAAACTGTTTCAATAATTTTGAAGTGGAATGCAGACACACGTAAGCATCGATAAAGTTTCCATCCATTATACTGAAACGACACCATTATTTCGACCAGTACAAATAAAGTCTAATCAAGAAGTATGCCACGTGCACACATAAAATGCTAACATGTTGATAAATTATAGTACACACAATGTCTTTATTAACAGATGAAATGAGAGGAAATTGCACATCATTTACCAGCGAGAAACTTCGATTAGCGCAAATCGCAACCACTGTGAAATTCGTCCTCAAGTCATACGGATTTATCGCAGGAGCTACATTTTATACAGTTCAATACCGGCATATTAATTACGTTAGGATAATATCAATCAGCATGTATTAATTCGTGAATTCGCAGTAGTTAAGCAGAAACAGTGTAAAATGTAATCCTTACTGGATTACCTGTACAAGTAAAACTATGGATCTATTCTCCAGACATTATGAGCATAACATACTTCGTTACACACCAATAATACATCACAGATTCAACGGCGTTTTCAAAAACTTCACCTCAATGGGTTAGAAGACTCGATCAATTTAAGTGTACACAATCTAACACTTTTCACTTTATAACTACTAGATGGTATGATCGATGTCAAATTTATTTGTAAAAATGATTTCCTTTCTACCAAACTAATACACTATTCAATGTGCGATTGCACTGTGATGCATTACTGGAAAGGATAAATCTAAGCATAAGCACAATACTGTCTGAACAAATGTGCTATATATTTGCAATAAGTGTGTATCATATCAGGGAAACATCAGGTGAAATGGAGTCTATTGCATCATGCGTTTCGTTCGCTTGATGCTTCTTTATTCCTCTGTCGCTCTATGTCTCTCTCTATCTATATATCTGACAAAGTGACCTCAGATTTATTGATACTTTCATGTATATTGTCACCATCTAACCCAAGACGACTTTACCTTGTGTCATGACTGTACTAGTTCACATGCAACTAAACAGGTTTTGCAGGAAATTAGTACGATAGTTTGAAAGCTTATTGCTAATCCATCTTGATAAATTGTTTCTCAAAACTTTGATTTGCGAAAAGAGTTGAAAAATTGCTAAAGGACCAAATATACTCTAAGTTTGTATGAAGCTTCTTTAAAATAATGTCCACATTTAAGTTGGCAGATAACACAAGTCGATGCTTTGGCAAGATATTTCGTAAAGTATTTATGGTTATGTTCTTTAGCATGTCTTCATTGAATGATATTGTTTTCTGTGCATGAAAACTTGGAAGTTTTGTTTTACAATGTACATATTAAAATATTATCACTAAATAAATGACGTTGTTAACTGGTTTATGATGTGTTATGTGCTTTTCTTGCATTGATATATTTCGCTTACTCTGCAACTTTTAAGATTTTAATTTTCTGTATTATCATGATGCCTCTAAATTATTATTCACATGCAGTGATCTTTACATGTTTGCTAACAACACATTATTTCCATTAATATTCCAAATGTTACTGTGTCTTTAATAATGCGCTTTTTCTATTTTAGAGTGGTTATATCGTTTACAGGTGGATTATTATATATATATATATATATATATATATATATATATATATATATATATATATATTCATGCTGTTGTTTCTCTCTGACCATTTTGTGCCATAGTTGACATTTTCTATTGCAGTAAAGTCGTGTCATTTTCTATTGTACAAAATTCGTGCCATTTTTCGACTTTTTTAAATTCGTGTCATTTTCTACTGGATCAAATTATTAATAATGAGACTATTATCATCTTTAATACATACATTGTAAAAGTTATTGTATCTCGATTAAGGTTCGCAAATTCATAAAGAGTAGGGTCCCCGAGTGGGCGAGTGGTCTAAAATGCTCTCCGTTAAAGATCACTGCCATCTCATCTCTGTCTGCGTTGGTTCGAGTCTAAGATTCGGCTAAAGTAGTTATGTGAGAAAGCTTGCCAGTAGCTTCTCGTGGGTCGGTGGTTCTTTCCTAGTGTTTTCCTGGTTTCTTACTTCCCCAATAATACTGGTTGTCATGCATGGCCTATCGTGTGCTGAAACAAAGTGTTAAACCCTACAACAACAACAACAGCAACCATAAGGAGTAAACATACGTGCTTAGTCAGGCATACATACATACATACATACATACATACATACATACATACATACATACATACATACATACATACATACATACATACATACATACATACATACATACTGACCTAACAGTTCTAGAGCAGAGTAAGAAACTGGTTGAGATTTTGGATTGGCTGTTACTAAATTTAGCCATATGTAATATGTTATGGAATACGTGTGTGACTCAAATTCGTGTTCATATCATAGTGCTTGAACGTAGATGGAAACAGGCACGAGTCATATCGGACTCTTCACAAATTCTACACTTTTTTACTATTGAAATTCTGTAAAACCCTTTAAACTATAGCACACATGAGAATGCTAGTAACTAATGCAAATATTTATAAAGTCTTTTAACCGTGGGTAGTATAGTTTATGAACAGTAATGAAGAGTGCACGATTCCTGCACAGAACCCTTTCATACTGGGTCCCTCTTCTCTCCATATTAATATTGTTATGTTTAGTTTATATTTTATTATAATATGATTTCGTGCTTTCTATGAATAATGTACATCCTTTGTAGTGAACATATTTCCTAAGTTCTTAGAATGTAGGCCGCTTCTAATTACAACATTTTCGAAAACAAAATGTTACAACAACCGTATGACTAGTTATAACGGCGACGTGATTCCTACACAGGTTTGACGGAGAGACACAGTTTGCTAATATTCCATCAGTATCATGTAATCATACCCCATTGTATAATGAAAGCACCATATAAATCAGACCAGTCCTCAATCTAAAAAAGAGGTTTTGCATTAAAAAAGGCCGATTAGTCTTAACACATTTATTTCTAATCATTAAACTGAAGTCCGTAGCACACACTTTCGAATTTCATTCTATCAATAACACAAGTGGATTGATCGTTCAAAAGTATGTCCAAATCACATATCTTTAGCACTTCTTCTTAGTTGCTGATACTTCAAGAGCAGAATTGATACATATTCTTGATGTACACACACGCACACACACATACACATACATACACAAATACACATACACACACAAAACAACAAGGGGAGTGAGATATTTAATTTATATTGTGTACGTAAAGCTTGAAGTTTCAGTATGTATAGGTTAGACAGCAAAGAACTTGGGTTTTATATGTTTAATACAGTTTTCAGCTCTAAACATACCAAATCTACGTTCAAACTGAGTGGTTGGTTATTAACTACTTTTGGATAAATAGTTATCGTAGTTTTGTTATGATTTTGTATTGCTTTTGTGTTTTTTTTCAACTACCGGTATCGTGAATTAGTGCAGCCAAATATAATTGAATGGAGCTTTGACATTGTTCAAATATTATGACAATACTAATTTTGAGCAGAAAACATTTCCACTACATTATCTCATTAAACAATATATTTGAGAGTCGGTATGTATTAGAAAAATCATTGGCATTGGTGATCAAAACAAACCTTTTGTCCCTGAACCATTTACCACATAGTGTGCATACCGTTATTTACTGTACATCACACTACCGATAACAAACCACTTTGCTTTACAAGCAACTAAATACAGGTGAAGATACTTTGTGGCTGTCGTTTATTTGTAAATCACATGTCAACAAAATTCCTGATATTATAGTATTTACAATTATTTAAGTTCATTCGTTTACTGCTTCCTGCCTATTATGTATCCGTCCTAAGCGTGCGGGTAACAAACCGCTTTGGAGCCTCTTGTTCTATAGACGATACCGTACGTGTTTGTCTTCTCTAAATACAAACATGTTTGTGTCGTAAATGCATTTATTATTGTAATTGTATTTTTGTAATGTAGATTTTTGTCATATTTACACTGATATAAGTAAAGTGCATTTTTACGGTATGGTAGAGTTTAATGATTACTGATTAGCTGAAGATTAAATACTTATTTATAAAGCTCATAAAAATAGTACATAGTGTTTAAAAGACTTTGTACAAATTTGGTGTATGCCTATTAGCTGTATGTCGGATAATGTTTTCCTTTCATTGAAAAGTTTGTTCTCTCATTGTAATGTTCCTCGGTAAATGAGAAGCAATTCAGATGGATAAGGTTAGATCTACAAGACAAAAAGGCTAAAGATGAGTTGATGGCGTGTACGTAAGACTCAGCCAAACTGTATACTTGAATGTTTGTCAAACCCTTGTTGGATGTAACGATTTCATATAATATCTAAATATGTAGTCGATGCTATTCTGTATATATGTTACATATAAATTGTAATATTATGCAAAATCTTTTCGTTGAAATTTGCTTTCAAAGATTTTAATTCGGAGGAAAGTGTCAAAGCGTATTAACACTATAAATGAAAGGGACTGGAATGATGCTAGGCTATCTTAGTGCAGTTGTATGCTTTAGTGCAGGGGTCTCAACCCCGCTGCCTGAAGGCAATATGCAGCCCGCCCGCAAAGCTGTTTTTGTGACCCACAAAATGATTGGCGTTAGAAGGTGTCATGAGAGATAACAGAGGTAGTTCGGCCTTTGGGCCCATTAAAATGCCTTCATTCATCCTTATGAGCAGTTTGTGCGTGCAACTTTTTCTTTTTTGTATGCTTTATTACAGGGGTCTTAAACACGCTGCTCGAGGTCAATATGCGGCCCGCCAAGGCGTATTAGGTGGCCCACAAAATGATAATACAGGTAGTGTGGTCCTTCGCCATTCAAAATGCCTTCAATCGGTTCTATGGGTAGCTTGCGCGTGATACCTTTGCTCTTTTGTAATCACTTGGAATATCATGATAAATTCCATGAAATTATTTATTGTACCTAAACTTGCATCAGAATTCAACATTCATTAAAGTTTACCTAACATTGCGTTGGTATACTGTTCGACAACATTCTCCTATTTATGTGTTATTCGATATTCACAGATTGGACAAACATGCTGCCAAAAAGAAAGATGCTGCAAAGGTATGCACAGAGATTACAAGTGAGGTCAAAGGAAGGATCCATGATATGGGTCATATTCTACAGTAGTTTTCCAGCATTAACAATAGCTAAAAAGACCATATTTAGCTGTTATGTTGATACTTTTCAAGTTTTCAGCCTCTGCCGCAAACTGACAACAATTGTCAATAACTAGACGCAGTGAATTTGGGAGCTTACATTTTTAAATGGACTCACTACACAGTCAATGTGTATCAAGCACCAGTGAATAATCTCGTTCTGGCAGAAAATAATGTAAGACTTGCTTTGAAATTTGTATTTCTTTCAATTGACGATCATCTTTGTTGGCAAAGTCTAACCTAACTATACATGGATGATTTGGAATATAGTGCCTTCGTTGTGAATGGTGTATTGACACCTTCTTGGAAAAAAGTAGAAGCAATAAGGTTCCGTCCTTATCAAATATAATCATTTGCAATGGTAGAGATATTTTAATATATATGGTGTATATCAACAGATCTTCAAATATGATGCACATTACACAAAACGATGTAATGCCTTTGGTAGTGCTCACGAGGCAATTATGACAAACGTTACATTTAATATATATATATATATATATACATATATATATATATATATATATATATATATATATATATATATATATATATATATATATATATATATATATATATATATATATATATATATATATATATATATATGTATATATATATATATATTTATATATATATATATATATTTATATTTATATTGTTACGTGCTTAGGCTCGAATAAACAGTAACATAGAAAGAGTGAAAATAACAAGCTTGTAAAAACTTAATAAAACATTTATTGAGTACAAATATTTTGCAGAAAAAAAATAAACTTACGGTTTCAAGAATCAATTCCAAAATTAATCCAAAACTAATTCAAAATATTATCCACTTCAGAAATTGCAAACGTTCTGGCAATAAATTGTCCAAATAACTGTAAGTTTGAATCCCAGCAAAGTATCCAATATGAAAGACGATGTCAGTTCATGAAATCAGTTCTTGTTAATAAAATTTATATGAGCACAATTCTTTTGCAGATAAATAACAAAATAATTCCTCTTGATCCAAGCGAATTGACACAATTTCCAGTACAAGGTAATTTAAATTAACTCAAAACTACACAACCTTATATTCTAACAGCCCAGTTTTCTACTACCGAATAGCTCGCTCCAAAACATAATTTATATAGCTATTTTCCGTAAACAGGAAAAGGTCACGTGATCTTCTAGAAACTATCAGAACAAATTTACGTTCAAAGAATCACGTACACACCTTATGACCCAAGTAAAACAGAAAGATCTTTATATAAAGCTCCATTTTGTCCTTGGAACCAACCAGTCATTTTGAAAACTTGTTTGCAGCTCTGAAACCAGGTCAGAAATGAGGTCAACACCTGGTATTTATTTTGTATTGTACAGGTCACCCCCTTCAATGAACGAATCTTAAAACTTAAAATGCCAAATTTAAATCTAACAAACAAACGATACAAATAAATATAAATGACTTATATCACATATATGTAACAATATGTTGTTAATGTTTCACTTACTTATATTCACGCAAGGATTAAACTAGGTGATTACAAATAACTACAAGATAAAATGTACCTAAATGCAGACATGCTCCTGATTCGTACGTGTTGGTCGTTAGATTTTATATTGTGGCAGCATTGAATGACTGCTTAGGACAAATTTATTCTGATCATTTAAGACCAGAAAATGATAGTAAGTTTTGAAACTCATCATAATTGTGCTTTTAAATTATAATAACCGTGTGGTAAAAATCTAAGTAATAACAAAGAAAGTCACAGACACGTTTTGTGAAATTCAAGATATAATCTATTTCTCTAAATTAGAAAGCGAAAATTGAAGAATAACTAACGGTATTGTTCAGCAAACTTCAACTTTAACTTATAATGTATCACAATACCAGAACTTTAAATGCAGCAATAACCTCGAATGTGATAATTTGTCAATAGCTTTGATGTCTAACACTGATATAATCCAGAATGTCTTTGAGTCAACTCATAACAATTATAAAACAATGTAGTCGTCCAGTGTATGATCACTTTCTAATTTCAATCAATAATTCTATGCAAATATTTTTTAAATGATAAATGAATTCACCTCGATGTTTGAGTTCAATAAAGTTGCTTAAGATGGGAATAAATAATAATATTGCTCACTATATCATATCAGAAAGAAAGATACAATCTCAGACAAATCAAGACAGTTACACAACCAGGGTGATCATTATACGTATAGTTTCATCATACGTATAGTTTCTTTATCCAGGGACTATCCTTCATGATTCTTTTTGGAAGGACTTAATCTGTATTTGTAACGGCTATTTGCGATTGATATATACTACATCAGGCAATATTTCCAAACGGAATGAACCACTGCTCTTGTCACAAGGTGTCTGTGTGCGTCTACCACAGGAAACTATGAGTTTTGGAACCATCATCTTATCAGGGACTCAGATAACAAATGTAATTATGTTGTCAAGACGGGTTCCTAATGAATGTAAAATTTAGTGAAGTGAATATTTAGGGATTTATTTTAGTTCTTACTGATACAAATATAGACACTATTATAAAGTTGATTGTTTCACTTGAGTTTGAAACCTTTTAATACTGAAAATAACGTTTTGCTAGTAAATGCTGGTTTTTAAAGCAAACGATTCAAACACTTTTATATTCATACTTATTGCCGCATTTATGGTGTTCTCTAAAGATCAATTTTCGTTATAGATACGTATACAAATGAATATAGGTTTGTAATCTTTTCCGACTCTAGAAATGGATCTTCAGTGAGTTCACGCCCGAATCAAAACGTTTAATAAAAGTATTTTTCCTTTTGTTGCAAACCACTTGTTTTCCCATTGATTATGTTTCGATTGAAATAATAATGATAATATTTAACATATCTTATTTCCAAAACATTTCGTGATATAGGAATCGTTTGAAATTCAATAATTTAAAGACATTAGTATTGTTTGATGGAACAAAATATCTACTTTGTACGATTTTTCAATATATGACACGATTATCTTACTTAACGTTGATATCAATAGAGCTCATTTATGAAGACGGTGATATGCGATAGATACTTAAATGTGATGTTGGGAGTGATCACGACCTCGTCATTATGAACATCCGAGTGAGGTTGAAAAACATTAACAAGCCAAAGAAAATCAGGCTCAAATTCAACCTTGAACAACTGAAGGACCCTAACATCTGCAAGTCATTCCAATCCACAATTGGAAGAAAATTTGCTCCACTTGTTCTGATGGATCTTAATGTTAAAGTGATGACAGACACTTTAAACACAGTCATGACAACAGTTGCCAAGGACTTTATTGGCCTCTATCGCCCAAAGAAAAACACCGGGTTACAGAAGAGATTCTGAATCTGTGTGATGTCTGAAGAGACCTAAAGAAACACCAAACACACAACATGGGCAGTGGAATATCTTATGGATGAGACTGGAATCTGTAACGGGATTTCAATGGCGAATACTGTTCAATATCAGCGAATTCAATCTTGGATGGATATAACCAAACATTTCAAACAGTTACATCATGATCCTGGACACATAAGACATGTATGTACGGGCGACAAGTAAGCTTGCTTGCATGACAAGAGATGAAAGCTACAGGCGAGTAAGGTACTTCTTCCATGCGGGACTTTGAATATCTAACAGCTTCTCCGCGACCACACGTATTATATGTTGGTACATAAGCGTTGTCGGTGCAAACATTAACGGATTTCCACGCATCACCAGTTCGGTATCTTCGTGTATCCAGTGCATAGAGCTTGCGCCGGAAACTATATATCGTCGATGTACGAGAACTGCAGCAGTATTATATGGCTCAGACTGCCTGCGATTAGCGTTTATCACGTGATAGGATTTCGAAATATCCAGGTTAATACGGCACCTTCCCGCATCCAAGTTTACATCAAAGTCTAATAATAGAACAATTCTTTCTACATGAAAATCAAAAAAAGATGTTTTTTTCCGAAACGTCATAAGAATCGCGTTAAAACATTTCGAGATGTCTCCTGCAAAATACAAACATTGATGAGTTGAAATATAATCAAACGTACCCACCTATTCCTAGGAACTGTTGCATCATGATATTTCTTGTTGCATCATGATACTCTGCTTGACAAAAGTGACTGCTGGCACCAGTTCCATGAAAGAATATTTCTTATGTTTGGATACAAACGAGCCTAGAGCTAAGAGCTAACATGTATCTCACTAATATGTCCGATGCGAACGTATTTGATGAAGATATTGAACCGAAGCAGAAAATATATGGAATGCATGTAATAACTGACACTATGAAGTAAATGAGATCGGTTTGTATCATGGTGAATTGAAAATTCTTCGACAGAACACACATCTCAGCAAACAGTTATAAGACATCTTGCGGGTCTGAGAATATGCATGCGAAAATATATAAAACGGGGTTTCGAGGAAGGAAATCCACCCCTTTGCCTGACACCAAACAAGAGTTGAAGAAAGTCGTGACCAAAATGCAGCCACCATGATGTAGACCGAATAGAAATCGTGTTTTTATTACATAACAGTCTAAGCCATTAAAAATTACACTCGACAGCCCACCAAGATGTTGAAGAGACAATGGCTCGTCATACGAAGAATAAAAAAAACTCAAGTCAATGAAAACAGTGAACTTTGATGTTTAAATATGTTTAAAGTACGATATTTTGTGTTGTAATACTCGATATCTCTGTGTTTTGTGTGGTAATTACTGTATCGATGTTTTCCTATATTTATACATCAATTATTTATACATTATTCTGTTTTGTGGCTAGTTTTACTTGGTTCATGTATCTTTGAATACCACTTCTTTTTAAAAAGATCAGCTGTCATTTAGAAAATCAGTTTTGGGAATATAAATAAACAGCATACGATACTATAGTAATGGATGATAAATTGAAATCATATGGCTTCATTTCTCTCTTTCTATCTCTCTCTCTCTCTCTCTCTCTCTCTCTCTCTCTCTCTCTCTCTCTCTCTTCATATATAAAACTTTTATACTGTTTTGTAAGCTAGGCATATTTGAAAATTATTTTGAACGACTGCCTTCATAATTTAAATAATAACGAAGGAAAAGAGATTAACGTCTATAACATATGGAGCACGTTTTCCTTATTTTAATCCAAATTGTATTAATGTCATTCGGTATCTTCACATACTTAGTACAGTTTACAACCATGATCTAAGTAAAGCCATAATCAATCGCAGTGCATCAGTGCATATAAAACCTAACATTAACAAAGAAAATGTCTCTACAGAATAATAACAATATGTGAATAAATGGAAGGTCCCATGAGTCGACTTTCTGTATTAAGCGTTTTTTCTTTCATAGAATGGGAGCTGAAGGCATACATGTTTCCAAGTGGAGTTTCGGTTGTTCAAATTGTGTTGAGAAACTGAACATTTCTTTCTACTTCCTTTTTTAATGTTTGATTTTTATATGTAATATTCCTGATTTGTTATGATTGTACACATTTATTGAATTAATTACAGCACAATACTGTGGCGATTCTGGATATCTCCTCATATCTCTAATTCATGCGTTTCTTGAACGTTGCATGGCCCTAGGTTGCAAACGAACGTTGGCCATAGTATAGCTTCGTTTTCATAGTGGGAATAAGGAGTATACGATTGTGAGAAGAGGAGCGAAAGTATCTGCTCGTGAGTACACATGGGTGAGGCCAGATAGGTATGTTGGACTGGAGTAAGTTAGTGAAACGTAGCACAGAGAATACATTCTGTGTTTGATTCTGGATAGAATGGATAACCAGTGTAGGGAACAGTGCAGCGGGGATGTGTACTCTGATCGTGATACTCTAAGGATGATCTGAGCAGTTGTGTTTTGAACTTTTTTAATTTTCTGGAGTATATATTGAGACGAATCAGGACTAACTGAGATACATCAGTCCATTCTTGAAAGTGCTAATGAGTGCGCAACTGTTGTAGGGAAATCGTCGCAAAAATTATTTCCAAAAATGAGCTGATGCGTCTCAGCTGAAGAAATGCAGCCTTGAATATGTTCATGACATGCTGGTGCAATGCAAGAATACTGTCCAGATTAGACCGCTCCGGTGGCATAGTGGTTAGAGCGTCCGCCTCGGAAGCTGGAGGTCTGGCAAGAGCACTGGCCGAGTCTTACAAAAATACGAAAATGGTGCAAACAGCTGCCTCGCGTGGTGCTCAACATAAATCAGGTCGGCTTTGTGCCATAATAATGTGGCTGGGTGAGAGATCATGGTACATGTCTGCCTCATGATGGCTCAGTGCTAGACATCATTAAAAATTGCCACACTGCAGACGTCGTAGCGATATGACGGAATGTTTTAGAAGCTATGTTAAAAATCCCAATTACAATCACACTGTCCAGATTAACACCTAGATTTCGTACTGACTGTGTGAATTTAATATTGATGTTGCTGATACTTATTGTTTGCTGTAAAGGATCTGAATAGCAACGGCTTTGTGTTGTGGTGCGAATGGCATGGATTATATCACCATTATTCTACAGTTTGTTACATGTTAACTATTATTTCACATCTAAAAAGCGCCTCTCTATTCCTTGGATAGTAGCATCAACTTCTGTTAGTTGGCTGAATTTGTATGTTTGGGCATAATATGCATACAACTGGTAAGACAATGGATGATGATATATGACAGTGAATGTATAGAATGAAGAAAAAAGTCCACGAACAGACCCCTGTTGAACACTACAAAATCCATCAACTGGGCCTGAATTTATGCCATTTCCATATACAATGTGCGTGATGTTGACTAAGTAGGACTTTAACCACAGTAAGTCTGTAAACTACAATCCTTATTAAAATTATCATTGCATTATATGTACTCAAAGCAATAATAATTCCAGAATTATACTTATATTACCGATGACAGTATTTACTAATAGGTGTGACATTACATTCTCAGAGAGAAATGTATAGACAATAAAGCATAAATATAGATTAGATTACATAGTTTCCACGCTACCTATTCTTATGTAGTTTTGATACAAGGTACAGCTGGTAAGATTACATACATGTCTGTACTAAAATGAGCAGCGTATCGTGTCATTGGTATAGGGTCATAGTTCATGAAAAAAATAATTTTGTATATCGTAAACTAGAATTGAATAATATAAATTAAGTTTAAGGATACCTAAGGGATACATTACGTGATTATCATTTGGTCACACTTTGGTGCAAAATTTGATGATGACCTTTAATGACTGGACTATAATCTTGCTTGCATTACATATCTCGTTTATACAAATTCGCAGTTTATAAATACTCTTATTGGGTGAACATTGTATAAACAATATCACATGTGACATACGTCAATGGCATAAGCCAGTGTTAGTTGTTATTCGATATATCGTTTTATTCGCTAACATATTTAATAACATACTAATCAGGAATACATACATAAACTTCAATTTTAACTGTAATATAACGTCATTTTTGAAGCAGTAATCTAGAGGCAATAATAAATTAGTTGTCTTTGACTAAATAATATTACCCAGTTTTACTTTACATCACCCTACTATACTAAAGCTCCAATAAATAAGCCAATAACTACAGATTGTAGATGTCTGAGTGCCCCGATTCAAACAATTAAACTGTTACAATACCTGATATAGCCTTATACTCAGTCATTGCACTAAACATTCAAAGTTCGATATACCCCATTTGCTGATTAAAGATAACCCAAAAATCTTCAGCTTTAATGCTACGCTCGAAAAACCGCGGATCGCTGTTTACTTTATTTGATTAAGTGTAGTGATTTTGTGCATGTGATGTATTTTATAACAAACGATACTCTCTGATGTATCTGATAAGGCTATTCTAACTTCAAAATCATCGAGAATAAATATCCTTTTTGGTGCATATGAAAAAAATGTATTGCTAGGAACATAATCAACTTTGCTTTGTAACCGTATTATGTATCAAGTTCGATATGCTATAAATGTTGTGTCAAACTGATACTGATACTGACTGACATGAACGTTGTTAACATATCAATTAAATCATGCACAATAACATTATTTGTATGGTGACATCTCCTGTTTTCACCGAAAAATAATAATATACCTGCGGACAATCCAATTCTTTGTGTAGGTCAGTCCCAACAGAAATGTAGTGCTGACAATGCAAACCATAGTTCAAAGAACGTGCTTAACCAATCACCAGTGACCAATTTCAGATTGATTGCTGTAATTTTATCTCACAAGATCATGGTATTAAACTGATGTCATTGAAAGTGTGTAATTTACAACCGTAGACAAAGGTAACAGTAAATATTATTTTGTTTCAGATGCGATTATAGGAGAATCTGCCCAGTGGGCGAGAAATATACCGCCTTTTCATTATTCTTAAAGTCGTTGACGCCAACGGTGTCTAAATTGCAAACAAGCGTCGAAATAATTTGATTAATTTTTCTGATTCGATTTGTGATGGCGTCTGTGGCTCTTGTGGTGCAAAAGTGACTGATTTAGGTACCGTTGGAATAGCGTCTCTCAATGAAATTTGTTTGCCCAGATAGGAAACTGTTTTCCTCGCATTGTTGCTGAGCTGGATAAATCATTTATTATTTTTTTAGCACTTGACAGCTACGGAATCTAATCTATTAACAAAATTTATTTGCTAGAGATGAAAATATTAATGCAACGCTCCGATGTGCCTTCATCCTCGATGAACGTGCGTCACAGTGGGCAGATCAACTGACCTGGAAATCATTAGGTCGAATACGCGGTAAGGCGTCGACACGATATTCAACTCGAACGGGTTTGAACAGGAAACATTTTTTATCCTTCGTCGCCACTGGGTTATCAGCTGCTGAATTATTGAACACTAACGGTTGCAATCACAAATACAGTCATAATATGCGGAGTCATCGTTGCTAGAATATTGGACGAACTTGAGCTTTCACCAATTTTATAAGAGCTTTTTTACACCACATTGTCTATTAAAAGCCAGCCATGTGTAATCCCAACGGAAGTATGTAAAGTTGTCATTTTCAGAGTAAGCTAAGATAATGAAAGCTACAGTCCTAATTTGGCCACAACAAATGAAAACTGTGTAAATATGGCACTGAAATAATGTTGAAATACACCGATGTTTAAATTTCAGAACATATTAACAAAGTAAAAGCAAATATTCCTCCAATGGCATCAGCAAACAGCAATGGTGCAAATGTATTAATTCATGTGGGTAAAATTAGATCGTGATTGAGGAGTCCTTCCGCCGTAACAGCAAACGGTCAACTTTAAATAATTACAAACATTTTCATTTTCAAGGCATAGTAAGAAAAGAAGGCCGAACATACTTTTCTTCCTGATTGCAATCTGCGGTGCAAGTCTAATTTCACCTGCGAACCTGTTTGATGAAAAAGGTTGATACAGGTAGGCGCTGTGAATGACTATACATAAACACAGATGATTAAAAGCATGTAAAATTGAATGTACGATGGTAAATGGAGAAAACGCATACTAAGCTGACTTTTCGACTGTTACATTATGTTATAGAATAAAACAAAAATGTAGTCAGTTTATGCAAGGAACATCACTAGGACAAATGTTTCATTTGGACATCTTGCCTTAGCTAGAAACAAAGAATGATAATTGAGTACGATGGAAGCAGAGACTCTTGTGGATCGTTTACGTTTGTAAATGAAAACGTCGAAACCTAAAGTCGGCCAGTACGGCGCATCATATGCTTTAGTGGCCCTACCATCACCAATACGAGTATTAACTTTAATAGGAATAGCTAAACAGTAATTGGCAAAGGTAGATACTCTGCTCGTGAAATGGACAAACCCTCCCATACACTAGTCTCCTGCTGCCTTGCAGGTTGGCTTTGGTTAGCCAAAAGTCTAAGGAAGTAAACCTTAAAAGACAATCCGGAGTGGAGACCATAAGGCAGTTGGACGATGTACTACATCCCCTTCTGGCAACTTCTTGGTCTGGAGAGGGATGGGCTCTGCCACATAACTTTGGCCCAAGACCCATTGATAATGCTGGACAAGTCTGAAGATATATCATATCGTTCGTCTCCCGGGTCAACAAGGACCGCGCATGCCATTGTCCACCAGGACGCAGGTGACAAGTGTGCTACTGGTACTTTGCATAAAACCAGAGCTAGAAACAATGTTGCCATCGCCACTTGGAACATTATAACTCTAGCCCAAACTGGAAGAATGCAATAGTTGACACATGAGATGAATCACTTCACACGGCACATACTGGTACATGGTAAAGTAAGATGGAAAGCCCTAGGAGAACACCAAACTGAAGATGGGCATATATTATACAATAGTGGAGAGTTGGACAAGTCCATAAATGGAGTAGGCTTCCTTGTAAACAATGCCATCAAGAGATCAACGCTTGAATGTTGCCCCATATCTAGCAGAATCATCTCCATTCGTCTGAAAGCATCCCCTTTTAACATCACCATTATCCAAGTCTATCCTCCAACTACTGATCATGATGATGCAAAAATAGAGAGTTCTACAGCAAAATCCAGGGTATAACACACAAGGTAAGTAAAAAGACATACTCATTATCCAAGGAGACTGGAATGCCAAAGTTTGCAAACGTGTTATAAATTACTGGAATGATCATTATGGACCTTCTTGTAACGATCTTACCAATGAAGAAGGGAGACGGCTGCTCGAGCTCGCAAGCTACATAACATTGTACTAGCCAACACCCTGGGGCAACATAAAGCATCACCATTCTGGATACGGCACGCACCAAATGGAACCCATCATAACCAGATCAACTACATACGGGTTCAACATCGATACCGCTCTGGCACCAATAGAGCAAAACAATAACATTCCCAGGTGCTGATGTTGGGAGTGATCACGACCTCGTCATTATGAACTTCCGGGTGAGGTTGAAGAAAATTAACAACACAAAGAAAATCAGGCTCAAATTCAACCTTGAATACCTGAAGGACCCTAACATCTGCAATTGATTCCAAGCCACGATTGAATGAAAATTTGCTCACGTCTTGTGATGGATGCTGATGTAAAAGTGATGACAGACACTTTCAACACAGCCATGAAAACAGTTGGCAAGGGCATCATTGGCCTCCATCGTCCAAATAGGAAACACAGGTTTACAGAAGAGATTCTGAATCTTTGTGATGCCCTAAGAGACCTGAAAAACACCAGAAACACAACAGGGGAAGTGGAATATCGAGAAATAAACAAGAATATCAGAAACACTTGAAGAAATCAAAAAGAGATTGGATTGCAAAAAAGTGCACAGAAATAGAGAGCAGTCTGATAAAGGATAATAGCAAAAAGGCATTCCAAATTGTTAAAGAACTCACCAGCCGGTACCATTCAAGACAAAAATGGCATTGCAGAAAGATCGATTAGTATTGTAAAGAACTCTATAACCATCCGTCCACAGGAGACCCAGAGGTGTTTGAAGTTCTAACTCCACCAATGATGATGATGTCCCCATTCTCAAAGAAGAGTTGAGTCAGCAATGGGAGCACTGAAGAATTGGAAGGCAGCTGGAGTAGACAACATCCTAGCTGAACGTATTAAGAATGTGGGAAATCAGCGATAGAGCTACTAACAAACATTTGCAACAAGATCTGGTAGAGAGGCGAATGTCCAACAATATTTAATGAGAAAAATCTCTAAATAAATCACTTAAAGAAAATCGTCCATTTGACCCGACTGATAAAATTAGGATTTTCGCTGATTTTTAGTCATTGTTTGATACAAATTTCGTGGAAAATCGATTTTCTGTAAATGAATTCCTGGGGGTTTTACCCAACAGTCAAAAACAAGTTTTCTTTCTGTTTTTTTTTTATAGATTTTTCAATGGTTTCATTCGTTTTTTGAAGAATTTTGATCATTTTTAGTCGTAGTTTGATGAAAATTTCGTTGAAAATCGATTTTCTCTAAATTAATTCCTGGGGTTTTTGCCCTCGTTGCGCTATAAAAAATAGCATAAAATGTAACAAAAATAGGCAAAAATCATGAAAAATTGATGAAAAATGACTAAAAATATGACCAAAAAGACCACAAAAATGACCAAAAATGAATAAAAATGACCAAAAATGAATAAAAACGACCCTCCAAAAAATTAAACTATTCAAGAATAATTTATTTATTAACAAATTAAAATCCGTAGATTACTCTCACCCACCCGACAATTACTTCCGTGTAGTGATAAACACCAGTAACGAAAAAATTACACTTGCTCTCGCCCACCCCGACAATTACTTCCGTGTAGTGATAAAAATACACAGTACCTGTCTCTAAGCGCATATCTTTTTGCAAGTATACAATAGACAGGTATGTATCTTTGTGTCTAATTTGAATGGGCAATTTGTTCCACGTTGTACATTTCATTACTCTGTTGAGGTTATCAAGGGGGCATTTTCGATTTGGCGGATAATATCTGTTATTGTTTTAACCTTCAAATTAATTGTGCGTTTGATTATATATTGCTGCCCCAATTCTTTTCTGATTTTTTCGACAGCAGTGAATAACGGGACAAACCTATTAACGTCGTTACAGCATACAAGGGAGTCACGAATAGCATTCTGGATTTTTATTATGAAAGCGTATCGTTTTGGTAAGACGTATATGTTATTCATAGCGCTATATTCAATATCTTGAAATCGGAAAGAATCCTATCACAATTTAATTTATCTAATAAATTTTAAATTTGAAATCTCATTTATGATCTCATTGATATTTTCAGAATTCATATATATTAAAATATATATATTTCTAATACAAATATAGGGGGTCAATTTTGACCAGTTTATTGTATGAACTTTGTTAATGTCAAGGTGTTATTAAAATCTTACCACGCCTAGAGACATTAATGCGATTGTATATGATGATGAACTCTGTTCGTGTTAAGGTGTTTATTCATCTTACCCATGACTAGAGATATATGTGATGCTTAAAACTGTTCTTATCTACAGGTATGTGTTTTTGACTAATATATATGTATACTGTGCTATATTTCCAATTTTTGAATCACCTTTGTTATTTTCGACAAATCAGTTATTGTGGTTTTTCTTGCCGTGTTTGCGTACATGATGTATTGTTTCACTCTCGTATTGTGTGGGGAATTGTGTTTAAAACAGAGTGTCATTTTGTTACAGGTTCAACTTGATATAATATGACAAGAGATTACCATATGCGGAAAATAAACCAACAAAAAAACCATTATCCCTTTGAGGTACACGTGACCACAACAAAACAGTTGTCGGAAAAAATATTGAGATCTACAACTCTTTCGTAAGCCTTACACATGCCCGCACGAGTTATTTCCCTTTGATGTTATATACTATAGTACAAAACAGATATCAGATGTAAATGAATTGAATTCTATTTTTAAAATGCTTCGAAAAAGCCGATCTAGTATATTCTCTGCAACAGGATCAATTTGTAATAGATTTGGTCAATGCAGAGGGCCCCTTTGATACATTCTTTCAAACGCAGAAGCTACTTCAGTTGATGATTTTTTTTTTAGCGGCTCTGCATGTTTGTATCGACTCGCAGCATCAACTGCGGTTAGCGCATACTTGTAAACACTATCATGCGGCAGAAATAATATATCAGCCTGATGAACCTCATTATGTGAGCTGACATCAAAATCCGAGTAGTTAATTCGTTTAGGCGGTGGTAGATAAATTTGCCATATCGCCTGTTTAGATAACCAATCCACTTGACACGTCTATTCAATGGCGTTTATTGGGATTTCATCAGGTTGGAGTTGGTTTTGAGTCTGATATCGAGTCTGGTTCCGGGACCACAATAACTATACCCTTGAAGATGTTTTTCTCCCGGATATTTTACCCATGGTGTCACCGGTAATTTTACTAACTTGATTGCAATATCACCTCCTCGTTTTTCTCTAAATCCTTGAATTTATCAAGAGAAACAAATCTAATTTTTTTTGTGCTACATTGTACACACTTACCAGAAAGTGCTGATCTGTTATTTTAGTCGTAATCGTCGTCAAGTCATCTGTGCCAGCACGTTTCTTACATTTCGCACAATATAGATCCATTATATATTTATAATAACATGAATGTAATTGATTTTTCGACCACAAAAACAGGAGAACCAGTTAAACACCATGCAATGCTACCGAATTATATTCGCATGATTATAATAGGACCATCTGGAAGTAGCAAGACACAACAGCTACTTAATTTGATAACGAGATGGATGAAATGGGAAAAATTGTATTTAGTAGCCCCGAGTGTAGATGATCAGCGATGATATTAAATGTTAAAGGATTACAACGAAAAGGCAGGAGAAATCACTGGCGAGGGTATTATTGAATTTATAACCGATATCGAAGAAGCACCAAGCAATGATGATATTGATGGAAGTATTAACAATTTAGTCGTATATGATGTGATGTTAGACAATCAAAAGAATCCTGCAAGGATATTTTCCAGAGTCAGGTATAAATGCACTGACGTGATATATGTCACTCAACGATACACTCAAATACAAAAAGTTATCAGAGATAACTGCAATATTCTTCCTGTATTCAATGGAATTGACACACATACGCTATCAACTTTTTGGCAAACTTGGTGCGACGGTGATATGGATTATACTCTCTTTAGAAATTTCTTTAGTCACGCTCGGTAAATTCCATATGGATTTGTAACGATAAATTTGCACGACCCGAGATCAAGATATCGTATCCGACTTGATCAAATATTCGGTTAGCGCTACCCGGGAACTTTCAATATTGAATTAAATGAATTATGTATAATGGTGGTACGCTGGGTAGTTATCAGTTATAAACCATATATTAGTCGTTATGATGATAAATTAAGTTTTAATGTACAAATATGTGGCACAATTTACCAACTAGCATGGAATGATATTTTTTTATTATAAGATAAAAATTATCGAAAAAACTCCCTAATGGGATTATAAATATTATTAATGTATGTCTGACTGTAATGATTAAAAAAGATCACGAATAGATTATTAAGTTTAGTAACTCATAATATATATTTTGAATTTGATTGCTATTTAACAAAAATATATAACTGGGTTGATTATATAGATTATTATGAACAATTGGCCATTTTATATAATGAAACTAGTTGATTATATCATATCGTTGATTGCTATTGATAAATAATGGATGCCGTTGGAGGTCCTTTTAGGAACCGAACGGAGGTCTGTTCAGTCCCTCAATCAGATGAAATATTGTAATCATAAATAGCAGCAGAGGGGGTGCGACAACGACTTTGGCGTCTTTTTGTTTATTCTGTTTTGCCAAATGGACGCTTCTATAACGCATATTAGAGGAAACCTTAGTTTGCCAAATTGACGTTTATAACAAGTTGTCGAATTCCCCCCCCTCCTGCTGATTATATATATATATATATATATATATATATATATATATATATATATATATATATATATATATATATATATATATATATATATATATATATGCTGTCCGAATGATATTTATGCTCTTAGAACCTATTACAAGTTTAGCAACATCCTTGAAGACATTTTTTCTATCACAGGTAATGTTTCAAACCTAGTTTTCCTCTTGTATACCAGCAACATTTTGGAAACAATGGTTCATGAGTATGGCATGTGTTTAGTGAGACTACGAAGTTACAAATGTAAGCACCTGTTTTATATCATTGCAGAAATAACATCGCAAGGAATTGGAGTTTATACAAGCGACATAGAGTAAAACATTTTCTTCTTGATGTGGCGGTTTGAAAGGTTTAATCACCAATGCTATATATTGGAGTACTACTACTGATACAATTTAAAATGAGAGATTTTGGTATAAAACAATCGCGATGGACGTAGAACCATGTCTATCAAAATCAGTGCTTGTGAACAGCATGAATATGATGATCATTTTTTTGACAGGCATATCTGTAAAATCTTGATTTAGTCGACCATATAAAAGTTATTTCTGCCATAGCAAAAAAGCGATGGATAATAGTTTGTTGTATAATGGTGATATTACACAGTTTCTAGCAACAATATTTCGGACAATCAGACAATGACAGTTTTGAGGTTTCTGGTTTTTCGTCATGGGCAGTTTTTGATTGCAACAAAGACGTTTTGAAAACCTCGTAAATTCCACGAGGTAAACATTTACCCATATCATCCTTTAATCTTTATTACAATATTTAACCTTCATAATTAAATTATAGCAAGTAGTACGTGTTTCTTCTAGAGTGCAAACATTTTTTGTTTTGATATTTTAAATATAAAAGGAAAAGTAATCTTAAAAAAAGCATTGTGTTCCTTAAGCATATGTTCGTTCTGTAACCGTTGATACATTATGTACACGCTATGTTTGTAATAAAACCTCATATATTCAATTATTTTAAACAAACTGTTTATGTATCCTGCGTCGTCGTTAATGTATTGCGTATTTGTTTTTCCTCTTCCATTCTTCTAACACATAATACAGTTGTTGTTACCAGATTCCCCCCAGCCCGATCCAGCATGTATCTGCGTGTTTTTCATCATTGTCTTTATTGCGCATATCTCACATAATGTGATGAGTGAACTTTATTCCATGCTAAAACGTTTGAGCTTTAAAATGCGATCATTCTACAGTATATAAAACGTTTCGGAATTAACATAACATAAAAAGCACAAACTATGTATTCGTCTGGAATTTAAACAATAACAGTTGAATGTATTGATCTGCGATTATACATATTTTTTACATGGCAATTGAAACTGTACTTTCCGCATAAGAAAATAATCTTCGGTGAGTCACGTAATAGCTCCTTAATGTTTTCTGTAATGTTCTTTCTCAAATTGTATATTATACCTAATATTGTTCAGTGTCATAAACGTCGTAACTGATAATATTAAATGTTGATATTCTGTGCATTAACTCCTTGTCAAAAGCATCTGTACTGTAATCTTCCTAAATTACAACGCTATGCAATTAGTCTTAAAATAATGATACTTTTAATGGACATTAATTTGATATTTTTCACTATATATTACCAATTTTTCTGATTCTGTAACTGATATCGACAGTGATACAATTCTCCAAAAACTAGGTTGTTATGGGTCGATAAACTTCGCGTAAAATGAATATAATAAAGTGTAACATAGGCAATTGCTTTATAATTAGAAGAGTTTTTGGGATGGTTTTGTGTAACAGCCGGCAATTCTCACAGAAAACAAAGAAATAGATTATTATCAAGTATCATGTTCTCTTTGTATGCATTGTTTGTCCCTAATCTCTACGCATTTATGTACATGATAAGACACTAAATCTCCACCTATGAAGCAAGTGTAATTGCCTCTGTTAAGCACTGTCACGATACGAATCAAACATTATCCAGGACGTTTGAGGACCTAATAATGCTCGTCTAAGACATAATATTTAAAGTAAATCATGTTTCGTCAAATCCAAATATTAAACTGAATCGTGATATCGTAGCTTATATCGACAATAAGCATATTCCCCATAATGAGGGATGTAATGATTCTATAAACATAAAGGAGCGCAAAAAGAATCAAATGAATTAAAATATAAACCTGTATTAGAAATGTAAATATAATTGCATATTTACATTCCTTGCACCTGCCACAGACAAATGTTCTTTCGCTTTGTATGTTTCTGTATATGATGCTCAGTCGATACTAACTATATATATATATATATATATATATATATATATATATATATATATATATATATATATATATATATATACACCTGATATAAAGTAAGATATATATGTGAATGCATTTGTAATGTACTAAATACATAAGATATTAGTAGTAGGTACTCGTCATGAAAAAATGCTGTTAATATGAATAACATGTACCTCACTCGTTGCAAATAGTTCCGATGACTATCAATATATCCGCTGGCGTGCTAACCACTGCACTTTGCTTCTGGCATACATGTCTACCAGTAGAGTCTTCTAGCAAGGGGATTGTTTGTTGCTTTTCCAGGTGACCTCTTTGTCGCTCTTTTATGACTTGTTAGACAGGTGGAGTTAGCCTCAAACCAGTCGTTGATCTTTGACTGATTGGCACCAAAGCTCCGTGTGGCTATGCTTTTCTCTTTGAAGTGAACCCATCTCTCTATGGCATTGTCGTTGGGCGGTTCTCAATAAAACGGGTTGGTGGGATCCGAAGTGAATTCCTCAGCCTTGTCTGGATATGACGAATTGTCACGTTAAGACATGATTAACTTCTTGCCTAGAATTGTGTATCTACTTTGAAGATTAATTTTACAACAAACAAATGAGTGGTCAGTGTCACAGACAGCGATGTGGAAGGTACGGGTATTAAGTACACCATTTTTGTCTCACCGTCTCGTAACGTTGAAGTCCAGTTTGTGCAAGTGTTTGGACCGGGGACGCTTCCAAGACACTCTTTGCTCTGGATTTGTCTAAAAGAATGAATTGGTGATGCTCAGGTCGTGTTACGAGTTCATCTCTAGGAGTTGCTGCCTGTTCACATTCATCTTTCATATGCCAAACTAGCCGAAACAGAAAGATCAAGAGAGATGATGACCCCAAGTACAATCCAGTTCGATTCCCTTACGTGGCGATCATCTGATACTCCAATAAGCATAATACGCATATTGCAGGTACCTGGCTTGATGATTGGAGGCTTACAAGATGGGTTCGTTTGCTATGTTTCGGTGCAGTAATTTCAGTCAGCTTTGTCAGTTACTCGCGTACCTTAAGCCCTTAGCGTCCAGTAAGGCAGACGAACTGTGGTGGGACGGGACCTTACTTCCTGGGGTATACCAATCCGTAGCTGTCCAGTGAGACATGTTGATCTCTCACACAGTCGAAAGCAGCCTCTGGCGTTTGACTCAATGCCAATCGAGCGATGACCTAACACCGGTAAAATGCTCCTTACGGAGTTGTAATGAAGCTGTGTGTCCTCTCCAGGGCAACAGCCTAGGCAGGGTTATATGAATAATCCTTTGTTGCCCATGCCGCTGATTCCTCCTCTCTACGTCAAGGCGACAGCGGCGTCGTAGTAGTTGACGATATGACATTGAGAACAATGCCAAGTCACCTTAGAGACTCCGTCTCCGGATCTTCTGCTAGGGTTTACTCCCTTATCCTTTTCCATGAGAGAGTATAATCGAAAGGCGGCAAAGGTTTGAAGTGCAAATGGCTCATGATTGGATCGACGACACCGTGTAACAAATCATGTAGAAATGAATTTTGTGGGTATCATATGCAAAGCTTTCGTCGTGGAAGCCTTGGTCCGTTACCCTGCATACGATGTGGGGCTGGGGTCAGGGGGAAATCGCAGTTGTGTCTGAGTTGTGGTGGTAAACGATACAGGGAATTGAAGCGTTATTATGACAAAAGAATCAAAAATAGAAAATCATATGAATTTTCAAAAACAAATTCTGACCTCGACTCTGTCAGCGACAAAGTCATAAGAACTCCCCAAGACTACATCGAAAGATTCTCCAAAGATGTTTTTATTAGACCAAACACTGAATTAGACAAACAATAGTATAGTATATAAATGAACCAAGAATTCAAACCACATTCCTTGATCACAAACTATGAAGCATCCAGTGATGGTGTTGTCAGACACTGTAGACTGAAGAAACCGGTCGGTTTTGTGACTAATCAAGGGTATTTGATGTTTGGTGCTGGAAAGAAAAAAATATCTCAATCATCGTTTCGTATTTGAATGCTTTTATGGATTGATCGAGGGTGATTTTGTTATCGACCACAAGGATTCTAATCCAAAAAACAATTCTTTATCAAATCTGCAAGCTATCACACAAAGTGAGAATACTAAACGAGGAAAGACTGGGAAATACTCGAAAAAAGCGAGACCCGTAAAATCTTTTAATACGGCAACTAACGAAGAAAAAATATTTTAATCTATATGTGAAGCCGGTAGGCACTTCGATATTTGTCCATCTTCTGTACAAAAAGTTGCGAAGGGAATTTATCGATCTGCCATTTCAAAAAAGACCGGACAGAAAATTCATTTCATTTGTGTCTGATGCGTCATATTTTTCATTTAGAAATATGTAATCATCATAGAATATGAATTCTGAAAAAATGAATAGCATTATTGATGAAATCTTAAAATTGAAAAGTCAGGATATCAAACTATCAGATGGTTTAAATCCTGATCAAATCATGTCAGATTTTCAGGATATAGAATACGGAGTTAACACTAACAAGTATATGCTACCCAAGAAATATGCGCTAATAAAAAAAATTCAGAATTCTATTCGAGACTCTCTTTCATTTTCCAGTGACATAAGTGTGTTTGTTCCGTTATATACTATCGTTGAACGAATACGAAAAGAATTAGGTAACGAATACGAATTGAAAAGGGATGTCAATTCTAAAGTTAGAAACATAAGAGCGTTAATTCAAGAAAATGAACAACTTTGACCGTGACCGACCTCAGAGAGATTTTGTCATTTTTTATTGTGACCGACCTCAGAGAGATTTTGTCATCTTTTATTGTGACCGACCTCAGAGAGATTTTGTCGACCTCAGAGAGATTTTGTCATTTTTTATTGTGACCGACCTCAGAGAGATTTTGTCATCTTTTATTGTGACCGACCTCAGAGAGATTTTGTCATTTTTTATTGTGACCGACCTCAGAGAGATTTTGTCATTTTTTATTGTGACCGACCTCAGAGAGATTTTGTCATTTTTTATTGTGACCGACCTCAGAGAGATTTTCATTTTTTTTTAGCATTTTTTGATTGAAAACAACAAAATCAGTGAATAAAAAATCATCCGACGTGTCGAAGTGTTTTCGTCTGTTAGGTCAGGTTTTGCAATTGAAAAATTGTTTGCGATTTCAAATAATGGTCAATGAAGCATTAACGACCCGATTGGCTCGTGAACGACTAGATGCAATCAAGAAATTTATACCAATTCGAGACTCTGTAAGAAATAAACTGCAACAACGACAGAGTTTGCAAACGGATTTTGCTGTGGGATCTGAAGAATTGTTTAAACCAGTGACCACAGCAACGAAATGGGTAGAGCGTTCTATATTGGGAGATGTTCCCGAGACGGGGAAATTTGTTATCGGTGAACTTGAAAAAATAGCAGCGAAAACTGAACAAACAAAACAGGCTGTACAAAAAATGGAATCAAAAGAAACAGTAGATGATTTACGCGTGATATTTAACGAGGCGGGGTTAGCAGAAATTAATAAGACTGATTCAACAGAAATTCCTGCGCTTGTTGTTACGACTTATGAAAACAGGAAAAATATGTTGAAACCAGAACATCATAAGTTTGTTAGAAATATAACTCACTGGGCTGATATATTCTACAAAATCAAAACTGAAAAAACAGGTAAAATTAAGAAGGATAGTGCATCATACATTGAATATATCAATGCGGTGGGTATAGTGTATAATCAATACGAAGAGTTTAAACAACAACAAAAACCGCGAAAATTGCGAGGAAAGCGACAGCAACCAGCAAAGAAAATATCTTTTCCACCTAAAAAACAACAACAACTACCACCTGATCGAGATGATGATGTTGTTGATTATTTACAAGAAGCCAATTTAGAAGAACCGGATGAAGCAACTGGTTATAGCGGAAGTGGATTCCAAAACGCTAGCGTTGGAAACTCTTCGGGTTTCTGTCCTGGTAGTGTTCTCAGTGATATATCGCGATTAGAAGTTCTTGTAGGAGGATTCCGAGCTGGAAATAACTCACCGGAAATAATTAATGAAGCAGCTGATATCTGTAGACGATTATTTCAAGGTGGTATCATGGATATCAGCACATATCGAGATTTCATTGGCGAGTTAGTGGAGGATTATCACAGTGACTGAATTCACAATTGACAAATTGTTTTACAATTGAAAAATTGTTTCTGATTTCAAATAATGATCATACACTACAACCATGATAAACCAGCCAGTGTCTATGTAGTTAATTCACGGTTTCCAGTTTATAGAGCGTACTATGGTGATGGTTTAGGTAATACCATTGCTGGGTTATTTGCAAGAATGGCTCCAAAAGTGATGCCGTCAGCTAAACAATTATCAATGAAAGCAATTGATGTTATTCGTGATAAGGGTATTAGTGCTGTTGGAGATTTTGCCGGGAAAGCGTTTTCAGCCGCGAAGAATAAATTAAGATCATTAGTGAAATCACGAAAAAAGAAACCGTTACCGTCTACAGTGTTAGTAAAATTATAAATAACGCAGTAGATGAAAAACTAGCATCGTTGATAACTCCCGACGCAAATATGATAGCAGGAAGCGGTTTTAAAAATCTACGTCTATGAAAATCGTTTACGATTTCATAATTTAGACTCTGATAAATAGAATAAAATGTTCAAAAAGTCACCTGATCCAGCGTTTGATATAGACGCCCCAGTTGGCAAGGATGATTCTGTACGCGATTATCAATATTATGCCTATCATGCAATAGACTCAAATAGTCGATCAAGAATTGAACTTCAAGTCCATGATACCAGTAAGTACTTTCTACCCGCTGAAGCGTTTATTGAAGTAGAAGGTGAACTTGTAACAGCTGCTGATACTACTACTGTACGAGCACCGTATCCAGCTGGTACTCAAGTCGGTTTTGTCAATAATGGTATCATGGCGTTATTTGAGAGTGCAAGATACCTCATTGATGGAAAAGAAATCGAGTCGATAGATCGCGATGTTGATGTGGCTACAACAATAATCGGGTTAGCGAGATATTCTGATGATTATACAAGATCGGCGGGACCTTCTATGATGTTTGCAAAGGATGTTAAAAATACCGCTGGAGGAATTCAATTTGTTGTAAGACGACCAAAGAATAATGCTGGCACTGCTAATATTGATGCCGAGGATATGATTATAAGCAACGATCCTAACTTCAATCTAGGAGCCGCAACACGTATTTCAATGTTGCAAGGGGCTCGTAAATCATTTTCATGCGCGATTCCACTGCATCACATATTTGGATTCTGTAGAAACGTCCGAAAAGTTATCTACGGGGCGAAGCATACAGTAGCGCTTGTACGAAAAGGTGATGATAATGACGCAATTTGGAGGATTGCAGCAGACAATGCAAATCCTAATGCTGATGCCGGTAAAGTTATTTTAACAAAAATATCATTGTGGATGCCAATGTTGACTCCATCAATCACCGCAGAAGAACGATTACTATCAATTATGGACCAAGGAGGAAAATCATTACTAAGTTGGTTAACCGTGAGTACAGATGTTAAACAATCAAGTCTCAACGGGTTATTCACGTGGAATCTAGCATCAAAACAAGGTTTTTCAGCTCCACGTCATATATTTGTTGCGCTACAGGATAACACACGAGTTGGCGATCAACGTTTCAGTCATATGATATTTGATCCATTAGGTGTTAAAGACGTCTCACTGAGAATAAACGGCCAGCAGGAACCATCTGAGGATATACAACTTGATTACACAGAAAATCATATTGCACGCGTGTATCATAGATTGCTGTCGTTTATGGCACGCGATCAAAATGTTGATACTGGTCTACAAATATCACAGTTAGATTTTAAAAATCTATATCCGATCTATTACTTTTCGCCGGAACATCTTGATTTAACAAGACAGTCTGTCGTTGATATACACTTTAGAGCTAATGTAACCCCTGGTGGTATTGCTAATTATAGAGCGGTTGCTGTCATTCTCAGCGACAAATCAATGCTACTTGAAGGTGTTGGAGGAAGCATGAGAGTGGTTGATGCGGCAGTGGAAAATCTGTGATTGAAAATCCTTCGGATTTTTCCAAAAACATGCAATTGAAACTTTATAGCAATTAGATCAATCTGTGTTTGTATAATATCGTATAGTAATATCAATGTGTCTTTGACACCTGATCAATTAAAAAAAAATTACAATCCAAATCAGCTAAGCAATGTGGAACAACAATTACTCTGAAACCTAATCAAATGACTGGCGGGGCGAATAAATTATCGCTGACAACTCGTCAAGTAAAACATTTCAATGATGCACTTGTAGCAAAAAAAAGGTGTCCAGATTACTCTCTCTGCGGCTGCTATCAAAAACATGGAAAAAACAGGCGGTATATTCCCGTTGTTAGCTGCGATTCCAGCATTGATTGCGGCAGCAGCCCCAGCGGTGGCTAAAGCGGCAGCGTTAGGGGCTGTTGGTACCGCGGCAGGAATGGCATTAAAGAAAGCAACTGGGCAGGGTTATAAAAAAAGTGGAAAAGGTCTAAGACTACCAGGAACCCCGTATTCGTGGTACAGCGGAAAAGGTCTAAGACTAGGACCGGTTTACTAGTGCCTATGTCCAATTTTGATTTACTCAATGCTGCTAAAAAACTCGCGATTAAAAACTTCAGAGGTGTCTTCATGAAAGATCAATTACCAGCACAACCCAACAGTGTTGAAACAGGCATCATTAATCTCGATAACAGCACCGGACCTGGAACTCACTGGGTTGCATACGCTATTGATCCACGTGGGATTGTCTATTTTGATTCATATGGATTAGCACCGCCGAAAGAGTTTATGCGTTATATAAAAACTTTTCCAATGAAGACTTGGTATTCTACGCTACCAACACAAACGAAGATTGATCCACCAATATGCGGCAGCGAAGTATTAAATGTTCTTGATGCTATTTCTAACTATTTGGGTAACTCAAGGGGAAAACCACCACATGTTGTCGTAAATGAATACACTAGCAATCGCTTTTTAGAGAGAGAAAGAGTTTTACAATAATATGATTGATATTTGGGGAAGACCTCTGAAACCTAAACCCGATGACACTGCAACTGGTGATATAAAAAAAAAAATTAAAGATGAAATAGCTGAGATGTTAAATTTAACAAGTGTTGACCCGAACGAAATAGTTGTATTTCAAGATAGTCAGGGTAAATTGAAAACTAGGGATGTGTCGTTGAATGATATATTGGTTAAACAACAAAACTCTATCGAGAATACTATCGCGTTTTTTTCCGATCAGGGTAAACTCAAACCGGGTGTACTCTTCTAGACTATTACAGATAGATTCACTAAATACGATAAGGAATTTGACGATCATTTGAAAAATTATAATACATTTCGTAGAAATGTCGTTCATAAGTTCTTTGGGTCTCCAATGGTAGTTACACCATCTATCGCTGAAATTAAAACATTTATTGATGAGACGAAAAACTCCATCGAAGACATCAAAACTAATATTCAAGGGAGGGTGGTAACAATCATTGATGAAGCAAACATGATCCAACACGGATCATTTGCGTGGACACCTACAAACAACAAATTAGATATCACTGCAACCGTCAAGGGTATTTATCGATTAACACTAGTGACAACGACTCAATTTAATATTTCATCGTCGAGTTCATCCGGGGTCAACACTACGATTTCAACGATCATCGAATCGACGCTTTTTCTTACGAGGAAGTCTAGTTTGCCGAATTGACACTCAAAAGGTTGTAGGATTCACCCCCTCTGCCGAGTTCTCATTTGGTAAATGGAGACTTATTTTTTTTTTTTTTTCTCGATTTTTTATGTCCCAATCACTCTCCATAACACGTAAATACGTCTTTACGACTGGTATATACCCTTCCCATCTAAGGGTACTCAGCCAAGGAAGCCTTAATTTTGCTTGAAAACGTTGTAGGGTTCACCCTCTCTGCTGCTCACCATGACGGTTTGTTTGCAAAGATGTCATCATTGGACTTGCACTCTGTGATGGTGGCAGCTGTTGTTAAGATCGTCAACTTTATAGTTTCCCGCTCTTCATTTATTAACAAGCACTGCAAGTCTCTTCTACAATAAATGTGGCATCACGCCATACTAGACATTGTAACACTCTTAGAGAAACATGTACCGGTACACTAATCCTACATTTGCCATGGCTTTCGACACGCTACAGTTTTCCAACATGATCAAAAGAGATTAATTTTACCCGAAAGAAATGCAAGAAGAAACATACGACTTTCGAACAAAATTCCCCCGTGAAAACAAATAAAAATATCCAAGATACATTTTCGTAACGGAATTTTATATAATTCGTTTACACCTATAACTCAATAGTAATTTGCTGGTTTAATTATGGATACTATTAGCTATGAATAGATCTTTACCATTTCACCAAACATTAAGCGAATTAAAGCATTTAATTCAAGAAATATCTTCTCTAAAACGCTCGGGTCCATTTCCTCGATGACTTGTATTGTTCATGTGAAGTTATACATTTCTGGATTGAGAGCGGTATGATATGATATGCGTGTCACACACCAATACTATCATCTGAAGTATGGTTAAATTGTTTGAAAACAATATGATCAGTACATTTAGACCTTTTGAATCGCATCTATCAAATTATGGAATGAACCATGTTTTTCTGTCCCTTTTAACAACTCAAACATGCCACCGTTATTAATTGTAATTGTCTTAATTGTCTATCTTATTGAAGTCATAATACTTGTATGTATTTCATTCTGTACATCACATTGTCTCCTAATAGGGTTCTTTTGTACCATGAAAACGTTACATCCATGGAATCTAGAAGATAACATTTCATTACCATTGGTAGCATTATTTCCATCGAGGGTACCATCCGTTCAACATTTTTTCTTAAACAATAGTATGTAATATGTTTCATCAATTAGTACTTTTTTTTAAATGTTATACCTGGCAGCATAGGTATTACCGTGAACAATACTATTTCTCATTCAAAATTTCTTTCTGGAAACAAGCCAAAACATTTCAGATTCGTTATATCACAATCGAGTTTTGTTATTTCGATGCGCTACATCAATAAATATTATGAAAGGTATATCTTGGAAATAAATTAAAGTTCCCATTAACATTGCATATATTTGTATATGTATATGTATATGTATGTATATGTATGTATATATATATATATATATATATATATATATATATATATATATATATATATATATATATATATATATATATATATATATATTTATATAAAGAGAGAGACAGAGATAGAAAGACAGACATACAGACAGACAGAGAGATACTGAGAGGCAGAGAGAGATATATATGCTTCAAAAGGTATGTATATGTATGTGTGTGAGAGAGAGAGAGAGAGAGAGAGAGAGAGAGAGAGAGAGAGAGAGAGAGAGAGAGAGAGAGAGAGAAGAGAGAGAGAGAATTGAAATGTCAAGAGAAAAATGCTGCTGGCATTAAATGTAATTTACAAGACATCAGGAATCTTGGAATCATGGATTTAATTTTTTTGTTTTTCAAATACGCGGTAAAGTGTTATTCCGATCACCACTCAAACGTTTATTATTTTATTGATTAGTATACTGTAGGTATTATCTTTCTGTTATAAATAATATGAATATATTTAGAAACGTTGTTGTATGAGCGAAATGTTGAATTTGGGGCATTCATTATTAAGAATTTTATTTTTCGAAGTTGCAAACAAGAATTTTCTCTTTTAATGGTAGGCACGGAAAATTATTAAAGTGACGCCATGCTTATTTAAACAGAGTGCTGCGTACCATGGATTGTCATCTAGAGATATTTTGTCCATTGGTAATAATAGGATGCAACGATTGAGATACTAATGTTGTTACACTGTTCCGATTAACACATATTAAACGTATTGTCAACTTAGCTCATGTGAACTTATTGGGATAGTATACAATTCACCCCATCTGCAATAATATGTTCCAGACAAACGGAGTCGGATGCCCCAGATACAACTTCACCATTGTGTTCGGATCTAAGTAGACCACAAGAATTGATTTGGTACATTTACTTACGGTAGGTCAATCGGCATGTTCTTCGTGAATGTAAACACTTACCTTAGACTGAAAGGAAATATAACATGTAATTAATGCATTGTCATGATCCATATGTTAAAGCATCTTTTATCAGAGACCGAACTCACAACACAATATAGGGTTGATATTAGATAGTACTAATAACTTCGTAATAAACCTTTGAATATAACAATTTCATATTTCGTCTTAGTTTATATCATTAGCGACCTTGTACTCAGGAGCCCATATTTATTACCCACAACGGTCTGATCACCTAGTCATTTGAATCATATTACGTGTGTAATTTATATATAGTTATTTTTAGACTTACAATGCTATTACTGCAATTATACAAATTGGGTGGCGTCTACCTGACTACTGCTCCATATATACATCTGACCTTTGAAGCACTAAAATGGATTGGGAAAAACAAACCAAACAAGAAAGTTATAATAAGTGATTCGCTTAGTAGTGTCATAACTTCAATCCAAACTAACAAAAACTAAATGAAGAGAGAATGTTCTAATCCAAACCAACGCAATAATGAAACAAATAAAAGAAACAAATTAAGCATATAATAGATGTGGATTCCATCTCACATCAATATCCAAGGAAATGACATAGCAGACCAGATAGCTAAAGTAACACTAAATAATCCAAATTACATGCCACTCGAATAGTCAACATGAACTATACAGCCTAATCAATAAATGGCAAACAGATTGGAATCAAATTCACAAAGGGAGAAAATTATGTAATACCATCAAGGAAGTCGATAGAAATGGAAAACCACCTAGGTGCACAGGCTATGAACCAACTCTAATTAATGGAATTCTCTTAGGGAAAACTAAACTGGCAAACAGTCTGTGAAGATACGTAGCAGCCTTCCCACCTGACATACAATGCTACCATTGTAACACCCCAGAGAATTTACTCCCCGTATCTAATGATTGTACAATAGCCAAGAAGGAACGGAACAAATTCAGATCCGAACAACAAATCATAGCCGCCCCATATATATACCCAAAAATGATTCAATAACAAATATCAAACCCCAAACAACATTCAAAAATATAATTGAACTTTTGAAAACAAATTGGGCTACTAGAGAAAATTTAGGAAAAGAATACGAAAATAAACAACATAATAGCGAGAAAAAAAAATAGTAAGAAACCTAGTACTAGCTCGCACCAAAAGTAATCATCAGAAATGAAAGCCTTTTTAAGGAATGGAAGCACCACCCGGAATAAGTAGGTACATCTTAACCGTCCTTGGAAACTACATACACTACGGTGGGCATGACATCACTAAGACGCATACACTAAGCAACCAAACCGAACACTAAAGACGCGAGTAACGCTAGAAACAAACTAGAGAACCTGGAAAAATTACTCAAAGCCCTCTGAAATCACTTTGGAAATAATAACATGTGAGCAAAGTAGATGGAATATAAAGTAATAAGGGTTTACAACCACAACGAATATATAATAAAGACAATTAGGGAATAGTAAACACCATGTTAAAGGCAACAAATAAGAAACAAATAATTAAAATTAAAAATACAGCATCATAAAATACGTATAGGAACCTACCCTCACTTCTACTACCTTCTCTAACTTTCCACTCAATACAGCCTCATTGACAGTAAATAGCAATTACCGAATACATATCACGTTCCAAAGTCAGAAAGCCAAACATTAAATATAAGTAGATGGTCTGATATTATACTATCATAAAATTCTGTCCTGATAGTATTCTCCCAATTTAAACAGTATGGGGTAGTCTAACAGCCCAAGAATATTAAACCCCGCATAACAAGGTTGCAGGTCTGATATTATACTATCATAAAATTCTGTCCTGATAGTATTCTCCCAATTTAAACAGTATGGGGTAGTCTAACAGCCCAAGAATATTAAACCCCGCATAACAAGGTTGCAGGTCTGATATTATACTATCATAAAATTCTGTCCTGATAGTATTCTCCCAATTTAAACAGTATGGGGTAGTCTAACAGCCCAAGAATATTAAACCCCGCATAACAAGGTTGCAGGTCTGATATTATACTATCATAAAATTCTGTCCTGATAGTATTCTCCCAATTTAAACAGTATGGGGTAGTCTAACAGCCCAAGAATATTAAGCCCCGCATAACAAGGTTGCACTTAAATTTTATCCAACTTTAGGCATATAGACCCTCAACTTAACTATAAGGGCAGGGGCGTATGGTGCTGTAGATTATATTAACTCAAAACAATTTGGATAAATGGACATCACCGCTGGACCAAAACCGGAATAAAACATCAGGCGAGAAAAAACTTCAAAGAACCCGGGAAAAAAGAAAATTATGGCTGGTCCGAGGGAACAACCATATGCTGGGACACCATTAGAACAAGATGGCAGCCTGACATTAGAGGCTACTCAAACATACAAGAAAAACCAACACAGAAAATAATCCGACTGCTTTCATTGCCTGGTTAACAGGGTAATCATCTGGTACGATAGCCCCTTTCGAACAATCTATTTCACGAAACCTGACTTGATCATTTTTTGCACAATGTTCAAAATTAACAAGCTATTTTTACCAAACAGTGACTATACTTATTTATTTCGCATAAACATCTTAGTATTCAATCCTGTTAGTGACTTAATACATGTACACTTTGTATTAGAAATATTGGAAAGTTAAGATAGTTATACAAAGTTTACGACTTCATTGATTTGATTTAATTACATAGGTGGCTCACACATTATTGGTATTTTCCTGTCCATTAGTAATAAATGGACCAGATTTAAATTAAGCAAGGAATCACGATGTTGCAGGCTGTACGACATCCTTGGACGTAATGGTACTTCTATTGTATTGCCGAAACTCGCATAGCTCCAAAATGGCGGAAATGTGAAACTAATTTCCAATACAACCACTTGTGCCATTGCACACCCTTAACACACATACAAGGTTGTTAGGGTTGGGTGTGTGTTGGGTCTATTCCCATCCACCCAGTATTCTCCATTCAGGTCGATGGTTAGTTAATAGCAGCCGCGACCTGACGACCAAACTAAATTCTAATCATTGAGTGCATACATTCCTGGGAGAAAAGGCACCATTCCTCACCACCAGGAGAAATTAAATATCCATATTTGCTGGAAACTTAAAACAGTGCTACATGCCCCTAGTGGGCGATACAGCACTATAATTCAAATTCTTCATCATCAACTGCAATTGTTGTCATGAAGGATCCTATAATAGATTGTTGAAGGCAATACATTTTCCATATAAATAATCATGGCATAACTATACAACCATGCGATACTTACATACATACATGCATACATACATACACACACACACACACACACACACACACACACACACACACACACACACACACATACATACATACATACATACATACATACATACATACATACATACATACATACATACATACATACATACTGTAACGTGCTTAGGCTCGAATAAACAGTAACATGGAAAGAGTGAAAATACCAAGCTTGTAAAAACTTAATAAACAATTCGTTGAGCACAAATATTTTTTGGAAAAGAAAACTAAACTTACGGTTTTAAGAATCAATTCCAACAATTAATACAAAAATAATTCAAAATATAATCCACTAGAGAAATTGCAAAGGTCCTGGTAATAAAATGTCCTAATAATTTCAAGTTCGAATCTTAGTGAAGTATCCAAGATGGAAGACGATGTCACATGCTGAAGTCAGTTCTTGTTAATAAAATTATATGAGCACAATTCTTTTCCAGATAAACAACAAAATAATTTCTCTTGATCAGAACGAATTGAAATAATTTCCAATACAAAGTAATTTAAAATAACTCAAAACGACACACAACTCAGTATTCTAACAGCCGAAGTTCTACTAAATAGTTCGCTCCAAAACATAATTTATATACATGTGTTTACGTAAACAAGAAACGGGTCACGTGATCCTCTAGAATCTTTTAGAACAAATTTGCGTTCAAAATATCACGTACACACCGCATGACCCACCTAAAAGTAGAAAGATATTTATAACAAAGCTCCATAATGTCCTTGGAATCAACCAATCATTTTAAAAGCTTGTCTACAACTCTGAAGCCAGGTTAGAAATGAGGTCAATACCCGGTGTCCATTCTTAAGAGTACATGTCATACCACTTTCTAAAAACTATCTCCCAATGAATAAATCTTAAACTTAAAATGTCAAATATGAATCTGACAAACAATTAAAATAAAAAATAAATGACCCAAATTAAATACACGTATCAATACATACATACACCTGTTTTATATCATTGCAGGAATAACATCGCAAGAAATTGGAGTTTATACAAGCTACATAGAATAAAACATTTTCTTTTTGATGTGGCGGTTTGACATGTTTAATCACCAATGCTATATATTAGAGTACGACTACTGATACAATTTAAAATGAGGGATTTTGGTATAAAACATTCGCGATGGACGTAAAACCATGTCTATCAAAATCATTGCATGTGTACAGCATGAACATGACCATCATTATTTTGACAGGCATATCTTTAAAATCTTGATTCGACCATATAAAAGTTATTTCTGCCATAGTAAAAAAGTGATGTATAATGGTTTGTTGTATAATGGTGATATTACACAAGTAACAATATTTCGGACAATCAGTCAATGACAGTTTTGAGGTTTCTGGTTCTCGTCATGAGCAGTTTTTGATTGCAACAAAGACGTTTTGAAAACCTCGTAAATTGCACAAGGTAAACATTTATCCATATCATCCTTTAAACTTTATTACAATATTTAACCTTGATAATTAAATTATAGCAAGTAGTATGTGTTCCCTCTAGAGTACAAAAGTTTGTTGTTTTGATATTTTAAATATAAAAGGAAAAGTAATCTCAAAAAAGTATTGTGTTCCTTAAGCATATGTTCGTTCTATCATCGGTGATACATTATGTACAATTATTTTAAACAAACTGTTTATATATCCTGCGTCGTCGTTAACGTATTGCGCATTTTGTTTTTCCTCTTCCATTCTTCTAATACTTAATACAGTTATTGGTACGTAATTCCCCCTCCCCCCTGTCCAGCATGTATCTGCATGTTTTTCCTCATTGTCTTTATTGCGGATATTTCACATAATATGATGAGTGAACTTTATTCCATGCTAAAAAGTTTGAGTTTTAAAATGCGATCATTTAGTATATAAAACGTTTAGGAACAGACATAACATAAGAAAGCACAAACTATCCATTCGACAGGATTTTAAATAATAAGAGTTCAATGTATTGATCTGCGATTATACATTTTCTTTTTACATGGCAATTGAAACTGTACTTTCCGCATAAGAAAATAATCTTCGGTGAGTCACGTAATAGCTCCTTAATGTTTTCTGCAATATTCATTCTCAAATTATATATTATATCTAATATTATTCAGTGTCATAAATGTCGTAACTGATAATATTAAATTTTGATATTCTGTGCATTAACTCCTTGTCAAAAGCATATGTACTGTAATCTTCCTACATTACAACGCTATGCAATCAGTCTTAAAATAATGATACTTTTAATGGACATTAATTTGACATTAATTTGATATTTTTCACCATCTAATACCAATTTTCTCTTCTAAGTATTATTTTGTTCAATACCTTATATTTTTAAATAAATAAGAACTATAATGTGTGTGTTATTCGATTAATGCTCTGGTTGCGTGGTTAGCTGTAGTTGGTACATACATTATAGTTGACTAATATGTCTTCTATACAATAGCAGCTGCCATTTTGTAAACACGATATACCGATATATCGATATAAATATACAGCATATCAGGACTTACGCACTGTATGATGAAATAAACTTAACATATTTAGATTAGCGCTCCATTTATCTCTACTTATTCGGAATTGCAATTTGTTTCGTTTGTGAGCTTTTATTATATTTGAATACAATTTAGGATAACCATATTGATATTGGTCAAGCCGAGCAAGATTCTACGAGAAAATGCTATTATATGTTGTCCTCTTTTGTTCTCTCTCTCTCTCTCTGTCTCTATCTATATCTCTCTCTCTCTCTCTCTCGTTTGCCCAACGTTGTTTCTCTTACTCTCAGTTATCACATACATTTGATAATTGGAACTTCTGATATATAAAGCCTTCAACAATTTCAGTGAATGAATGATCATGTATCTATCTATGGAAAAAAAAACAACATTAGCAGTCACCTTATCGCAAAAATAAATATATTGATATGTGGAAAATGGGCTGACATCATGCAGTAGCTTCTTGTAGTGAGCGTATGTTCGTTATATAAATGATTATCCAGGCGTATATTGCCCCCAGAAGAGAGCTTTTGAAGACTGAAAATTAAATTGATTATCTTTTCTCTCTGTCACTCTGTCTGTCTGTCTCTATGTCTGTATGACTGTCTTGTTCTCACCTCTTTCACTGTCTCTCACAGACACACACAAACTCACAAACACACACAACACACACAAATACACACACACACACACACACGATTGTAAAGTAGATAATGCACTTTGGATGGATCAATAATTGTTGAATGTCATGAAAATCGGTGATATCTCCAATTCATGTGTTTCTTTTGTTTTTCGTCACCCAGTTACGTTCGTTTGATGCGAAATGTGTTACCTAAATGCGGATAATCGTAATGGTATGATACAATACATGTGCAACAGAACGGTGGACATTATCCAATTATTTTCTGACACACCCGTTATGTTGATCCGATTATTTCTAACTTTTTATGTTTGCTTTTTATTTTAATATCTCGCTCACACATACGCTCACAAAGAACTTAAATCTTTTTTTAAATTTGAGTTCATATTTGCATGGCTATTATGCTGATCTTTCATATATCTTTTCACCATGTATGTAGACTCCCTGAATGTCGGTTTACAAAATCAGGTCTAAGGCGTAAAAACAAATTACACTAATTCCAGGTAAAACATTGTTCAAAGTCTTATATCTCTTGTTGTTCTTGATATCTAGTTGACTTTTCAATTTAGACATTGCATATACTACTGCTGCTTAGTAGCTTGGATTCTGGTCTATAGAATTTTGCTTACATGCTACAACTGACCCAAGTAAATTATCTGATTATATACTTATCTTTGATCACTCTTTCAAACTGTACTACATCTTCTTTTAATTAAATCTCAAATGCATTTATTGAACAAATCTCCGTACGAAATGGATATTATTTCTCAATAAACAAAACACATACTCGGGGTTTTTACGTCAATATTGATCAAAGCCCGTTTATGGGGAATCGAACCATGCAATAGTAAGCGGACAAATAGATAAATGGCGTGCATGATAATAACCAATATGACGTTTTGTATGTGCTAATAACGAAAACCGATGAGAGCTATGAAAAAGAAACAAAAGCCTGCTTTCCACAATAACTCAATATTTGTCGATCTCGCCTATGTTTTAAGCCATGGATTTAAAGACACGAGGAATATTAAATTGCATAATGGCAGAAAAGTGAGCGTTCGAAATTTTTAAAAATGGCTTGTCAATGAAAATGTTCCTATTACACCACACATTGAAACCCGTGATAAACTTGAATAGTTTGGTGTAATATAAACGTGAAACGTTTTTCATAGAATATCTGTACATGTATATTTCAAAAGCACTGTGGTCTACATGTGGCGTTTACTTGTGGCATACACAGGTTGTATGATAAAAAAAATCTTTTAGTATGAGTGTCTACACAGAAATAAGTGTCTTACTGACATCATACTAAACACAAAATTCTAATGAATTTTAGAAATTAACATTAACTGTATTATTTTATGATGTGATCCCATCTCTCTATGGCACTGTCGTTGGGCGGTTCTCAATATAACGGCTTGCTGGGATCAGACGTGAGTTCCTCAGCCTTGTCTGAATATGACGTATTGTCACGTTAAGACATGCTTAACTGCTTGCCTACAGTTGTGTATCTACTTTGTAGATTCATTTTACAGCAAACAAATGAGTGGTCAGTGTCGCAGACAACCATGTAGAAGGTACGGGTATTAAGTAGACCATTTTTGTCTCACCGTCTCGTAACGTTGAAGTCCAGTTGGTGCAAAAGTTTGGACCGGGGACGCGTCCAAGACACTCTATGCTCTGGATTTGTATCATAGAATGAACTGGTGATGCTCAGGTCGTGTTACGAGTTCATCTCTAGGAGTCGTTGTCTTCATATGCCAAACGAGCCTAAACAGGAAGATCAAGAGAGATGATGACCCCCAGTACTATCAAGTTCGATTCCATTACGTGGCGATCATCTGATACTCCAATAAGCATAATACGCATATTACAGATACCTGGCTTGATGGTTGGAGGCTTACTTGATGGGTTCGTTTGTATAGTTTCGGTGCAGTAATTGCAGTCCGCTTTGTCAGTAACTCGCTTACCTTAAGCCCTAAGCGCCCAGTAAGGCAGACGAACTGTGGTGGAAGGGGTCCTTACTCCCTGAGGAATACCAAGCCGTAGCTGTCCATTGAGACATGTTGATCTCTCACATAGTCGAAAGCAACCTCTGGCATCTGACTCAATGCCAATCGAGCGATGACCTAAAACCGGTAAACAGCTCCTTCCAGAGTTGTATTGAAGCTGTGTGTCCTCTCCAGGTTAACAACCTAGGCAGGGTGATATGGATAATCCTTTGTTGCCCATGCCGCTGATTCCTCCTCTCTACGTCAAGGCGACAGCGGCGGCGTAGTAGTTGACGATATGACATTGAAAACAATGCCACGTAACCTTAGAGAGTCCGTCTCCGGATCTTCTGCTAGGGTTTACTCCCTTATCCTTTCCCACGAGAGAGTATAATCGAAAGGCGGAGAAGGTTTGAAGTCAGAGTAACCTTCTCATGTTTGGGCAACCATTCCAGGCTAGCATGTTCCTTCTGCCCGGAACGTTTGGTTTTGAGATGCGAGAAACGCGCATGTGTCTCCCCCAGTATGTTTAAAAAGGCTTCTAAGTGTTGTTATCGCCGCGGTGCATGTGGCAAATACCACTTCCCTTGCAAACGCCCAGTGGTGTGTATCTGATCGAGCCCCTGACAACCAAATACAGCTAGCTGCAGACCTTAAGGGCGGAGAGACCTGTTGAAACAGATTAGTTTCTATCCATAATGATGTGATTAATCTACATGTCATGTATGCAGTTATTTCCATACTGACTCCTTGAACTACCAATGTGCCTTCACGAAAGCTATTCAAGATAGAGGTACAGCAGAAACTAATAGGATAATGATTATCATACCATGAGACAATATTTCCATGATAGATTAATGAGTATTAAACACAAAATAGACCTTAATACAAGGTTTTTCATTAATCTCAGTTGTCACAAAGTATATGTGAAATCTGGAAATGGGATGGTTAACAATGTGATGATAAGAGTGAAATAAAATTATGTCATCATGATAGATTTTCCAAATTAAAATTATATACATTAAATAATCTTAAACACGGTTACGTCAAGTCGGCCAGGTTTAACTATAGCTAGAATTTAAGAATAGTGTTGATACTTCTTTCACTGCAATAAGGAATATTTCTGACATTAAGTCAGAATAAGAGAAATCATATTTTGTTTAATTGCAACGTCTGTTATTGAGGTACTCATTTGCATCTATATACATGTTCAGATATATTTATTTGTCAAAATACATTTAGTAAACATATTTTGTCCTTGACATATTCAGGTTCCGAGTCATAAGGATCATGGTAATTATATTGCATTGGCACTGTGGTAGTTATTATGCAATATGCCTATCAATAAAATGTTAATTAGAAAGGGCTGAACATTCAAATTCGATAGTATAAAGCTGTCGATTTTATATATAATATATGAAAATGTATAAGAGTTTACATCTTTTATCTTTCTAAATCAAAACCGAAACAAATACTTCTTCCTAGTCAAGAAATGGAACACTATAAACAAAAATTCTCATTTCAAGATCCTTATATTTTTAGCTAGGGAATTCATTATGAAAGCGATATACTGAATGTATATGACCTATATGTTGGTAAATTATTTCCAAACATGTTCAATAGATCCTGGAGGTACTATTCTGCAACGGTTTATTAGTCAATACAAATAAAGGTGAACGTGTCATGGTTATTACTTATGGTGTGTATTTGGGGATGAAAAAGAAAACAAACTGCGTACATTAATGTCAGAACATGACAAGAATATTTTGAAATTTACGTCGGTGCAACTGAAGATCGGTGTCCCGCATTAGTTTTGGATTCTATATATAATTGAATTTACAAAACTTTCGTTCTGTTACATAATGTAAGATCTCGAGTCATAAACGTATTTGCTCTGATATGAAGAGCTTAAAGTTCACGTCAGTTCCCTATCAATACTTCTGATATAACAAAGTTTCTGGAAACAAGCCGCATACGATGGTTTCCAACACCATTGCAAGACGGATCGAGCAATTCGCTAATATTGTATTGCAGTAAGACTATGGTGCCATGTTGCTTACATCGTTCGAGGTTACCGTGATAGATACATTCAATCAGTGCTTGCCTTGCGCGCAGTCACTCATTATTGGATATGTTATGTTCGCCTTGAAAGCGACGGTAGCTGGCAAATTCCCCTCACATTAAATATTCAAAGTTCGCTATCAATGCCATACGGCTGCTACATATAGAAGAGCCCCGATTAATTTGTATACAATATGTTTATGCAAATGTAATACAGTCAATAAGTCCGGTTGTGTTTCATATCGTGTGAGTCATCGATTGTCTGCTGATCATAAATTTTGCAACGTCATCGAACGAACGAATAATTACAATTCCAAACATGAAAGAAACCAAATAAACGAACGGTGTGGAGAATGTCGTCAAACGAATTCGAAAAATTGGGTCTATCGTAGTTTCACATGGAGTCAATGGTTTTACAATATCTCACCAATTCTGCGGCCCTGCATCTAAGCATTTCAGCTTGCATAATATATTCTTACCAGTATATGAGTATTTTTTTATTTTATAAAAAGGTTTAGTGACTCAAAATTGCTACCAATCGATGCCTTCTTTTTGTCAATGACACGGAGAAGGATCTACACCGAAACATTTGCTCATGTCGTTTGATCCACGTTTTGGACGTCAAAAACTGTTTGCCACAGATTATATTTGTATCGAGATACCTTCAAGGTGAGGGAAATCCATCGATGTTTCCTAGTAGTGCTATTATACTGTCATGCGCGTGTAGAACTTCGATCCCATTTATTATTTCGAGTTGGCAGTACGGTTAAGGATTGCGCTCCTGTTAAACACCACGGATGAATAGGAGATTCTCACGGACATTCACCGCTATCCTTTTTCGAAAGTGGAATAGGTAACTGGATTTCAGGTATCACAGTAGTCAATCGTTTTTACATAGACCTCAGAGTTAATGTTTTGCGAAATAAATATACGTTCTATACTCCTTCAGCATACATGTCACACACGGTCACATAGGACAACATTGAATTAGGACAAAATCGGCACTATATTGCATTTAAGAGAGATACCTCTGCTGGAAATATACATGGCTAAGAATTATCTGGTCACATCAGACCCATTTTAAAATGAAATCATGCTACAGAATGTAAAACGTATAGGAACACACATAACACAAGGTAACAAAAATTAGCAATTAGACTGGATTTTCAATCATAGTTTTGATCTGCGATCATACAAAATTATTTTATATGGCAACTGAATCTTTATGATACGCCGAAGAAAATAATATTCCTTGAGTAACGTACTAGGTCCTTAATGTTATAATATAATGATCTGACACTCTATGTCAAAAGCCTCATACTTTTAATGGGCATACATCTTGATATCATATGTAAGAATAATCAGTATCAAAAATAGTTTACAATGCACAATTAATTATATGGCGCTCAACAAACTCTCTTTATCACTTTTTCTTACGATCTTTCTCTCCTAAGTATTTTTCGTTCAATCCCTGTTATTTTTAAATAAATGTGAACTATCATGTTTGTGTAGTCGTGTAGTACATAATGTATAATTTAATTATTATGTCAATTATTCAAGATTTGTTCTGGTTTTGTGGTTAGCTGTGGTTGGTATATACATCCTATTTGACTAATATTTCTTGGTATTATATTTGCATACTATTTAGGACAACAACAGTGAGGTTTCTCATGGCCGATTTAGATCATGCGAGCATATGCTATCGTATGTGGTTCTTGTTCTCTCTGTCTCTGTCTCTCTCTCTCTCTCTCATACCGTTGCTTCTCCCACACTCAGTTATCGCATATATTGGGTAATTGTAACACCTGTTATATAAAGTCTTCATCAGTCTCAGTGCATGTGTGTTCATATAACTACATATGGAAAAAGCATTAACATTGACCTTTTCGCTAAAGACAAATATTAGTAAGTTTACAAAAGGTTGACATCATACAGTAGTATGCGTTTGTTCGTTATGGAAACGTTTATGCAGACACGTATTGCCCCAAAGCATAGCTTTCCATGACAGAAGACCACATTAATTATCTTATCTTCTCTTTCTTTCTCTATCTCTCTCTCTCTCTCTCTCTCTCTCTCTCTCTCTCTCTCTCTCTCTCTCTCTCTCTCTCTCATCACTCACATGCTTCATGTCAACTCTTATTACTGCTTGATATTAAAGCAGATAACGCACTCTGGATGGGTTAGTTATTGTTTAATGCCATGAAATTTTGAATATCTCGAGGTCATGTGTTTCGTTTGTTCATTTCACCCATTTATATTTTTTATGCGAAATGTATTCCCTAAATACGGATATATATATATATATATATATATATATATATATATATATATATATATATATATATATATATATATATGATACCATACATGTGGGAACGAAGAACGGTGGACATTATCCAAGTATTTGCTGACACACCCGTGACTATAATACGATTATATCTCTTTTTTCTTTCTTTCTCTGTTATAGTTTTTTGGATTCTGCTCCATAGGAATTTGATTACATACTACTATTGACCAAGTCCATAATTATCTGATTATATGCTTCAAACTGCATGCACGTTTATGTATCTATTTATGGAAAAAAAACATTAACCCTGACAGTATCGCTAAATAAAAATATCAATATGAAAACAATGGTCTGGCAGCATTGAGCAACTTATTGTAGTATGTTTGTTATAGAAGAGACTGATCGAACGTATATTGCACCCAACACAGAGCTTATATAATATATATATTATATTATTATTATATGATATTATACTATAATTGAATGACATAAATGAAGAATGACGTTTACCGTATCGTTTCCTAACAAACAAAAGTATATTATTAATATTTCTTACGTAACTGTATGTATAACAGTTTACGGAATAATGTCACACAAATATGCTATTTACATATGGCATGTAAATAAACTGAATAAAATTGTCAAGATGATTTGGAATAAGTGGATTTTATGAAGTTCGGATTATACATCAAATGTCGTAACATATTTATATAATAATAATACAAATAATACAAAGAATAATAATGATAATAATAATAATAATAATATAAAACGATAATACTAATACTATTGATAATGATAATAATAATAACACTAATAATAATAATAAATTTATTAATAATAGTATCAATAATAATAATAATAATAATAATAATAATAATAGTAATATTAAGATAAAACTATAATACTACTACTACTAATAATAATAATAATAAAATTAGCAATAATAATAATAATAAAAGTAATAATAATAATAATAATAATAATAATAATAATAATAATAATAATAATAATAAAACTAAAATAAATCCTCTAAGGAGAGAGAGTAAATAGATCAAATTTTCAAACAAAAATAAAGCCTCTACGGATACCGAAACTAATTCAGACAGAATGAAAACTAAAAAAATGACAGTTTTGGTTTCAACCGAAGTTTATTTTAGGTAAAAGACTTAAGACGAAAATCCTTTTCGGATTTCACATATAAACTAATTTGTAAAGTCTCTCCTCCTAAGTCAATCAAATTATTGGACTGGTCAGTGATTTTAATATTAGTTATCGTTAATGAATAATTGTGACATCACATATACAACGTATTTGTTGGATCTTCAATTATTAAAAATCCGAGTGGAGCCGTTGGTACAAACGAATATAAAATGTGTCCCTGCTGGGCTTCATTTAATCTTTCGAGATTTTGATAACTTCCATCAATAGCATCGCATACTAGATTTATTGCAATCACCGAGGATATATTAACATTTTGAGGAGAAACATGCCTACCGCCATTGTCTGGGTTATTATTATGTTTGAGGATGGTTGTTTGTGGTTCTGTTATTATTTTCACGCGGCGAATATTTGTAGGAAGTACTCATCGAGGAGATCATTGGTTGATTTTTTTTAGTTCGTCTGCATTATACATGGGAAACTTAAAATTCGGCAGCGTAGCTTCTGTTTTTTGTAAAAATCTAAAAATTCTTGTTTGCTCGGACTGAATGTTATTGTGTATATGATATGTTGATGAATAGTTTCCATAATCTGATTTAACAGTTCTATTTGTTTAATAATTTCATCTGTTACATCATCAAACATATTTTCGGTGAATAATTGACGTAATTTCCTTTGGTGCAGTCCAAATTCGCGACTAATATTTTTAAAGGGAATTTTGATATCCTGCTCGATATATGGTCTTTTAAATATTCATTAATGCCACTCTATCCTCCCATCATGAAAACCATACGCTATATTATTATCCGGTTTAAATTTTATATCTTGCCATAGCGGATTATTCTAGTACCCTGGAGTAATTCCATGATACGATTTTTATCTAAGTAAAATCAGATTTTTGGGGTTCAGATATTTGTTTGTTTGTTTGATTATGATTTTTAACGTAGCTTTAACAATTTTTCAGTCATATCGCTACGATGTCTGCTGTGAGGCAGTTGTATAGTGATGTCTAGCACTGAGGCATTATGCCGCAGACATGTAGCATGATGTCCCACCCAGTCACATTATCCTGACACCAGGCCGACCAGTCCTAACACTAACCTCTTAATGCTGAGCGTCAAGCGAGGCAGCTGTTAGTACCATTTTTTTTAAGTATGACTCGGCCAGGGATCGAACCCACGACCTCCCGCTTCCGTGGCGAACGCTCTAACCACTAGGCCACCGGAGCGGTCTCTGGTATTTGTACAGATGTCCAAGTTGGGATTTCAGGCCATCCTAGTACGGTTCTTATAGAACTCTGATAGATTTATACAGCATATCCTGGTGAGTTTACCGCAATCGTGGAAGATAATGTTGATTCATGAACTATTATAGCGATTTTTCAATCTCTTCCCGTAATGGATTATATTCTACGCTGTAATTCATTCTTGATCTGTTCGATTTGGTAAGACCCAGATCATAAGGAAACTATATTCCAATTTGGAGTCCCGTTTGGTTTATTTTTACTCGCAAACACCAAGGAAGTATTCGGTTGCTGACCAACAAATGATTTTGATCTAATATTCGGCCAACTGTGGCATACTCGTAAGTTTGCTAGCGCTATCTCCTTAACCGGAATTGCAGTGAGAAAATTCACACTGAATTCATGGTTGGTTGAGGTCATAGAGATCATGATTGTCTTTTGCGACGTTCTGTTCGTGGCTTTTCGTTGAAGTAATTCCGTTGTTAATGTTGATGTCATAGCGATTGTTATTATTGTGCTGTTTTTCTAAATTTGATGTTGCGCTGCGGTAGATGGTCGTCATCGCGGAGAATTCGTTCTGATATTGTTGTGTCATCGAGACTTGATGATATCAGCGACGACAATTGGAAATATGCGGCTGATGCAATATGTAACTTAATTATATACTCGTGTAGTTTATTCTGACTGCATGTGGATATTTATTTTGTGATGATTCTAAGAATCCATGTAATTGTTCTCGCCGATGACATACACATTGAGACAACTACAGGTGCCAGTGATGTTATCGCTGATAACAATATACCCGGTCTAGCAATTACATTTGAAACCGAATACACAATAATGTCAACTCTGGTAATTCGCCTGCGATATTTTTTATCTTCGCGGTATACCCATCAATACTAGTTTTGAGTTTAGTTTGAAACTCACGGACTTGATCATATCGATACTGTTGGACATTCATTATACTATTTACTTAAATCATTTACCAATTCTACGTAGTATGGCATTGACGCTGATGCTAAATTACCATTGACAGAGGTTATTTTAAATGTTCCCATGACAACCTTATCTATTATTGCACTTGCAGTATTAATTCCCGTAGATGTATCCGATGACACATTAAACTGTACTCCTGAAAACAGGGTCAATTTATAGATACCTCTAACTTCAGCGGTAATATTAATAATATTATTTTTAGGTGTCCAGTCGAAAGATCCCTAATATGTCGAGTACGCTGTGTTGATATTTGGTTCATGTCGTATCTTGATTTTATCAAGCCGAGTGACGATAGCAGAAAAAATCACTGACGATATCGTCATGTGCATGTTGAATCGTATCGATAATTGATTTAATGTCAGAGAGTTTATTGTCTAACACATTGACATTTTCTTTAACAAGAATATCATTCAAGAAAATATGACTCGTTTTGAATTTCCCTTGTTTGTCTTGAAATGCGACTATTTCGTTTGGATCCACATTTATGAGGTTTAACATCTCGGATATTTCATCTTCGATTATTTTCTTTACTTCTTTGGTTTTACATATTTCCCCGGTGGGATTTTTCAGGCTTGAGAGAGATCCTTCCCAAATATCAATCATTGTGCGATCAACAATTATATTTTAAGAACTCTCTAAGAAGCGATTACTCGTATATTCGTGTACGATTTTATGGGGTGGTTTAGTTGATGATAAAGCGCTAAGTGCATTTAATACATGTTGACCGCATATTGGTGGGTCGGTTATTTTCTGTGTTGGTAGCGTGGAGTACCATATCGGAATTTTTAATTGATGTATATAACGCAAACATTCTTTAGGTGGCGCTAATCCATATGAATCAAAATAAACAATTGCACGCGGATCAATCGCGTATGCAACCCAGTGAGTTCCAGGTCTGGTTCTGTTATCGAGATTAGTGCTGCCTGTTTCAGTGTTGTGGTAATTGATCTCGCATAAAAGCACCTCTAATGTTTTTTTTTATCGCTAATTGTTTTAGCAGCATCGAGTAAATCAAAATTTGACTGCGGGGTTAAATTGTCCCTGGTAGTCTCAGGCCGTTTCCGCTGTACCATGAATACGGAGTTCATGGTAGTCTTAAACACTTTTTTTTTACTGATCGTCTATTTTCTTTTTGGTATCTGCGCTCAGTCGCCTTCTGTAGTGCCATCCCAGCGGCGGTACCAACAGCAATGTGGGCGGCAGCGGCAGAGGCAGCGGCAATTAACGCTGGTAACGCAACGAGAAATGGAAATATAGCACCTGATTTTATCATGTCTTTGATCGCGGCCGCAGAGCGAGTGACCTGAATACCTTTTTTATCTTTGCTAGCATCATTGAAATGCTTAATCTACGAGCTGTTAGTGACAGTTTATTCTGACCACCAGACGTCTGATTGTGTTTTAACAAAATTGTAGTTCCACATTTTTTAGCTGAATCGGATTGCAATGTTTTAATCTGACCATGAGTCAGAGTAACACTAACATGACTATATGACATTTTATTTAATACTGTGGCTGGTACATACATCATATTTGACTAATATTTCTTGTTATTATATTTGCATACTATGTAGGACAACAACAGTTAGGTTTCTCACGGCCGACTGAGATCCTGCGAGAATATGCTATCGTATGTCGTCCTTTCTCTCTCTCTCTCTCTCTCTCTCTCTCTCTCTCTCTCTCTCTCTCTCTCTCTCTCTCTCTCTCTCTCATACCGTTGCATCTCTCACTCGCAGTTTTCTTAAAACTTGGGTAAATGGAACACATGTTATATAAAGCCTTCTGCAAACTCAACTCGTTCATATATCTAACATGGACAAAGTATTAACATTCACATATTCGCTAACAAAAAAAATATTAATATGTGGACAATGGTCTGACAGCAACGGCAACGTGTTGTATGTAGTATGTTCGTTTTAGGAGCGATTACCCATTCGTATATTGCCCCCAAAACAGAGCTTTTTATGACTGAAAACAAAATTGATTATTTTTCTCTCTCTCTCTCTCTCTCTCTCTCTCTCTCTCTCTCTCTCTCTCTCCTGCTATTAAGTAGGCGGAGCACTCTGGAGGCGTCCATTATTGTTGAAGTATTCACTGACACACCCGTTACGTTAATCCGATTATATCTTACTTTTTATCTCTGTCTTTCTATTTTTATATCTCGTAGACACAAACGCGCACAACGAAATTAAATCCCATTTTAAATGTGAGTCTATATTGTCATGGATATAATATTAAACTTACATGTTTCTTTTCCATCTCTACGTAGACATTCTAAATGTTAGCTTACACAATCATGTATACAGCATAGAAACAAACTGCAATAATTCCAGGTTAAACATTCTTCCCGTTTCATATATATCATTGTTCTCGGTATCTCGTTGACTTTCTCATTTAGACAATGTATCTACTACTGCTTGTGAGTTGCATGGAATCCGATCTATATGATATTGCCTTCATGCTACAATTGACAAAGTCCCTAATAATTTGATTATATACTTCTTTTTGATCACGCTTTCAAACATAATTCACTTTTTAAACAAATTAAATCTGAACTGCATTTCTGCGTTCATTTAGCATCCATATTTTCATACTTTAACATATGCCGCCGTCTGCACTGTTTCGCTCAAGGAAGAAAGACACATTATATGTAACATGATCAATTATGTTGGTCTGTTTGGCACGGGAGGGAAAACATTTGATCTAGAAGTCGATTTTGGGTTTCAGTTTCACTTTTGATTCAAGCAGTTGCAATCTTAGTGCAGTTTCAGAATACTATGATAACATAATAATACGTTAATGCAAAAAAATATAAAAAATATGCGATAAACCTTTATCTATGTCAACAGTTGTTTGAATGAAGTCATTATAAACAATGTGTAGTTCAACCTTCTTATATATTGTTTTCACTAATCTATACAATTTCTGAAAAGTTTATTATAAGGCTTATGCTTTAGAAACAATACTTGTTCTAACCCATACATAATATAAATTGTTGAATCTTTTTAAAATAAATAAATACCAATGAAGTCTGATCGAAACAAGTGAACGGTATATAAACAACTAAACGGACAACACTTACTGTCTGTAAATATGCCTCTTGCTCACGAAAATAATTGTAGCAACAATAGTCAACACACGTTCAACGTAAGAGACTTTGGCATCATTTGTGTATGATATTTGATCTGATGAGCTTTGTCAGGTCATTACATCCATCTTATGTTTTCTCTTTTACTCATTGTAAAAGCTTTGCCAGGTCATTACTTCCATCTTATGTTTTCTCTTTTACTCATTGTAAAAGCTTTGCCAGGTCATTACATCCATCTTATGTTTTCTCTTTTACTCATTGTAAAACTGTTTACAATTGAACGTTTGAAAAGTAGCATTCAAGCTTTGTATCGAAGACCAAGTATAGATAACTCGAAGCTAAATGGATAATGGAGAATATCATATATATATATATATATATATATATATATATATATATATATATATATATATATATATATATATATATATATATATATATATAGCTATGCATAATTTAGTATATTTTCTGAGTATGCCATGAATTACTTGCTTATTTAACTTTTCGTTTTCACACATATTGTTAAACCTTGTTTGAATCTTTTGAAAGATAACCTTGTCAAATACATGAAAGAAAAACCTTTTGACGTCGACAAAGAACATAAACTGTCTCGTAGTTTGGTTCGCAACCTCTTTTGAATAACGGCTATACGAGAAAGAAACAAAAACATAAATAACTAAGTGAAAGTAGCACAAAACACTCACCATCGAGATCGATGCATATAGATTCGTAGAAAAGATAATAATTTCACTTTCCTCTTTTGAACAGCGTTTAAATTACCAAACGTCTGCACATCCTTACCACTGATGAAATATTAGCATGTTCAGATGGATGCTATGGGATATTCATGTGTTTTTATTGTTGCAACTGTATTATTAGTTCAGTGCTTTTTTGTTTATCCTTTGACACAAAATGACTTTATACATCTGTTCACCTGATGAGCAATGCATATTTATAACAAACAGCGAAGTTCGCCTCCATTCGGAGAGCCAAGAACTAATCGCTGCAGATATCCGAATGTTCTGATTGAAAATAAACTAAATATAAAATACTTCACTTAGACTTGTACTAAAATTCTGAAATATGTTCAAAAGATAAGGCACGCAAAGAAGAATCATCGCGAAAAATGGAAGATTCCACTTGCTTTGCATACATCTACAGAATAGAAGCCTGAATAAAATATAATGTAGCCATCAATATAAATAGTTTTCATTTAGTTACTTATCATTCCATTTATTCGCTCTCCTTTTCCAAGGTTAGTTTAGTGACTGTATCGCTGAATGAAATTTTTAAGAAGAGAGTTCTGTGAATTTGAGTAATAAGCCGTTTAAAGTATAATCATTTGAATTCAGTTTTAATATCTTGCACTGTGCTCTTGTGGTCATCTTGTACCTAATTTATACACATACAGCTAATACTTTGCTGTAATATATATATAGCGAATATGCTATTTGAGTGTAAATAGTAATATAACAAGTTAGAATAGACCAATAATCTTACTATACAATCAGAAATCAGTATGAATAGTACATTAATCTATTTCTGTTCATGTAATGTCCGCATGGATATAATGTTGATGAGCTCAAAACGCGTGAATAGAAGTTACTACAGTTTGATCAAGTTTGATGATTGTTTGCACGTTATGTCATTCATATCAAATGATGTTTTTTGTTGTGTCTGATGACGCCATACTAACTTCAAAGACATCGTGAATAAATATCGCTTTTGGTGCGTATGGAAAACATGTATTGCTAGGACAATAAGCAACTTTGATTTGTAAACGTAGTATGTAGCACGTTCGATATCCTATATGCCAGCTTGTTTTGGAAACAGTATCATCAAATATAGCGCGCGTTAAGAGAGAAGACGAAGTTGATCAAGGAAAAAACACGTTTTATATAATTGCTTGAGTGTCAAGGCGGAACAACGCCACATGTATGATTCAAACGAGAAACAAAATAAAATGGTAAAAAATGAAATGACAACAAAAGAGTAATTTAAATAATTTAACTAAATGGAGAATGGTATACATTTATTTTGTAATTATTTGTTTCGGTTTTGTAATACGCCTTTATTTAACTCACGGACACTTCTAACATGTGGCGGGTTCCGCCTCGCTGCTGCACATACATACATACATACATACATACATACATACATACATACATACATACATACATACATACATACATACATACATACATACATACATACATACATACATACATACATACATACATAAAAATAAATGGGTATTTCTAATGTGTACATAATCAGTGATGTATACCAAATACAACGGAGTGGAAGAATAAAACAAACGTGTCTGCAATAGTCAGAACCTTGAACATTTTACATGTCTGAGATTACATGAATGTCAATTGCAATGGTAGTTTCATAATTTCCTGGCAATTGAGAGAACAGCCTGATCGGTACTCTAGTGATTATAAGATTCATGCGTTATTGTGTCAGAGAAAACTTCGTTAAAAGTTAAAAAAAATAATAAGATAGATATCCGAATGTGTTCTGAAATAGTGTCACTAATATCTTACTCTCAAAATCAAAATGAATCAAATACTAAATGAACTGAATACTCTCCAATCATCCCATCAGTAACAATTAACATTATATTTTGCAATTATCCCATCATTAACAATTAACTTCGAGTACTATATTTTTATAATGTAAAACGTGTTCAAATCAGTACTTTCATTAGGATACTCCTGTCGCTGAAAAAACATACTAAGATGATAATACACACTTCTCCCAGGTGGTTTTTAATATTTACTTTGGAATGCATGTAGGTGCTTAGATATTATATCCATATCAAATTCATACTCAATATTGATTTTGTACAGGTTCATGTATTGTTAAGATCATGTTTCTTTGAGAATGATAATGTCCGTTCTTCCCCGTAAAAATGAAAAACAAAAACGTGATATTCGAAAAGATCAAAATACTTCTCTCATTTTCTTTATAATGTCTCAGAAATGTAAAATAGTACGAGTAGCTCACAATTGTTCTACACTGTTATAGACTATAATTTGTTTGCTGTGACTAGTGTCGTTAGACTCCGTTACACTACGATTGTTATGATTCTTTATCGTAACATCTTCATTGGTATACAATGTATGGTGTTTATATATATATATATATATATATATATATATATATATAGATATATATATATATAAATATATGAAACTAGTCGCACAAATTTATCGGCGTTTGTGTTGTTTTTTATCCCAAATCTCTCTCTCTCTCTCTCTCTCTCTCTCTCTCTCTATATATATATATATATATATATATATATATATATATATATATATATATTGTTGCATATATTTGATTTAAGTCATTTATTTTTATTTTAATTGTTTGTTTTTCAGATTCAAATTTGACATTTTAAGTTTAGGATTCATTCCTTGGGAGATGACCTGTACTTTACAAATAAACTCCAGATGTTGACCTCATTTCTGACCTAGCCTCAGAGTTGTAAACAAGCTTTTAAAATGATTGGTTGATTCCAAGGACATTATGGAGCTTTGTCGTAAACATCTTCTATTTTTAGTTGGGTCATGTGCACGAGATTGTTTGAATGTAAAATTTTTCTGAAGATTCTAGAAGATCATGTAACCCTTGTTTACGTAAATACAGGTATATAAATTATGTTTTGGAGCGAAATATTTAGTAGCATTTCTGCTGTTAGAATATTAAGTTGTATTGTATTGAGTTATTTTAAATTACCATATACTGGAAATTATTTCAATTCGTTTGGATCAAGAGGATTTATTTTGTTATTTATGTGGAAAATAATTGTGCTCACTGAATTTCATTACACCAGAACTGACTTCATCACGTGACATCGTCTTCCATCTTGGATGCTTCACTAAGATTCAAATTGTTAATTATTTGGATATTTTATAGCCGGGACTTTTGCAATTTCACCAGTGTATTATATTTTGAATTATTTTTGGATTCATTTTGGAATTGATTCTTAAAACCGTAAGTTTATTTTTTCTTTTCTGGAAAATATTTGTGCTCTATAAATTGTTTATTAAGTTTTTACAAGCTTGTTTTTTTCACTCTTTCTATGTTACTGTTTATTCGAGCCAAAGCACGTAACAATATATATATATATATATATATATATATATATATATATATATATATATATATATATATATATATATATATATATATACGTGTGTGTGTATTTGTGCTGTGTGTGTGTGTCTGTTGTCAATTTTTGAGTTGCTTATCTTCACGTAAAGTCTAAACTAAATCCATAACGAAACGTTAACATGAACCTTAATGCAGACATTTTCATAATTCGCACGTGTTCCTTGTGAAATTTTGTTTTGTGCCAATATTTAATGACTATATGCTTAAGACAAACTTAATCCGAACATTGAAAGACCAGAAACCAATAGTATGTTATACGTTTTTAAAGTAATACGACCGTTTGGTCAAAAACTAAGTAAAAACAAAGAACGTCACGAACACGTTTTGTAAAATTCAAGATATAATCTTTTTCTCTAAATTCGAAAACGACAATTGAAACATAAATGTCAATTACATTTGTAGGTCATGAATGTCCTGGTCGGTACTCTAGTGATTATAAAATTCATCAGTTACTGTGTCAGAAAAAATGTCCTTAAAAGTTAAAGAAAAAAGCAAGAAGATAGATATCCTAATGTGTTCTGAAATACTGTCACTAATGTCTTATTGTCAAAATCAAAATGAATCAAATACTGAATTAATTGAATGCTAAATGAATTGAATACTAAATGAATTGAATACTAAATGTATTGAATACTAAATGAATTGAATACTAAATGAATTTAATACTAAATAAATTGAATACTAAATAAATTGAATACTAAATAAATTGAATACTAAATGAATTTAATACTAAATGAACTTAATACTAAAGGAATTTAATACTTTGCAATAAGCGCAACATTAACAGTTAACTTGGAATGCTATATTTTTATAATGCATAAAGTGTTCAAATCAGTATTTATGTAAGGACGCCTCTGGCGCTGAAAGAACATAATAAGCATGATAATATAAACAGTGAAATATACATTTCTAATGTGGTTTCGATATTTTCTTTGGAATGTATGTAGGTGCTTAGAGATCATATCCATATCCAATTCAAACTCAATATTGATTTTGTAAAAGTTCATGCATTTTCCAGATCTAGTTTTCTTGAGAATGATGTCCGTTCTTCCCCGTAAAAATAAAAAAATAAAAAAAGTTCCTATTCGAAACGATCAATCAATTTCCCGCATTTTCGTTACAATGTCTCTGAAATGTGAAATAGTCCGAGTAGCTGAAACTTGTTCTACACTGTTATAGACTTATATCTATCTGCTGTAAAATAGTCCGAGTAGCTAAAACTTGTGCTGCACTGTTATAGACTATAATTTGTTTTCTGTGACTATTGTAGTTTGACTACATTACACTACAATTGGTATGGTGCTTTATATTAGCATCTTCAAATGGTCCGTAGTTAACAGGTAACTGATAATGATGTATTGATTTAATTGTAACTATTTAAAAAGCAATTTTGCACACGCCATATAAACGTTGTGGTACGTGACAATGAATGTACATTTATTTTTGAGTTGACACGTACCTCTCTTTTTAAGTTGTCGTGCATAATTATGGGCGAATAATCATATATTGCGTGCAGGAGGAGTAACGATACATTTTTGATTTAATATGGCCTTATTCGATATCTTGAATACTCCATGGTGATAAATCCTTCTACTGAGAAGAAATAGCGATATCGTGATTTTCAAAAATAGCTCTTATAGTTTACTACTATAAAATAGTCAACTGAGAGATGGACGGACAAATGTTAACATATTAACCAATATTGTCTTCCGGCGTAAGAAAAGGCGGTTAATGTATATCATCCGTAGAAGAGTCTTACTAAATTAACTTTACTCACTCTGACAATATATATGGTCAGGTGTATTAATACCAACATAGCGTAAACATAATGCAATAAGGTAACCATTGGTTAATAAACTCTAGAACTACGAGGTAGCTGAAAACAAAGTCAAATCTAATTGGCAGCTTTTGAGATTTACATGTGTAGGATATGCAGCATCAAAATGTGCAAGATATAGGTCTCAATGACCTGACAATCATGGCAACACGCCAATCGTTTCTTCAATGACAGAGAGGAAATTATATAAAATAATTGAGATAATTATCTTGTTTTGTTTGTTTCATATCTGCCTTAAAAACATTTTCGTCTTTTTATCAATATATAAACAATACAGCCATGTGCCAGAATAATTTGGCTAGGTGAGAGAGCATAGTACTGAGACTTGATGTCCCAGTGCCAGTCATCAGTATAAACTGCCAGACTGCATACGTCGTAGCGATATGACTGAATTTTGTTTTTAAAGCTACGTTAAAAGTCCCAGTCACAATCACACTGTCCAGATTAACACATAGATTACTTACTGACTGTTTGAATTTAATATCGATGTCGCCGATATTTATTGTTTCTTGTAAAGGATCTGACTAATAAAGTCTTTGTGTTTTGGTGCGAATGGCCTCAGTTGTATCACCATTATTCTACAGCTTGTTACATTTTAACTATGATTTCTCATCTAAAAAGCGCCTCTCTACGCCTTGGATGGTTGCATCAGTTTCAGTTGGTTGGCTAGATTTTTATGTTTGGGTGTAACATGCATGCAATTGCTAAGACACATGTTAACTAAGTAGGACTTTAACCACAGTAAGTCTGTAAACTACCATCCTTATTGAAATTATCATTTCTCTCCAAGCAAAAGTTGTTCCAGAATTCTCCTTATATTGGCGATCACAGTATTTACTAATAGGTGTGAAATTTCATCATCAGAGACAAATGTATGGAGACCAAAACATAAAAATAGATTAGATTACATAGTTTCCACGCTCCCTATTCTTATCGAGATTTGATACAACATTCAGCTGGTAAGATTACATACTTGTTTGTACTAAAATGAGCAGCGTATCGTGTCATTGGTCATAGTTGATAGGAAAAAATAATTTAGTAAATAATAAACTGGAATTGACTGTTATAAATTAAGTTGAATGATACCTAAAGATACCTTAAGTGATTAGCCCTTGGTCCTACTTTGGTGCAAAATTTGATGATGACCTTTCATGACTGTAAATATAATCATGCTTGCATTATGTATCTCGTTTATACATATTCTTAGTATATAAATACTCTTATTGAGTGAACATCGTATAAACAATATCACATGTGACATACGTCAATGTTATAAGCCAGTGTTTAGTTAACTGTTGCAATTCCATATATCGTTATATTCTCTAACATATTTAATAGCTTACTAATTAGGAATATATACTTAATTTAAAGTTTAACTGCAATATAACGTCATTGTTAAGACAGTAATCCAGAGGAATCAATAAATTAGTTGTCATTGACTAAATAATTATACTCAGTTTACTTTACATCACTCTATATGTTTTTCATTTGCAATTTCTTTCTGACTGAAGAATGTCGAAGTAAAAAGACTGCAGTGCTGTATAAATCCCTCGGTGCCCTAATAGGGTGACTAAAGTATTAGTCTAGAGACTGCAATAATCGATAAATGGTAAAGAACTCTGGATAAGATGAATACCATATTAGTCAAAATAATGCTGTTGTTGTTATAAAGCTTAAAACTGTTTTACAGCACAAGACCGGCTATATGTATCGGTAAGTTTAAATGGTGGAGGAAGAACTCAGAACTAAGAACAACCGTTCTACAATACGCTACCGGGAAGCTTTCTAACAGGAACATATCGCATTGACTAAACTTTTATACTCAATTTTATTTTGCATCACTGTGTATGTCTGTCATTCTCAATTTCACAAAGATGAGAATAAGAATCAACTTCCGGTCACTATTTTAATAAAGAAGTTTAATCTAACCTACTACTTTCTTCATCGTATAAAATATTGTCATTGTTGCTTTTCGGGAGTGAGTAGGACTACACATTCAGTAGCATTGATAGGTCTGCTTCATGTATCTTTTTCAATATTAATTCATTATTTATATTTCACCATAATAATGATGTAAACAGATGGATGGGAGACATCGTGTCAGTGGCAATAGTAGGCACATGGATTACAAGAAAGTGAGGTCGGTAAAATGTTCCTTGAGTTTATAATACTTTTTCAGCAATGACTATCGAAAAAAGACTATATCCCTCTTATTATTGTGATACAATTAAAACTACTTTACCGCATAAATTGTTTTAAAAATTATTCGTTCAGTTTAGATATGAATCCTACGCGTTAGATGCTTGACAAAAATCACAAAACAATAAAAAGAACCGATACTGTTTCAATGACTAAATTAACTATATTTTTGTTATTTAAACATTTTTTTATGCTCAAAAAAGTATTGATTTTAATTAAAACCATTCAAATTTTACATGGAGGTGGGGATCAAAAGTCTACAATTAAAAGGTGGAAACACTACCAGCAATCGTCATTGATAACAGGGAAATTGATTGATTTAAATTAATTGATATGAATATACTTATACATTCTTTTAATTGGAACACTTTTGAGGAACACTATGTAGACAGAAGAAGGGTTTGCTTGTATTAACATTACTAGGATATAAGAATAACTATATCTAACCTTCACATTATTGTAATGCAATTCAAATTGTTTATATAATCAGTAATAGTTGTGCATCATCTTCTAACGATAGTAATAAAACAAATGGCATACGCTAATGTAGCGCGCATATCTGATTGATTCTTTTATGATGGACATGGAAATGGAATAAACAAATTGACTTATTAACTAAAGCTCGACTGAACAGGAGAAAGATATAACGAATACCTCAAACAAGCATAGGTTGAGACTGGTAGTTCTTACATAGAGATGTGTCATCTTTTAAAACGTTTAAATTAATGAAGTAAACAATTTCAGTCTGTAACTTTCGAAACCGGTCGTTTGACAGATCAATAACATTTAATTTCGTGAAGCGGGTGACCGAGTAGTCTAAAAAGGTCAGATTATTAGCATTTCATTTCAATATGAGTGGGTTCGAGTCTCGGGATCGCCCATTGTAGATATATGAGAAAGCTGCTAGTAGCTTCATAAGACTCAGCGATTCTTACTGTTATTACTTCCTCTACACATTTTACTGGCCGCCATTAATAGACAAACTTGCGCTGAGAAATGGTGATGAAACATAAAAGCAATACCTTCAATTTGTATGTATCAGCTTGATCTTATATGTAACAGACTGTGTAGATTAAAAGGACAATGCTATGCTGTCAAATATGAATCGGATTACTGGAGTTTGTATCATTATGTAGAGCATATAGGTCAAGTATATTGATGACACTTGTAATTTCTACGTAAAACATATCATCTGTAGCTAAAGCAACCGTGTGTTGTGCAAGTGTTTTCTCGCCCGAAAGAGACAGAGAGAGAGAGAGAGAGAGAGAGAGAGAGAGAGAGAGAGAGAGAGAGAGAGAGAGAGAGAGAGAGAGAGAGAGAGAGAGAGAGAAAGAAAGAGCGTGAGAGAGAGAGAAATAACGAAAATAAAGAGAGAGAGAGAGAGAGAGAGAGAGAGACACAGCAACTTTTCTGTTCAAATTTAAAGGAACGTGTTCAAATAGATGCCATGTAATATTAATGTGTTGTGGGTGGTGCACTTTTAATAGCAGTATTGTTTTGCTTTGTTTAATATTTGGTAAATTTGCATTTATACACCAGTATGTTTGAAGAGCAATGCAGATTAAGACCAAATAGTATAGTAATGAATCATTAAATACTCCAATAACTACATATTGGAGATGTCTGAGTGCCCCGATTTAAACCATTTAACTTTTAAAATGCATGATACAATCAAATAATGGCAGATGACGTTCAATAAATAAGGCAACCAAATGAGATTAATCCATGCATATGGAAGGGGAAATATATTCTGTATAAATATCCAGAAAAGAAGCATGACTAAAATGTAAATATGCCATCTATACAAATAAATTTCATTTTTTTCTTACTTAGTATTCCCTTTATTTGCTGTGTTTTTCCAAGGTTATTTCAGTGTTTGTCAGTTTGTTTCATAATCAGTAATACCTTTGTTATGTTTACTAGATGAATATGCCGTCTAGATTGTAGCTATTTGAATTCAGTTGTGATATCTTGCATTGTGATCCTATGGTCATATTCTACCTAATGTATACACATTCAGCTAATAATTTGCTGTAATATGTATAGGGCATATGCAGTTTCAATGTAAATAATAATATAACAAATTAGAATAGACCATTAATCTTACAATACAATCACAACTCAGTATGAATAGGATACTAATATATATATAATTTGATGTAATGTCTACATGGATATAAATAAACATGGTGTCGGTAATACGGTCCAAATTTGTTTAAAACGTTTCAGTTACAATATTCATCAATAATAATGACGTAAAATAAAAAATATTCGCTTTTTTCATTTCAGCGGACATGTTTTAAATGTTTGCTCAATTTAATCATTTCACTAAACGTTTAAAGTTTGATATAACAACTGCTGATTAAAAATGAGCCAAATATCTTCAGCTTTCATGCTGCGCACAAACAACGGCGGATCGAAGTTTACTACATTTGATTAAGTGTGGTGATTTTGTGCGCGTGATGTATTTTATAACAAGCGATAGTCTTTGATGTATCTGATAATGCCATACTAATATCAAAACCATCGTGAATAAACATTGTTTTTGATGCATATGAAAAACATTTATTGTCAAGAAAAAAAAATCAACTTTGCTTTGTAAACATATTTATGATTACAGACCCTTTAAACACAGTCATGACAAAAGCTGCCAAGGATATCATTGGCCTCTATCACCCAAAGACAAAACTCTGGGTTACAGAAGAGATTCTGAATCAGTGTGATGCTCGAAGAGATCTCAAAAACACCAGACACAACCGGAACAGTGGAGTACCGAGAATAAACAAGAATATCAGAAAACACTTGAAGAAAGCAAAATAATAATGGATTGAACAAACGTGTATATAAATATAAAACAGTCTGGTAAAGAATAACAGCCAAAAGGCATTCCAAATTGTGAACGACCTCACCAGACAAATATCATATGGGAACGTTCTTGATTATTTAATCGCTCAGTATTCTGTAGCGCAATAAATATGTGACGTGGAGCTGAAATACCCTGTTTTGATGCTAGATGCCATGTAAGTGTACCATCAATATTATAATCCATGGTATATGTGGACGTTGGCAACCAACTCAACAATCTCTTTCCCCCTTGATCCATAAATGATAGTAACCGTGGTTCTGTTGACAACGACGGAGTCAACACCGGCATCCACATTATTAGTTTTGATAAAACGACTTTACCAGGGGCAACGCCAGCACCGCGCCAGATTGCATTATTATCATCACCTCTTCGTACTAGTGCTACCGTATGCTTTGCTCCATAGATAACTTTTCTGACGTTTCTACAAAATCCAAATATGTGATGCAACGGAATCGCACATGAAAACCTTCGATGTTGACCTTGCAACATTGATACTCGTGTTGCAAATCCTAGGTTGTAACTGGGAATAGTATTTATGACATCAAAATCACCAGCTGGTCTCACATATCCGGCTGGTGCTGGATCAACTGCTGTAGCTTGTGCTGCTTTTACTCTAGAATACTGAATGTGTTCAGCGTTATCAGTAATATCCTTCGCGAACATCATAGACGGACCTGCTGATCTAGTATAGTCATCAGAATATCTCGCTAACCCGATTATTCCCGTTGCAATATCAACTTCACGTTCAATAGATTCGATTTCTCTTCCATCAATGAGATATCTAGCACTTTCAAATAACGCCATGATGCCGTTGTTAACAAAACCAATTCGGATAGTTGGGTCATTTGCATATGGTGGATCATTATGATCAGCATCATCTGTTACGAGTTCACCTTCGACTTCAATAAAGGCTTCACAAGGCAAAAAGTATTTGGTATCATGAACTTGAAGTTCGATTCTCCCCCGAAGATTAGGTTGTGCTGCGTGATAGGCAAAAAATTGATAATCGCGTACAGAATAATCCTTGAGTACTGGGGCGTCCATGTCAAATGCAGTATCAGGATCTGGTTTGAACATTTTGTATTATATACCCGCTGGTCTAAATTGAAAGTGAAATCAACAATGATTTCATCGACGTCTTTGACTTTTGTAGAAATTCCTTGAATTTCCAAGACCACTTCCCGCTATCATATTTGCTGTTATATTATCTTGGGCGGTCAACGATGATGAAATCATTGACTGTAGTTTTTCATCTACTGCGTTATTTATTATTTTACTAACCTGCGCAGGCATAACCGCAGTAGATGGTAACGGTTTCTTTGAAGATCTGGAAGATTGGAAATCCTTTGGATTCGAAAATCTAGATTTTCCACGTCGAACTAGCGCTGTTAGTTTATCCTTCGCGGCTGAAAACGCCTTCCCAGCAAGATCACCAACAGTATTAATACCCTTATCCCTAATAACATCAATAGCTTTCATTGACAATTGTTTTGCTAGCGGCGCTACTTTTGGAGCCATTCCTGAAAATAATCCCAATATAGTATTACCGAGACCATCTCCATAATATGCTCGGTATTTTGGCAATCGTGAGTTCACTACGTAGACATTAGTTGGTTTATCATGGTTGTAGTGTCTGATCATTCTCTATTCAATTGTTATTTATCTAATCGCTATGATAACCGTGATGAAAATTCGTAGAATTTTCCACTAACTCTTCAATAAAGTCTCGATATGCTGCAATATCCATGATACCATCTTGAAATAACCTCCTACAAATATCAGCAGCTTCATTAATTATTTCTGGTGAGTTATTCCCAGCTCGTTTTCCCCCTACAAGTATTTCTAATCGTGCTATATCACCAAGAATATTGCCAGGGCAGAAACTCGAAGAGTTTCCAACTAAACCACTACCCTTTTTTTTAGTTGTACCAGTTGCACCCTTCTCAGAATTAGCCTCTGCCATTATTTGTATTTCACCTGGGATTGGGTCAGCTGTGTATACTGGTGGTGGTTGTGCGACTCTCTTTACCATAGCTAGAAATCGATTATAATCATTACTCATTTCTCTTGTGATTTTAGTTTTTCCCCTTTTCGCTAAAAACACCTTATTTGCCCAAATTTCTTGACTTTTTATAAATTCTCTAGACTGGTCGTCTTTTAAATAACCAGCTCTTTTCTTTTTTTTAAAATTATCTTGGGTAAATTTAACTAACTCAAAGTCTGTTTTGATTCCTCTGATTGCATTTAACGCATCAACTGTAAATAGATTTTCAGGAGAACGATCAGCGTCTTGTTGTTCTTGAATTTCTTCTTGAATTTCTTCTTGAAATTCTTCGAATTTTCGTTCAGGTGGTGTATCAACATAATCTAATTGTTCAACTTCTTCCTGAAGTTCTCGTTCTTGTTGTTCTTGTTGTCTTGCAGTGGTTATTATATCACCAGGAAGTGTTTGTAATGATTTTTTTGCTTGTTTAGTTCGTCTTGCTATTTTCTCTAACACAGGGTGAAAGGACTCTTCCTGCTTTTTTTCTTGTTTAGAAATTGCTGATGTTATACCCTCAGTTGCAGCAACAATAGGCTTAAAGAGTTCCTGTGTATCAGTAGAAAAATCAGTCTGCATTAACTGCCGCTGCTGAAGTTTTTCGCGTAAACGATTACGAATCGGTAATAATTTATTTATATCGATCAGTCGCTGTTTTGTGTTACGTGTAGTCGGTGATTGTCCTACCATTATTGAAAGAGTATCACTATTGTTAAATTGTAGACAATTTCCACCGAGTTAAAAAAAATACTACGTTGAAAATTACTATGAATGAAATTGCAAAGCAACTAAACTCACATGAATGGGCTCATTCATGTACACGGAAGTTATATACAACAAGAGGCTCTCTACGGGTAATTGTCTCACCTTACAATTAATAAGTTTTCTGCTTTCATATTCTAAACTTAATTGCTTACGAATATGTTCAACGATGTTACATAGTGGTACAAACACTTTAACGTCTTCATGATAAACCAAACTCTCACGAATAAGTTTCTGTACTTGCTTAATTAAAAAATATTTCTTAGCGAGTACATATTTTCCATTCTGTTCTGCAAATTGTATATCCTCGAAATCGGTCATGATTTGATCACAATCTAACCCTGAACACAATTTTACATTTTGATCTTTAAGTTTATTGATTTCAACAATAACACATTTGAGATTTTCAGAATTCATATAATATGAAAGGGTTATTTATTTAATTGTTTGAACGAAAATTTTAAAATCACAAAATGAATTCTGGACACGCTAAGGTGTTGGTCATCTTAGCATATCCAGAAGCTTAATGCGATTATAAGATTATGATTATATACAATGAATGACGACGGCACATCAACCCCTGATCTAGTGTATAGGCGGTTGTTCATATACGACGGCACAATTACACATCACCGTTTTGAACCCCCTTGGTGTTTATACATCAAGCGGCGCTCAACGGTTACATATAATCACGAAGCGTATTCCCCACGAGTAGAGTCCAACTCATCAAATAATGTGTTTGACCTACAAGAGGATACGTTTGATGCGTGGACGCACAGACAACACACAACAATAGATTATAGGCGATTATGGTATTTACAATGCAATGAATGACGACGGCACAACAATAGATTATAGGCGATTATGGTATTTACAATGAATTGATTCAATGACAATGGATGACGACGGCACAACAATAGATTATAAGGTGACACAATGAATGAATTGATACAATGCCAATGGATGACGCGGGCTATTCTACACTCAAGTGCAAACCCAAATTACAAAAATCCAATTTGGTTTGAATGTCAATAATAACAATCAAACCACGTGAGACATTGTGATTTGATTTGCACTTGAGCTTCGGCTAAAGCCCAAATATAATACAGACCAGGTTGTATATAAGCATTCATTACAGCGAAGTTAGATAGAATGGTGTCTGCTTGTAATTGTTTGTTATGTTTAAAAGCGATGATTCACAAACGTTGAAGTAACGCATAGTACTTAAAAAACCAACTAAAAAAAAGAATATGATTATTTGTAAACGCTATGATGATTTTGTTTCGTTGAATTGCAAGTGAAATTGCAAAGCAATTTCCATTTACAACAGATAATTGATTATTCATGATAATTATAACAACCAATCAAGCACCACCAAAACAACAGTGTTTCAACGATAACTCTGTCATTGATAATTTGTCACACGCGCGTTACTAGCGAGTTATTCCCCTTGAACAATGCAATATTATATAGTTACATATAAGTAAATCGAATTTTTTGTCTATTTATTTTGGAAATCGCCGATTTTTGTGCTCCTTCTGCAACAAATCGTACTGAAGAAGAACAAATATCGAAATACACTCCAGCTGAAGTAATAGACGGAAATATTATTTCCTCGTTGTTAGTGCTAATTGATTTTACTTCTAGCATTTTTCGAGTATTTTCCAGTCCCACCTCGTTTGGTGTTTTCACGTTGTGTAATAGCCTGAAGATTCGATAAAGAATTATTAGTCCTAATACCATCAATGTGATCAATAACAAGATCATCCTTGATCAATCCATTAAACACCTCGAATATGAATCTATGACAATAATATTTCTTCTTCCCAACATCAAACCTCAAATATCCTTGATTATTCAGAGTACCAACCGGATTCTTGAGTCTACAGTGTCTAACAACACCATCACCAGAAGCTTCATAGTTTTCAATAACAGGATGTCTTTGAAAATTTTGGTTAATTTATATACAATATATGTTATTTGTCTAATTCATTATTTGGCTGAGAAATAATATTGAGAAATCTTTCTCTGTAGTCTTGGGCATTTTTTATGATTTTGCCATTGTCATTGACGTTGTCGGGATTTTTGATTCTTCGCTTGTCATAATAACGCTTCAATTCTCTATAACGCCTACCCCCACAATCGATACATAATTGTGAATTGCCTCTAACACCCACCCCACAATGGATGCATGGGAGAGGACCTTTTGAACCGTTTCTCACGCTTTGCATATGATACCCACAGAATTCATTTCTGCATGATTTATTACACGGAGTCTTTGATCCAATCATAAGCCATTTGCAATGATTCATTATATAAAAAGTTTTCTATTTAAATACTTGTTTTGATTATTATATAAAAAGTTTCTATTTAAATACTTGTTTTAATTATTATAATATGAAAGAATTCAAGAGATTATCGAAAATTAAGCCTTGGAAAAATGCTAGATTTAATCTCGATAGAATCTCTAATATACCAAAAAGTCTAATAGATGACAAAACCCTGTTGAGTAAAATCAGAGACTGTTTTAATGAATTTAAGCGTGATGGAGCATCTCATACGTGGTCGACATTTCGAATTATTGAAGATGTCGGTGTCAATGTACCTAACATTGATGCTACCATGAATGATACAAGAGCAGCTGAGATAATCTCACATCTTCGAAAACGGTATTTTTTCAGAATAAAATTCATTATCGAAGTCGAAGGTGAATGGGTTATCAGAGATAAATTTGAACCAATCCTCAAGGATAAAAAATTTGTCATTATGAGCAGAGATTCCAAACCAGGAATTCTAACTGGAATTGACAAACCATACTACGAGAAATCTTACCCTGTAACAGCAGTTGTTTACGGAATATATCAGCTAAATGATAAACCGAGTATTGCAAAACTAGCTCCTATGAAAACTTCGTCGACACTCAATTGTGTAGCAACACGGATAATGGAACACTTCACAAATGCATCCCGAGGAAATAAACTAACTGATCTGCGACGTAAGAAACTATCCGAATGGGAACTGACAGTGAAACAGCATGGTGCAAAGATTTCCGATATAGCTAAATTAGAAGCATCATTAAGATTCCCAATATCAGTAACGACAATAACCGGAGAAGTATTATACGAACCGAAATATAACTAAAATGGAGCGCCAATTGAAATTATTGATCATAACAAACACGCGTGGACACCTGCAGTAAATGTATTTCCACGAGAACGAATCGTGAAATATATCCCCGGGGAATTTTGTAAGGATGTTTTCTATGAAGAGAAATTATTCGATGTTATTGTTGCGTTGTGTAAAGATGATCCTGTGTCAGTGTGGTTACTTAGAAGTGATGAAGATTCCGAAATAGGATTTGATCAGTTTGTAAGACCAAATGGTGAATTATATCGCGTTGAAGAATTAGATAACAGAATGAGAAAAATCGCTAATGATTTTTCACCGGAGAGTTTCCATGAAAAACTACTCACGGATAGCTTCACAATTCCATCAGTGGTAGCTCACTTTGCAAGAGAGAAAAACTCATGGCGTTCAACACGAAATGATTTTCTCGAACACGTTAAATTGAGTTGCGTCGAATTTGGTCATGGAGGATTGTGGAATACAAAATACTCACGTGATGGTATGATTTCAATTGATATATCAGCGTGTTATCCTGGAAGTTTTCTCGGGTATGGAGAATGCTCTGAGTATTTTAAACGATTTGGACACCCTACGCATGAAATGACTGGTGTTGCGATTAATGGGCCATTACCCGACTTTGATTTAACGGGATTCGCTCGTGTGATATCATTCAAATTTGCTGCAGGGTTACATCCGTGTAGTTATGTTTGGCTTGGTAGACACCTATCTGAAAAGGCGTGGATGCCAATTGTGTTATTGCGGTATATGATTGATTGTGAGATGTTACAATCGTTGATTGTCGACGAAGCTATTATATGCTATCGCGCGCAAAAGGATGTTTGGTTACCACAACTTAATTTAGATTATATAATACGCGAACAGCGAAAGAATTTTCCAGATGGAAATTCTTCGAATTTCAGCGAGGAAGAAATCATGAAATGGTCTAAGAAGTTATTTGAAATTAAAAATAAACCTGCCAAAGATTTCGGACGAAAAATAATTGGTAAATTTACTCAAGGTGGAAGATATGACAATGCAAAATACTCTTCGAGGTTGATCATAGACAACGCAGAATACGATTTTATCATAGCGGATTTAACGAAACATGGAAAACTTGTATCCCGTAGGGATGTTTTTCTATCCAACGGTGAGAAATTAGGTACGGTTGTTACCTACTATGATGGATATAACCCCCAGTATACACACTTGAGAAGTTCTATGCTAGCCTATGCTTGCGTTAATCTATTTTCGATGATGAATAGATTTCCAAATACCGCGGTTAGAGTAGCTACTAATTCGATGAATATCCACGAGAAATACAAATCGGATGTGGCGGCATTCACATCTTCGGAGGAAGCGTGGGGATGTTGGCGATTTAAAAAGGAAAAACTACACGAGTATTGTGAATCCGCAGACGTTGCCAACGACGATAAATATCTTTGTTGTAACCGTATTGACATTCAATCTGAATTTTCTAATGCACCACCGGTATCTGATCCCGTGTGTAGATACAAGACAGTTTATTTAAACGGTTGTGGTGGATCAGGAAAGACAACTCGTGCAATCGAATTATTCCGTGGGAAAAATCCTACGGATTTCACAACCATGATTGTGTTAACACCAACTCACAGACTCGCCAGAGAGATGATAGCGCGGGGAGTAAAAGCCTGTACTTATCACAGCTTCTTTCGATGAAAAGGCGATACATGGACTCCTGATCGAATGGGCGATACATTCATTCCTGAAATAATAATATGGGATGAAATATGCACTGTATCGTTCAGTGTATTACAGACATTTCTTGAATGGTTGTTAAACAAAAACACAAAAGTCGTCATGTGCGGAGATCACGGCCAACCACCACCATTTGTCGGTGCATCCCCACGTGAATGGCTAAAGGGTTTTGTAGATTATTATGAAGAAATTACCACTGATTATAGATCACTTGATGAACAATTACGAGAGTTCAAAGCGCTAATTAGATTACAACCGGATAGAATCCAATGTGAAATAGCGCGTGAAATAATTTCAGAAACTTCCATGAATGATTTTTGGGAAACATGGAAACCAAATGATTTGATAATCGCGAGTAGAAAGATAGTCAGAGACACACTTCAGATGAAGTTATTTGAATTACATAAGTGTAAATTTGCAACACTTCCAGTACCGTTGTGTTATAGACCCTCGGATACACGGCGACAGAATATCGAAGTTGATATTCCTGGACAACGTGAAAAGCAGAATTTAGTGTTAAATGATATTGTGCTGGTTGATATCAGCGTCGTTGAAGATGCATTGGGAAACTCAAAAAGTTCTGCTGATAAATCCCCGTGGACGTTAGGTTATGCAGCAACAATACACTCTTCACAGGGATTAACTATCACAGATACAATTGTTTGGATGGTAGATAATCGAATTGAGTGGTCAAATTTAGTTTATCTCGCAGTATCCAGAGTACAAAGAATAAATCAACTTCGAATAATTGTTGTTGACGATAATGACACTACAATCAGCGCCGATGATATCACCAGTGATAAAATCACCAATGATATAATCAGAAAAAAACTCTCTGGTTATAAACAACAGGATAAAAAAAATAATAGAAAATTTGACATTGATGCCGAATTGATAATTTCACTAAAGCAACAACAGAATAATCACTGCGCGAGTTGTAATTGTATAATGCGTTGGAGTTGGTCGGATAAAGATCCTCGCCAATTTACCGTAGACAGAAAGAATAGCAGCATTGGTCATACCAGCGATAATGTTATGCTGACTTGTCTTGAGTGCAACAGACGCAGAGGTGCTAGTTAAGACCACGCGGTGGTAATTGAGTATCCTCGGGAATTACCTGTAGTTGTTGTCGAGTAAATCCTCGCTGAGGAGCAGTTAAATCTAGTTTATAGATTACTGGTCTACCCGTAGATCGTGTTATACCGGATATCTTATGCGTCGTGACGCTCCAAATAGGATCGGTAGCTCTTTTATTACCACCCTCAAGCTCTCCTGGTTCATATAAATACCGAACAGTGACATTACTACCAAGAATTTGTTCCTTGAAATCTTTTTGTGGTTGTACGCGTATAAACTCCCTTTTAATAGCGTTGTTAGGTTTAATGTTGATTGTTCTAGTAATCTCATTATTGATTGCGGTAACTACACCTGGTAATCTCTTAACCCATTCACGGGATCGTTTATCCTGGATGAATTCTTTCGCGTATTGATATCCAAATAACCGCTCTGCAAGAGTCCGATTAAATCGTTCAACAATTGCCTGATCGCGATGTAGCGCAGTGTGTCCTCGTCTGATGGCGACATCATGATGTTTCATCGTTGTTAAAACAGCGCCTTGAAATTCCTTGCCAGGATCAACTTGTAACAGATTTGGCCAGCGTAGTGGACCTCGTCGATAAATCCTTTCAAATGCAGAAGCTACTTCAGTTGATGATTTTGTCTTCAGCAGTTCTGCTTGTTTGTATCGACTAGCAATATCAACTACGGTTAACGCGTATTTGTAACCGTTGTCATGTGGTAAAAACAATATATCAGCTTGATGAACTTCATTAGGAACGGTCACATCAAAATGCGAGTAATTAATTTGTTTAGGCGGTGGTAGATAAATTTGCCATGCTTGTTTAGATAACCAATTAGCTGCAGTGGTATTTTTTACTTTTGCTGCGTTAGCGAGTATACCGATTGCTGCCTTGTCTCTCCAGTATCCTCTCTGAGAATAATAAACAGATTCCATATTTTTAATTACCAGCACCTAACATCAATATGCCTTTCATTGCGGATTTTATCAACCACGAAGCCAATTTTTCTTTGAACGATTTATCAGAAATAGCATTCAACGCATGAATTAATTTCACATCCGCGAGATGTCTATGTTGAAGATTGCTGCTTTTATAAGCAAAATCATGAGCATGACACGCCTTATCAATAGCGTTTATTGAATATTCACCGGGTTTGGGTTGGTTTTGGTCATCGAGTCTGATATCGAGTCTTGTTCCCGGTCCACAGTAACTATACCCTGGAAGGTGCTTTTCTCCTGAGTATTTTGCCCACGGTGTTCCTGTGAGTTTCACTAACTTGGCTGCAATATCACCTCCTCGTTTTTTTTTAAAGGTTCCTTGGGTTTACCAAGAGAAACAAATCTAAATTTTTTCGTACTACATTGTACGCATTTACCAGAAAGAGCTGATCGATTATTTTTTGTTGTGATCGTCGTCAAGTCATTTGTGCCAGTACGCGCCCAACATTTCACACAATATAGATCCATAATGTATTATATAACATTATGAATGTAATTGATTATTCAGCTACGAGACGACGGGAACCTATTAAACACCATGCAATGTTACCAAATTCTATTCGCGCAATTATCATCGGACCATCTGGAAGTGGTAAAACACAACTGCTACTTAATTTGATAACAAGATGGATGAAGTGGGATAAGTTGTATTTGATTGCTCCAAGTGTAGATGATCAGCGATGTTATGAAGTGTTAAAGGATTTTAATGAGAAAGCGAAATCAAAATTCGAAGAATTTCAAATCGATGATGATATTATTGAGTTTATTACTGATATCAACGATGCACCGAGCATTGATGATATCGATGGAAGTATTAACAATTTAGTTGTATATGATGAAATCATGTTAGATAATCAAAAGAATCCTGCTAGGATATTTTCTAGAGGCAGGCATACAAACACAGATGTGATATATATCACTCAACGTTACACTCAAATCCCGAAGGTCATCAGAGATAACTGCAATCTATTATGCGTATTTAACGGCGTTGATACTCACACGCTAAGAAATATTTGGCAAACTTGGTGCGGTGGTGATATGGATCATAATTAATTTAGAAATTTCTTTAGCCGCGCTCAGTCAATCCCACATGGATTTGTGACGATAAATTTATCAGATCCTCGGATAAGATATCGTGTCGGACTTGATCAGATATTTAGTTAACGAAATCCGAAGGATTTCCAATTAAAAATTCCAGCAGCAGAGAATGTGAACGCCAATGACAATAGCGTCTTTTTTTTACCCTTGGGAAGACTCAGTTTAACAAATAAGGCCTAAAAATCGTTAAGGCTCCATTTGGCAAAAGGAGGCTTTAAATATTTTGCTTAGAATATAACCATCTGATTCAAGGCTCTATTTGGTAAAAGGAAGCTTAAAATTATTTGCCTAAAAGTTGATTGTAGGGTTCACACTCTCTGCTGCTAACGTCGTAACTGATAATATTAAATTTTGATATTCTGTGCATTAACTCCTTGTCAAAAGCATCTGTACTGTAATCTTCCTAAATTACAACGCTATGCAATTAGTCCTAAAATAATGATACTTTTAATGGACATTAATTTGATATTTTTCACTATATATTACCAATTTTTCTGATTCTGTAACTGATATCGACAGTGATACAATTCTCCAAAAACTAGGTTGTTATGGGCCGATAAACTTCGCGTAAAACGAATATAATAAAGTGTAACATAGGCAATTGCTTTATAATTAGAAGAGTTTTTGGGATGGTTTTGTGTAACAGCCGGCAATTCTCACAGAAAACAAAGAAATAGATTATTAGCAAGTATCATGTTCTCTTTGTATGCATTGTTTGTCCCTAATCTCTACGCATTTATGTACATGATAAGACACTAAATCTCCACCTATGAAGCAAGTGTAATTGCCTCTGTTAAGCACTGTCACGATACGAATCAAACATTATCCAGGACGTTTGAGGACCTAATAATGCTCGTCTAAGACATAATATTTAAAGTAAATCATGTTTCGTCAAATCCAAATATTAAACTGAATCGTGATATCGTAGCTTATATCGACAATAAGCATATTCCCCATAATGAGGGATGTAATGATTCTATAAACATAAAGAAGCGCAAAAAGAATAAAATGAATTACAATAGAAACCTGTATTAGAAATGTAAATATAATTGCATATTTACATTCCATGCACCTGCCACAGACAAATGTTCTTTCGCTTTGTATGTTTCTGTATATGATGCTCAGTCGATACTAACAGTATATATATATATATATATATATATATATATATATATATATATATATATATATATATATATATATATATATATATATATATATATATATATATTATATATATATATATATACACCTGATATAAAGTAAGATATATATGTGAATGCATTTGTAATGTACTAAATACATAAGATATTAGTAGTAGGTACTCGTCATGAAAAAATGCTGTTAATATGAATAACATATACCTCACTCGTTGCAAATAGTTCCGATGACTATCAATAAATCCGCTGGCGTGCTAACCACTGCACTTTGCTTCTGGCATACATGTCTACCAGTAGAGTCTTCTAGCAAGGGAATTGTTTGTTGCTTTTCCAGGTGACCTCTTTGTCGCTCTTTTATGACTTGTTATACCGGTGGAGTTAGCCTCAAACCAGTCGTTGATATTTGACTCATTGGCACCAAAGCTCCGTGTGGCTATGCTTTTCTCTTTGAAGTGAACCCATCTCTCTATGGCACTGTCGTTGGGCGGTTCTCAATAAAACTGGTTGGTGGGATCCGAAGTGAATTCCTCAGCCTTGTCTGGATATGACGAATTGTCACGTTAAGACATGGTTAACTTCTTGCCTAGAATTGTGTATCTACTTTGAAGATTAATTTTACAACAAACAAATGAGTGGTCAGTCTCGCAGACAGCGATGTGGAAGATACGGGTATTAAGTACACCATTTTTGTCTCACCGTCTCGTAACGTTGAAGTCCAGTTTGTGCAAGTGTTTGGACCGGGGACGCTTCCAAGACACTCTTTGCTCTGGATTTGTCTAAAAGGATGAATTGGTGATGCTCAGGTCGTGTTACGAGTTCATCTCTAGGAGTTGCTGCCTGTTCACATTCATCTTTCATATGCCAAACTAGCCGAAACAGAAAGATCAAGAGAGATGATGACCCCAAGTACAATCTAGTTCGATTCCCTTACGTGGCGATCATCTGATACTCCAATAAGCATAATACGCATATTGCAGGTACCTGGCTTGATGATTGGAGGCTTACAAGATGGGTTCGTTTGCTATGTTTCGGTGCAGTAATTTCAGTCAGCTTTGTCAGTTACTCGCGTACCTTAAGCCCTTAGCGTCCAGTAAGGCAGACGAACTGTGGTGGGACAAGAGCTTACTGCCTGGGGTATACCAATCCGATCAGATATTTAAAATAACTCAAAACTACACACAACTCAGTATTCTAACAGCCGAAGTTCTACTAAATAGTTCGCTCCAAAACATAATTTATATACATGTGTTTACGTAAACAAGAAACGGGTCACGTGATCCTCTAGAATCTTTTAGAACAAATTTGCGTTCAAAATATCACGTACACACCGCATGACCCACCTAAAAGTAAAAAGATATTTATAACAAAGCTCCATAATGTCCTTGGAATCAACCAATCATTTTAAAAGCTTGTCTACAACTCTGAAGCCAGGTTAGAAATGAGGTCAATACCCGGTGTCCATTCTTAAGAGTACATGTCATACCACTTTCTAAAATATATATCCCAATGAATAAATCTTAAACTTAAAATGTCAAATATGAATCTGACAAACAAACAATTAAAATAAAAAATAAATGACCCAAATTAAATACACGTATCAATACATACATACACCTGTTTTATATCATTGCAGGAATAACATCGTAAGAAATTGGAGTTTATACAAGCTACATAGAATAAAACATTTTCTTTTTGATGTGGCGGTTTGACATGTTTAATCACCAATGCTATATATTAGAGTACGACTACTGATACAATTTAAAATGAGGGATTTTGGTATAAAACATTCGCGATGGACGTAAAACCATGTCTATCAAAATCATTGCATGTGTACAGCATGAACATGATCATCATTATTTTGACAGGCATATCTTTAAAATCTTGATTCGACTATATAAAAGTTATTTCTGCCATAGTAAAAAAGTGATGTATAATGGTTTGTTGTATAATGGTGATATTACACAAGTAACAATATTTCGGACAATCAGTCAATGACAGTTTTGAGGTTTCTGGTTCTCGTCATGGGCAGTATTTGATTGCAACAAAGACGTTTTGAAAATCTCGTAAATTGCACAAGGTAAACATTTATCCATATCATCCTTTAAACTTTATTACAATATTTAACCTTGATAATTAAATTATAGCAAGTAGTATGTGTTCCTTCTAGATTACAAAAGTTTGTTGTTTTGATATTTTAAATATAAAAGGAAAAGTAATCTCAAAAAAGTATTGTGTTCCTTAAGCATATGTTCGTTCTATCACCGGTGATACATTATGTACAATTATTTTAAACAAACTGTTTATATATCCTGCGTCGTCGTTAACGTATTGCGCATTTTGTTTTTCCTCTTCCATTCTTCTAATACTTAAAACAGTTATTGGTACGTAATGCCCCCTCCCCCCCCCCCGGTCCAGCATGCATCTGCATGTTTTTCCTCATTGTCTTTATTGCGGATATTTCACATAATATGATGAGTGAACTTTATTCCATGCTAAAAAGTTTGAGTTTTAAAATGCGATCATTTAGTATATAAAACGTTTAGGAACAGACATAACATAAGAAAGCACAAACTATCCATTCGACAGGATTTTAAATAATAAGAGTTCAATGTATTTATCTGCGATTATACATTTTCTTTTTACATGGCAATTGAAACTGTACTTTCCGCATAAGAAAATAATCTTCGGTGAGTCACGTAATAGCTCCTTAATGTTTTCTGTAATATTCTTTCTCAAATTATATATTATATCTAATATTATTCAGTGTCATAAATGTCGTAACTGATAATATTAAATTTTGATATTCTGTGCATTAACTCCTTGTCAAAAGTATATGTACTGTAATCTTCCTACATTACAACGCTATGCAATCAGTGTTAAAATAATGATACTTTTAATGGACATTAATTTGACATTAATTTGATATTTTTCACCATCTAATACCAATTTTCTCTTCTAAGTATTATTTTGTTCAATACCTTATATTTTTAAATAAATAAGAACTATACTGTGTGTGTTATTCGATTAATGCTCTGGCTGCGTGGTTAGCTGTGGTTGGTACATACATTATAGTTGACTAATATGTCTTCTTTACAATAGCAGCTGCCATTTTGTAAACACGATATACCGATATATCGATATAAATATACAGTATATCAGGACCCACGCACTGTATGATGAAATAAACTTAACATATCTAGATTAGTTCTCCATTTATCTCTACTTATTCGGAATTGCAATTTGTTTCGTTTTTGAGCTTTTTTTATATTTTAATACAATTTAGGATAACAATATTGATATTGGTCAAGCCGAGTAAGATTCTACGAGAAAATGCTATTATATGTTGTCCTCGTTTGTTCTCTCCCTCTCTCTCTCTCTCTCTCTCTCTCTCTCTCTCTCTCTCTCTCTCTCTCTCTCTCTCTCTCGCTTGCCCACCGTTGTTTCTCTTACTCTCAGTTATCGCATACATTTGATAATTGGAACTTCTGATATATAGAACCTTCAACAATTTCAGTGAATGAATGATCACGTATCTATCTATGGAAAAAAAAAACAACATTAGCAGTCACCTTATCGCAAAAAAGAAATATATTGATATGTGGACAATGGGCTGACATCATGCAGTAGCTTCTTGTAGTGAGCGTATGTTCGTTATATAAATGATTATCCAGGCGTATATTGCCCCCAGAAGAAAGCTTTTGAAGACTGAAAATTAAATTGATTGTGTTTTCTCTCTGTCACTCTGTCTGTCTGTCTCTATGTCTGTATGACTGTCTTTTTTTCACCTCTCTCACTGTCTCTCACAGACACACACAAGCTCACAAACACTCACAACACACACAAACACACACACACACACACACACACACACAATTGTAAAGTAGATAATGCACTTTGGATGGATCAATAATTGTTGAATGTCATGGAAATCGGTGATATATCCAATTCATGTGTTTCTTTTGTTTTTCGTCACCCAGTTACGTTCGTTTGATGCGAAATGTGTTACCTAAATGCGGATAGTCGTAATGGTATGATACAATACATGTGCAACATAACGGTGGACATTATCCAATTATTTTCTGACACACCCGTTACGTTGATCCGATTACATCTAACTTTTTGTGTTTGTTTTTTTATTTTAATATCTCGCTCACACATACGCTCACAAAGAACTTAAATCCTATTTTAAATTTGAGTTCATTTTTGCATGGCTATCATGCTGATCTTTCATATATCTTTTCACCATGTATGTAGACTCCCTGAATGTCGGTTTACAAAACCAGGTCTAAGGCGTGAAAACAAATTACACTAATTCCAGGTAAAACATTGTTCAAAGTCTTATATCTCTTGTTGTTCTTGATATCTAGTTGACTTTTCAATTTAGACATTGCATATACTACTGCTGCTGAGTAGCTTGGATTCTGGTCTATAGAATTTTGCTTACATGCTACAACTGACCCAAGTCAATTATCTGATTATATACTTATCTTTGATCACTCTTTCAAACTGTACTACATCTTCTTTTAATTAAATCTCAAATGCATTTATTGAACAAATCTCCGTACGAAATGGATATTATTTCTCAATAAACAAAACACATACTCGGGGTTTTTACGTCAATATTGATCAAAACCCGTTTATGGGGAATCGAACCATGCAATAGTAAGCGGTCAAATAGATAAATGGCGTGCATGATAATAACCAATATGACGTTTTGTATGTGCTAATAACGAAAACCGATGAGAGCTATGAAAAAGAAACCAAAGTCTGCTTTCCACAATAACTCAATATTTGTCGATCTCGCCTATGTTTTAAGCCATGGATTTAAAGACACGAGGAATATTAAATTGCATAATGGCAGAAAACTGAGCGTTCGAAATTTTTAAAAATGGCTTGTCAATGAAAATGTTCTTAGTACACCACACATTGAAACCCGTGATAAAGTTGAATAGTTTGGTGTAATATAAACGTGAAACGTTTTTCATATAATATATGTACATGTATATTTCAAAAGCACTGTGGTCTACTTGTGGCGTTTACTTGTGGCATACACAGGTTGTATGATAAAAAAAATCTTTTAGTATGAGTGTCTACACAGAAATAAGTGTCTTACTAACATCATACTAAACACAAAATTCTAATGAATTTTAGAAATTAACATTAACTGTCTAATATATATATATATATATATATATATATATATATATATATATATATATATATATATATATATATATTTAAGGCGAATCATTATTATTTTGGTCAAAATCAATTATTCGTACGTCAGTTATATAGCTGGAAGAGTGTTTTGGATGGGTCTATGTAACAAGCATCAGCCGGCAATTCTCACATTATTCTTCGCAGATAACAAAGAAATAGATTATTATCAAATATCATGTCCTCTTTGTATGCATTGTTTGTCCCTAATCTGTACTCATTTATGTACATGATAAGACACTAAATCTCTACCTATGAAGCAAGTGTAATTGCCTCTGTTAAGCACTGTCACGATACGAAGTAAACATTATCCAAGTCGTTTTAGGATCTAATAATGCTTGTCTATGACATTATATTTAAAGTAAATCATGCTTCGTCAAATCCAAATCTTAAACTGAATCGAGATATCGTGCTTATATCGACACTAAGCATATTTCTCATAATGAAGGATGTAATGATTCTAAACATAAAGAAGCGCAAAAAGAATAAAATGAATTAGGACATATAAATCTGTATTAGAAATGTAAATATAATAGACATATTTACATTCCTTGCACCTGCCACAGACAAATGTTCTTTCGCTTTTGTATGTTTCGGTATATGCTGCTCAGTCGATACTAACAGTATATATATATATATATATATATATATATATATATATATATATATATGAAACTGATATAAAGTAAGATATATAAGTTTATGCATTTGTAATGTACTAAATACATAAGATATTAGTAGTAGGTACTCGTCATGAAAAAATGCTGTTAATATGAATAACATGTACCTCACTCTTTGCAAATAGTTCCGATGACCATCAATATATCCACTGTCGTGCTAACCACTGCACTTTGCTTCTGGCATACATGTATAACAGCAGAGTCCTCTGGCAAGGGGATTTTTTTCTTTTTCCAGGTGATCACATCGACGCTCTTTTATGACTGGTACCAGACCGGTGGAAATAGCGTCAAACCAGTCGTTGATCTTTGTATGATTGGCACCAAAGCTCCGTGTGGGTATGCTTTTCACAGTCTCTTTGATGTGATCCCATCTCTCTATGGCACTGTCGTTGGGCGGTTCTCAATATAACGGCTTGCTGGGATCAGAAGTGAGTTCCTCAGCCTTGTCTGGATATGACGTATTGTCACGTTAAGACATGGTTAACTGCTTGCCTACAGTTGTGTATCTACTTTGTAGATTCATTTTACAGCAAACAAATGAGTGGTCAGTGTCGCAGACAACCATGTAGAAGGTACGGGTATTACGTACACCATTTTTGTCTCACCGTCTCGTAACGTTGATGTCCAGTTGGTGCAAGTGTTTGGACCGGGGACGCGTCCAAGACACTCTATGCTCTGGATTTGTCTGATAGAATGAATTGGTGATGCTCAGGTCGTGTTACGAGATCTTCTCTATTGTCGTTGCCTTCATATGCCAAACAAGCCTAAACAGGAAGATCAAGAGAGATGATGACCCCCAGTACTATCAAGTTCGATTCCATTACGTGGCGATCATCTGATACTCCAATAAGCATAATACGCATATTACAGATACCTGGCTTGATGATTGGAGGCTTACATGATGGGTTCGTTTGTATAGTTTCGGTGCAGTAATTGCAGTCCGCTTTGTCAGTTACTCGCGTACCTTAAGCCCTAAGCGCCTAGTAAGGCAGACGAACTGTGGTGGAACGGGTCCTTACTCCCTGAGGAATACCAAGCCGTAGCTGTCCATTGAGACATGTTGATCTCTCACATAGTCGAAAGCAACCTCTGGCGTCTGACTCAATGCCAATCGAGCGATGACCTAAAACCGGTAAACTGCTCCTTCCAGAGTTGTATTGAAGCTGTGTGTACTCTCCAGGTTAACAACCTAGGCAGGGTGATATGGATAATCCTTTGTTGCTCATGCCGCTGATTCCTCCTCTCTACGTCAAGGCGACAGCGGCGGCGTAGTAGTTGACGATATGACATTGAAAACAATGCCACGTAACCTTAGAGAGTCTGTCTCCGGATCTTCTGCTAGGGTTTACTCCCTTATCCTTTCCCACAAGAGAGTATAATCGAAAGGCGGCGATGGTTTGAAGTCAGAGTTACCTTCTCATGTTTGGGCAACAATTCCAGGTTAGCATGTTCCTTCTGCCCGGAACGTCTGGTTTTGAGATGCGAGAAACGCGCATGTGTCTCCCCCAGTATGTTTAAAAAGGCTTCTAAGTGTTGTTATCGCCGCGGTGCATGTGGCAGATACCACTTCCCTTGCAAACGCCCAGTGGTGTGTATCTGATCGAGCCCCTGACAACCAAATACAGCTAGCTGCAGACCTTAAGGGCGGAGAGACCTGTTGAAACAGACTGGTTTCTATCCATAATGATGTGATTAATCTACATGTCATGTATGCAGTTATTTCCATACTGACTCCTTGAACTACCAGTGTGCCTTCAAGAAAGCTATTCAAGATAGAGGTACAGCAGAAACGAATAGGATAATGATTATCATACCTTGAGACAATATTTCCATGATAGAGTAATGAATATTAAACACAAAATAGACCTTAATACAAGGTTTTTCATTAATCTCAGTTGTCACAAAGTATATGTGAAATCTGGAAATGGGATGGTTAATAGTGTGATGATAAGAGTGAAATAGATTTTCCAAATTAAAATTATACGTCAAGTCGGCCAGGTTTAAATATAACTAGAATTTAAGAATAGTGTTGATACTTCTTTCACTGCAAAAAGGAATATTTCTGACATTAAGTCAGTATAAGAGAAATCCTATTTTGTTTAATTGCAACGTCTGTTATTGAGGTACTCATTTGCATCTCTATACATGTTCAGACATATTTATTTGTCAAAATACATTTAGTAAACATATTTTGTCCTTGACATATTCAGGTTCCGAGTCATAAGGATCATGGTACATATATTGCATTGGCACTGTGGTAGTTTTTATGCAATATGCCTATCAATAAAATGTTAATTAGAAAGGGCTGAACATTTAAATTCGATAGTATAAAGCTTTCGATTTTATATATAATATATGAAAATGTATAAGAGTTTACATCTTTTATCTTTCTAAATCAAAACGGAAACAAACATTTCTTCCTAGTCAAGAAATGAAACACTATAAAGAAAAATTCTCATTTCAAGATCCTTATATTGTTAGCTAGGGAATTCATTATGAAAGCGATATACTGAATGTATATGATCTATATGTTGGTAAATTATTTACAAACATGTTCAATAGATCCTGGAGGTACTATTCTGCAACGGTTTATTAGTCAATACAAATAAAGGAGAACGTGCTCAACCCCAGTAAAAGAAAGACCACTAAGTCACGCTAAAATGTAAATCACGCTCTTATAATCACTGGCGAACTGCACAGAACATTGTGAAAATCATATTAATTGCTACAACAATCAGTTAAACTGAACCCTTATTATGTCATATCACAACAGTTAACAAATTGAAGACAGATGAATCATAACATAGTTGTATGATTTTACGATATTGTATAAACAATGCTATACCATACTTGTAAGATCATTAAAACAACATTAGTCTCAAGGTTTATACAGTATTCGCCCATGTACCATACACTTAAACTATTTTACGAGAGCCAGCAAAATAACGAATTACTATTTACATGTCCCGAAAAGCAATTGCGACTATCATGACTACAACAGTAGCAAGTAAACAAGTAACATCCACTAAGTTACTCATGCGCTTATATTTTGCGAGTTTTACGGTTCCTTTCGAACTATTGTTCCTCCTCGACTTTGTTTCATTTTGAAGGTCAGTCACATGTTTTATATCAGGATACATTAAGATTTACCTAGAACTACAGAAACACCGTCCCTGCTTAGTTTTGTTATCGGTTCTTATCACTTGTTGTCTCTTACACCGGCAGGTGCACATTTGTTGAAAACTAGTACGAATGTTTATTTTGCAATTCAATTTCATGTTGTTGATTCTATATAATTAACTTTAAATTTAATCGCAGTAGCTTTCTCAGAAACAAAGAGTGTTCTACTAAATGTGGTCCTCGTTGTGTCGACGTTGTTGTGATTTCCTTTAAGAAAGCGTTTGATACAGATATTACACGCTTCAGTGTTTGAAGAAATAAAACAATTCTTCGTAGATACTTCTATATAAACAAATTTTATAAATGCCATGTAGCCACCTGGTTCATATTATTGGAAAATGCAACACACAATAGTCTCAATTAAGCCTTATTTTACAATGGCACGAGTTTCCTATATCCACATTTTATACGTACTATCAAGCCGGGGCAAATGACAGCTAATTGTAAGTAAGAAAAAAAAAACAGTAATAAAGCAGTATTGGGAGGCCTTGAGAATGCATCGAACCTGCAACTCTTTGAGCCTGGGCCTGAGGCTTATCCATGTAGCTGATGTAAAACAAAAGGTGAATAATTTACTCTTGTAAATGGCGATAAACAATTATTTACATTGAACAAATTGTCCACTCAAAACATTCAAGGAAATAATGCTAACATTTAGCTAGAGAAAAAATAACATAATATAGACAAACAACATATAACAGAACGAAGTTTTCGTGTACGGCTGTGCGATTTGCATTATAGATCAATCAAAAGGTGATACGAGAAAAGGTACGAGTTTCACATTATAAAATATTGATCTTGTGACAATAGTAACCAGAAAGGAAATGACAAGAGTGTTTGTAAGAAAACAGTTGATATGGTGAATACTTGCATATCAATCATATATCAAACTAAAATTGCAGTAAACAGTGATATTAGTTTCTACTACCATTTACTCTTGTATTTAGTCTAGTTTATATATAAGTGTGTAACTATCTTAACGTGAAAAGAGCATACATTCATTTTTGCGGACTTATGCTTCTATGCTATTGCTGAGCTACATTGATAGGCAAGACACTCAGTATCATTGCGCGAGGTTATAACTCTTTTCTGCCTTATTTTCCCGTACAAGAAGCAGATGACGAAATGATATCCATTTTAAAATGAGTCTCACTACTTTTATCACCCAACAGAGGTATCATGGTTATGACTTTTGGTGTGTGTTTGGGGATCAAAAAGAAAACTAACTGCGCACAATAATGTCAGAACCTGACAAGAATATTTTGAATTTTACGTCGGTGCAACTGAAGATCGGTTTCCCACATTGGTTTTGGATTCTATATATAATTGTTGCTTACATTTTTTACCACTTTTGCATATTGTACTTTAGACATTTTAAACATAAATCTTTACATATATCTTCTTTGCATATTACTTGTTGTTGTAAATATAATGTTTACAGCACCTGCGTTCTGAGTATTCCAGAACCAGTTTATACTCCGATTAGACGCCAAGTCGCCATTGGAATTAGTCGCACATTGGTCGGGTAAATATGTGTATGAATAGGGGTTTGAGAAACAGCTAATACATTCTGCTTATATAAATGAATTAAATCCATTACCAAAGTATTCGAGATAAACTATTTATTTATAATATTAATTAAAATTACTAAACATTCTTCTGACGTCAGGACAAAACATTTTATTTTGTGAACACATGCAATGCCATACTTGACATTTATCATCGTATTTATACAGGGACATTCATGATGATAACAGTATGTTTAAAACGTGATATAATGTTTAACTTGTGATATGACATTTGGGAAAAATTGCATTTTAATTCACAATATTGTAATTATATAATATTGAATTTGCACCTTGTATTCTAGGTACGTAAATAGTTTGATGAATTTACAAAACTTGTTGCTTTTTACCTTCGTTCTGTTACATAACTTAAAATCTCGAGTCATAAACGTATTTGCGCTGATGTAAAGAGCTTAAAGTTCACGTCAGTTCCCTATCAATACTTTTAACATAACAAAGTTTCTGGATACAAGCCGCATACGGTAGTTTCCAACACCATTGCAAGACGGATCGAGATATTCGCTAATATTGTATTGCGGCAAGACTATGGTGTCATGTTGCTTGCCTCGTTCGAGGTTACCGTGATAGATACATTCAATAAGTGCTTGCCTTGCGCGCAGTCACTCATTATTGGATATGTTATGTTCGCCTTGAAACCGAAGGTAGCTGGCAAATTCCCCTTACATTAAATATCCCAAGTTCTCTATCATTGCTATATGGCTGCCAGATATAGAAGAGCCCAGTACAATTTGTATACACTATGTACGTGCGAATTTACTTGAGTGAAGAATACCGGTTGTGATTTATATCGTGTTAGTGATCGATAGTTGTCTGATCATGAAAGGTTAGAACGTCATCGAACGAACGAATAATTACAATTCCAAACATGAAAGATACCAATTAAACAAACGATTTGGACAATCTCGTCAGACTAATTCGAAACATTGCGTATATCGTAGTTTGCCATGGAGTCAATGGGTTTGATATATCTCATCAATACCACGGACCTGCATCTAAACATTTCAGCTTGCATAATATATTCCATCTAGTATATTAGTAATTTATTTTTAAGAAAGGTTTTGTGACTCAAAATTGCCACCAATCGATGCCTTCTTTTTGTCAATAACACGGGAAAGGAAACAAAAAATGTTTGACATCCACAGATTATATTTGCACCGAGATACGTTCAACGTGAGGAAAATACATCGACGTTTCCTGGTAGTGCTCTTATACTGCCATGCGCGTGTACAACTTCGATCCCATTCATGATCTCGAGTTTTCTGGACTTCTAGGGATTGCGTTGCTGTAAAACACCATGGTTGAGCAAGATATTATCAAGGACATTCGTCGGTATATGTTTGTCGAAAGTGGAATATGTAACTAGATTTCATGTATCACAGTAGCCAATTGTTTTTTACATACACCTCAGAGCTAAAGTTTTGTGAAATAAATATACTTTCTTTCCTACTTCAGCATACATGTCACACACAGTCATATGGATCAATATTGGATTAGGACAAAACCAGGTACTATATTGCATGTAAGAGAGATAACTCTGCTGGAAATATACATGAATAAGATTTATTCAGTCACATCAGACCCAGTTTAAAATGAAATTATTCTGCAGTAAGTAAAACGTGTAGGAACACACATAAGATAGCACAAATTTTCCATTAGATTGGATTATAAATAATAGTTTTTATCTGCGATCATACAAAATTATTTTACATGGCAACTGAAACTTTGTTTTGCGCAAAAGAAAATAATATTCGTTAACGTAATAGCTCCTTAATATTATACTATAATATTCTGAAATTTGAAATTCTATCGAATATTGCTCAGTGAGAAAAGCGTCGTAACTTATTAAATTTGGTATTATATGTACTAAATAATTGTCAAAAGCATATTTATTGTAACCTGCTTAAATTCCAACACTATATGTCAAAAGAGCCTTACCTTTAATGGGCATAAATATTGATATTATATGAAACAATAATCAGTATCAAAAACATTTTACAATACACAATTAATTATATGGTGCTAAACAAACTCTCTCTTATTATGTCTTACGATTTATCTGATACGATTGTTTAGATAGTAGATGATCGCAACGAGTTGTCGAATTTAGTTTATCTCGCTGTGTCCAGATGCTAATTGCACCACAATCAGTGATATTGTCAGCGATTATATGATCAGAAAAGAACTTTCTGGTTATAAACAACAAGATAAGAAAAATAAACCAGAATTTGATATTGATATTAAATTTATAATTATGCTGAAACAACAACACAATAATTACTGCGTGAGCTGTAATTGTATAATGCTTCGGCATTATTCGGAAAAAGATTCTCAACAACATACAGCTTACAGAAATAATAGCAGTCTTGTTCATACCAGATATAATGTGATGTTGACCTGTCTTGAGTGTAATAGATCCAGATGTGCTAGTTAAAACTACGGGGCGGTAATTGAGTATCCTCGCGTATCACCCGTAATTGATCACGTGTAAATCCAAGCTGAGGATCAGTTGAATCTAATCTATATATTTTAGGTCTACCCGTAGATCTTAACATATTAGATATTTTATGTGTTGTAACACTCCAAATAAGATCAGTAGCTCTTTTTCACCACCTTCACGTTCACCCGGCTCGTTCAAATATCTCATAGTGACATTGCCCATTATTTGTTGTTTTGACAAATATATTCGCGTCTGCACGGGTATATACGTTATTTTGATCGCGATAACAGATTTCATATTGATTGTTCGAGTAATTTCAAATTTAGTGCAGCTATCACACCTGATAATCTCTTGTCCCATTCACGAGATCGTTTATCCTGGATAAATTCCTTCGCGTATTGATATCCTAATAACCTCTCAGCAAGTGTTTGATTAAATCGCTCAACAATTGCCTGATCGCGGTGTATTGCAGTATGTCTTCATCGTAACGTGGTATTATGATGCTTTATCAGTGATAACACAGCACCTTGAAATTCCTTGCCAGAATCAACCTGTAATAGATTTGGCCACTGCAAAGGTCCTCCTAAATATAGTATTTCAAATGCAGAAGCTACTTCAGTTGATGACGTGGTCAACAATGGCTCAGCTTCTTTGTATCTACACGCAACAACAACTACGGTTATCGCGTATTTGTATCTGTGTTTATTAACAGTATCATGCGGCAGAAATAATATATCAGACTGATGAACTTCATTAGGGACGCCGACATCAAAATGTGCGAAGTTAATTTGTTTAGGCGGTCACGTGGTAGATTAATCTGCAATATCGTCTGTATAGATAACCAATCCGCCATGGTAGTATTTTTTACTTTTGCGGCGTTATCGAGTTTATCGATTGCTGATTTATCTCGCCGGTATTCTCTTGGGGAATAATACAGAGATTCCATATTGTTATTAATTACCAGCACCCAGCATTAATGTACTTTTCATCATCGATTTTATGAACCAGGATGCTAATTTATCTTTGAAGGATTTATCAGTGATATAATTTAATGCATGAATCAATTTCACATCTGCGATATGTCTTAATAGCAGTTTGGTACTTTTATAAGCAACATTATGAGCATGACACGCCTTATCAATAGCGTTTATTGGATATTCGCCGGGTCGTGGTTGATCTTGATCATCGAGTCGAATATCTAATCGAGTTCCCGGACCACAGTAACTATAACCTGGAAGGTGTTTTTCACCTGTTTTTTACCTGGATATTTTGCCCATGGAGTTCCTGATAGTTTTGTCAATTTTTCTGCAATATTACCTCCTTGTTTTTTCTTAAAATCATTAACCGATTTCATGGAAACAAATCTAAATTTTTTTGTACAACATTGTATACACTTACCAGCATTTGCTGATCATTGCTTGTTATAATTGTTGTCAAGTCGTTTGTGCTAGTACGCGTCTTGCATTTCGCACAATATAGATCCATAATTATTTATAATAACATGAATGTAATTGATTTTTCGGCGACAAAAACACAAGAACCCGTTAAGCATCATGCAGCGTTACCAAATTGTATTCGCATGATTATAATTGGACCATCTGGAAGTGGCAGGACGCAGTTGTTACTTAATTTAAAAATGAAGTGGTTAAAATGGAACAAACTGTATTTCGTAGCACCATCAGTAGATGATCAGCGATGTTACGAGGAGCAGCAGGGAGGGTGACGCTTACAAAATATAACATTCGGGTAAAAAAAGGACCCCTTAAGTATATCATTCAGGGGAGACTACGCCTATAAAATATATCATTTGGACAAAAACGGGGATGAATCCTATAAAAAATATCATTCAGACAAAAATAACTAGAATGACGAAACCCCATGAAAATTCTCAAATTAGTGTGAAATTATTAAAAAAAAAATTTCTGATTAATTTTTTTTTAATTATGATATTTGGCTGAAGTTATTAATTATTTATTAATAATTTATTTTTTAATTTTTTTTATAAATTATTTATAAATAATGCCGATGAAACCTACGGAATTATCACCGGAGCAAATCCAAGAATTATTGATGCTCGTGGACGAGAAAAAATTTCAGATATTATTCGAAATTATCATATCGGTGTTTCTCGGTTGTACTCGATATGGGGTAGTCCAGTTCGAAATCCCCCATATAATATTTTAAACAAAATTGTTGATGTTATCCGAGACACCCACGCGGAAAATACTCGTGAGCGGCGAGTTGAAATTGCAAAGCAATTTCCATCTGAAGGATTTCATACTGGGGGGAAACTCGCCGGGGGGTTTACTCCCCCTGAACAATTCACAGATGAAACCCAGACTCTTTTTCCAAGTAAGACTCTTCTTCCACCAAAATACAGAATGTTACAGGATAAATATCATAATTTAGTCTTACTCGTCGATGAAAAGATGAAACTCATTAATGATCTAGAACATTTAAAATCTATGTATGAAGACCGGCATGAAAATCAAAGAGATATCATCGAAGTATTAAAAACTCAGAATGAAACTCAAAGAGTTTTAAACGAAGAATTACAACGGGGAAATCAGCAACTCAAAGAGAAAATTACAAAGCAACTTCAGGAACAAAATAAATTCGAAATGGAAAAAAATCTTACAAAAATTGATTCAGATGAAGTTCAAAGACTTTCCCGGGAAAATCATCAACTACAACTTGAAGTTCAAAGACTTTCTGAGGAACAAACCCCCAAATGTGAATTTGAAAATCTACAACTTGAAGTTCAAAGACTTTCTGAGGAAAATAACACGCTGAAAAATTGTATCAGCGGCTACGAGGATTATATAGACTACTACTGTGATGAGTTGAAATGCGCCCAACGACAAATAGAAAGATTTAATTCTAATTAATGACACGATCCAATCCGACGCGATATCTTGTCTTAGGATCTGATAAATTTATTGTTATAAATCCATGTGGGGTAGACCGAGCGCCACTAAAGAAATTTCGAAATTTGATTGAAGTCCATATCGGAGCACCATGTCTGACAAATATTTCGTAGTGTATGTGTATCAACACCGTTAAACATACATAACATATTGCAATTGTCTCTGATCACCTTCGGGATTTGTGTGTAACGGTGAGTGATATTTATCACGTCAGTGTTTTTGTGACGCCCTTGAGAAAATATCCATGCAGGATTCTTTTGATTGTCTAACATTTCATCATCGTACACAATGAGATTATTAACAGTGCTGATCATCCACACTCGGGGCAACTAAATATAATTTATCGCAATTCGTCCATCTCATTATCATCGTGAGCAAAAATTGAGTCTTACCACTCCCGGACGGTCCAATGATAATCATTCTGATAGAATTTGGTAACAACTCGTGATGTTTTACTTGTTGTTTTTTCTTTAACGCTGAGAAATCGATCACTTGCATTAGATATAATATAAATATATTATGGATCTATATTGTGTGAAATGTAAAGCGCGCACACCAACTAACTCCCCAACGACGCCCACCACAAGCAATAACAGAATCGCGGTCACAGGCAATTGTAAAATGTGTGGTATAAAAAAATTCAGATTTTTTAAAACAAAAGTGGAGATGATATCGCCGCCAAGTTAGCTAAACTTCGGGGGTTACCAACGGCGAAGTATCCAGGTGAAAAACACCTTCCAGGATATAGTTATCAGATATCAGACTCGATGACCAAAATAATCCTAACCCGGGAGAAAATCCGATTAATGCTATCGATGAAGCATGTCGGATACATGATATAGCTTACCGGGAAGGTGATTTACAACAGCGTCATCTCGCAGATGTGACATTGATTCATGCGTTGAATTCTATCACTGATAAATCTGGAAACGCTAGCGTTTCAATCCCCAAAAAAAATTAGCTTCGTGGTTAATAAAATCAGCGATGAAAACTAAATTGATGTTAGTTGCTGGTAATTAATAATAGGGAATCTATTTATTATTCTCCGAGGGGATACTGGAAGAGTAAATCGGCGATTAATAAACTAGTTAACGCAGCAAAAGTAAAATATACAACTGCAGCGAATTGGTTATCCAAACAGGCTATATGGCAAATTTATCTATCGCCGCCTAAACAAATTAAGTACACTCATTTTGATGTGACTGTCCCTAATGAAGTTCATCAGGCTGATATATTATTTCTGCCACATGACAACGGCTATAAATACGCGTTAACTGTAGTTGATGTTGCTAGTCGATACAAACAGGCAGAACCGCTAAAGACAAAATCATCAACTGAAGTCACTGATGCATTTGAAAAGATTTATCGAAGGGTTATTCTGCGTTGGCCAAATCTATTACAAGTTGATCCGGGCAAGGAATTTCATGGTGTGGTTTTATCAGCGATGGAGCATCATAATGTCACCATCAGACGATGGCATACTGCGCTACATCGCGATCAGGCAATTGTTGAACGATTTAATCGGACTCTTGCTGAGCAGTTATTTGGATATCAATACGCGAAAGAATTTATCCTAGAAAAGCGGTCAGGTGAATGGATCAAGAGATTACCAGCTGTGATTACCGCACTCAACAATGAGATTACTCGAATAATCAATATGAAACCTAACAACGCAATAAAAAAAGTATATATCACAACCACGAACTCCTAGTGTTTACGAATCAATTCTCGGCAATGTCACTGTTAGGTATTTATACGAACCAGGAGAACTCGAAGGTGGTAAAAAAGAGCTACTGATCCTATTTGGAGCGTTACCACGCACAGGATATCTAGTATAACACGATCCATGGGTAGACCAGCAATCTATAGATTGGATTCAACTGCTCCTCAGCGAGGGTTTACTCGACAACAACTACAAGTGATACCTGAGATTACTCAATTACCGCCGCGTGGTCTTAATTGAAAATATCATCATCCGACTCTGTCAGGACAATTCTTCGAAGTTGATCTATTTTTCTCACTCTGGATACAGCTAAATAAACTAAATTCGACCATTCGATGTGATTATCCACCATACAAAGTATTGTATCTGTGATAGTCAATCACTGCGATGAGTGGATCGTAGCTGCGTAACCGAGTACCCATGGAGATCTATCAGCGCGTAGTGCATCTTTGACAACGCTGATATCAACGTGGATAATATCATTCAGCACTAATTTCTGCTTGATTTGAAAATCTCCAATTTTTACAGGAATATCAACTTCGATGTTTTGCCGCCGCGTATCCGAAGGTCTATAACAGAGTGGTACTGCAAGTTCTGGATAATTTATTTTATGTATTTGAAATAAAATTTCTTGTAATTTATTCTTGATGATTTTGCTACTTGCAATTATCAAATCGGTTGGTCTCCATGATGTCCAAAATGTTTCTGTTGGCGTCTCAGGAATTACCTCTCGGATTATTTCAGACTGGATTTTATCCGGTTGTAGTCCAATTCGACTTTTTAATTCACGTAATTGTTCATCGAGTGACCTATAATCGGTGTTAATCTCTTCGTAGTAATCTACGTTGGTTTTTAACCAATCGTGTAGAGAATCGCCGACAAACGGTGGTGGTTGACCATGATCACCGCACATACGATTTTTGTGTTCTTGTTTAACAACCACTCGAGGAATACTCATAATACTGTCAAAGATACTGTACATGCTTCATCCCATATCGTCACCGGTGGAATATATTTATCGCCCATTCGTTCAAGGGTCCATTTATCTCCTTTCCACCGAAAGAAGCTGTGATAAGTACAGGCCTTTACTCCACGTTGTTTCATCTCTCTAGCGAGTCTATGAGTTGGTGTTAACACAATCATATTAACTTTGTTTCGAAATAACTCGATAGCACGAGTAGTCTTTCCTAATCCGCCAGAGCCGTTCAAATAAACTGTCTTGTATCTTGTTATTTGATCAGATATCGGCGGTGAGTTAGATAACTCCGATAAACCATCACAAGATCAATATTTATTTTCGATGTTAACGTCAGCGGTGGGAGAGTAATCATGTAGCGTTTCCTTTTTAAATCTCCAATAACCCCATTTCGCTTCAGGATCTGTGAATGCGGCTACGGATGATTTGTATTTGTTGTGGATATACATCGAATCAGTAGCAACTCTAACTGCTGTGTTAAGGAATCTATTTATCATCGAAAATAAATTAATACTGGAATATCCCAGCATTGAACTTCTTAAATGAGTCCATTGTGGACTATATCCATCTAGGTACGTGACTATCGTGCCCAATTTCTCACTGATGGAGAGAAAGGCGTCTTTTTGGTCTACACATTTGTTATTTTCTATTAGATTTTTAATTATAAAATCACATTCAACGTTATCCATGATCAGCCTCGAAGAATATTTCGCGTTGTCTAATCTACCGCCTTGAGTAAATTTACCGATTATTTTTCGTCCGAGATCTTTTTATAAATTACTGTCGTTGAATATTTTTTTAGCAAGTTCCATAACGTGATCATCGTTATAATCTGGAAAATGCTCCCGGATATTATCAATTATAATATCTAGCTCTGGTTTTGGTAACCAAACTTCCTTTTGAGGTTTGTAACATATAATAGCTTCGCTGATAATTAGCGATATCAGCATACCACTATCAATCATATAATGTAGTAACACTATTGGTATCCACGACTTTTCAGACATATGTTTACCAAGCCAAATATAACTACACGGATGTAGCCCTGTAACGAGTTCAAATGATACCACACGTGCGAATCCGGTTAAATCAAAATTGAGTAATGGCCCATTAATCGCTACACGAGTCATTTCGTGTGTGGGAAGACACAATCGTTTAAAATAGCTACTACACTCCCCATACCCGAGAAAGCTCCCAGGATAACACGCGGAAATATCAATCGAAATCATATTCTCTCGGAAATATTTGGATTCCATAGTCCTCCGTGGGAGTATTCAACGCAACTCAATTTGACATCGAGAAATTTCTTCGTAGTTGGCCTCCATGAGTTTCTTTCTCTGGCATGTTGAGCAACCGCTGACAAAGTCGTAAAACTATCGCTGAGTAGTTTCGCATGAAAATTTCTTATAACTCGCTTGGCTGTATTTCTCATTCTTGTATTTAATTCCTCGGTTCGATATAACTCGCCGTTTGGTTTTACAAATTGATCAAATCCTAATTCAGAGTCACTTTTTAACAGCCATACTGACACAGGATCCCCCCTGCTGAGGTTATAAATTGTATCAAATAATTTCTCTTCGTGAAATCCATCGCCATCGGGGATATATATTACAACTCTCTCTCGTGGAAAATTCAACACCGCGGTGGTCCACGCGTGTTAGTTATGATCGATAATTTCAATTGGAACCGCAATTGAGTTGTATCTCGACGCGTGAAATACTTCTCCTGTTATCGTCGTTACCGATATAGGATATCTCAGCGATGTTTCTAGTTTAGCTATATCGGCAATTGTTGCCCCGCGTTCGTTCACCGTTAATTCCCACTCGGTAATTTTTCTACGTCGTACATCGGTTAGTTTATTTCCTCGGTGGGAATTTGTGAAGTGTTTCATCACTCGTGCACCTACACAATTGAAATTCGTCGATGTTTTCATCGGTGATAATTTTTTAATATCGGGATTTTCATTCACTCTATATAAACCAGCGATCACTACAGTCACACGATAAGCTCTATTGTAATAAAATATATCTACGACTGGGAGTATCTCAGGATTTAATTCTCGATTAATAATAATATTCTTCTTTTTCCTCATTACCGGACGAAAATCATCCCTGATTGTTAATTCCTGTATAAACTCATCTTTATCATTCACGAATATCTCTTTGGATTCATACGTAATATATTTTAATCTCTTTAAAAACGACCCCGGTGATAACAGAGAATAAATCGCAGCAGCTCTTCCACTATCCATGGTGTGATTAATTACTGGTTTTATAGGATCATCGGGGGTAATTTTATATGATGTCCAAATGTGTACGGCTCCATCATGACGAAATTCACGATGCCCCTGTTTGATTTTCTTTATAATTTCTTTGCCTTTTATTTTTCTGATAGACAGTCCTGAAACTCTATCAAGGTTAAAATAACTTGTTTTAGGTAATTTTGATCGAACATCATGATAATTATTTTTCATAATATACATATGACAAACATTCAAATAAAATTTAATTATATAAATGTCAAAAAAGTGTATCTAGTTATTATGTGGTAGCAGAGAGAGATGCTCACGGGGTTGTTAAAATCAATATTGCTTTGCACACTTGCGGTGTATTCGAAATGGAAGTCTTGGACCACAACCTGGTATTAGTTGTGGAGAGGGAGTAACCGCAAAATCTCAATTCTGTATTAAATGCGGTGGAAAAAAATATAGAGAACTTAAACGGTATTACAATAAAACCCCACATATTAATCATGGTGCAACGGTTATAAAATCACCTCAAGACTATTTAAATAAAAAGAAATTAAATAAATGATTTCCATATAAAATATCATGAATATAAAGAATTTCCACGACGACGACGAATTCACTCCTCATCCGATTTATAATAATTACGAAGCATCAAGAAGTGGTATTATTAGACATAGACGAAAAAAGATTCCCATCGGTGCTATTAATAACGCGGGATATCTAAGAATTTGTATTTTTAAAAAATTATACCTCAGTCATAGATTTATCGCAGAAATATTCATCGGGGTTATTCCGGGCGGGTACGTAGTCGATCATATAAATCATAATAAATTAGATAATCGTGTTGAAAATCTAAGAATTGTCACTCCACAGGAAAATTCTTTAAATTGAACGGTGAAATCACTCCCAAGAAGATCACTGAGACCCGTGACAGCAAAACTCAAAGAGATTTTACTCAAAGAGTTTTCACTCAAAGAGTCCCCATTAGATTTTCCATCGATATCTTCAGCGGCTAAATATTTTAATATCAACCCCGCTTCTGTTTCAAGGGTGGCCAACGGTGATATAAAAACAACCAATTCGAGCGGGAGGAGGGTTTCCTTCACATGGTTGTAAAAAATATATAAATTAGACATATATTTTTTTGCTATTATTATATATGACTGAAGATATTGAACTTATTGCGAACTTTCAAACACCTGAGTTTGAGATGGCTAAGAAATATCTCACCGTTATCGAGGAAGTTTGTAGAAATTTTATTTTTCCCAAGAATGACCTCGAGAACCCGAGACATTCGCGATATTATCCTTAGTGAATTAGTTGATCACTATGGCGATGAAAATTATGAGATAATACGCGAAGGTTTCGGAGATATTGTTTATCAGGAATAGGTTTTCAACTGCGTAGTGTGTAATGATTTCCTTATGAAGCACCTTATCTACGACAGTAACCCCTAGCCCCTTTATGTTGTTTTTAGAATCATTAACAGCGATGATTTCATCGACAGCGTCGTATTGTCATATAATCGAGTTCGTGTAAATACCATCGAGGGGTATTTTCATATTCCCTAAACGCTAAGAAACGAGCTAGTATCATCCGACTATTGGGATGATCTAATTAAAATAAACATACCCGAGTGGAGGAGATTGTGCACTGAGAATAAACTCATCCGCGCTTACGTAGAATCTGAGAAATTTCAGCAAAAACTAAAACGTCAGTGGGTTTTTTATAATTAAACATTCAAAAATATTTAACGATTACACACTATTATTTTTTTTTTCGCGTGAAAATTTCCCGAGTATTTTTCTTAGTTCATCAGCGGATATACAACTGTGACAATATTTTATCACTTGATCACGGTTTAACTTCACTGTGAATGGAAACGCTGTGATGGAATACAATTGTTGATCCGTCAACAGAAAATTATCATTACCTGGATAGAACACGACTTCGATTGAAAACTCTTCGAGTGGAATTACTTGCAATTCAATCTCTGAAAGTACCCTTCTGATAGCGTTTTCGAGAATCTCATTATTGTATATAGATACTCGTACGTGTTGATACATATTGAATTTGTTGCGTAATCTTAAATTGAAATTCCCTGGTTGAAAATCGAAGATTTTCCATTTACGATGGAAAAGTTCTTTAAGAACTTGAAAATCGTCTACGATTTCACATCTAACGTCATTTGTAATGTTTCACCCCGGAGATCGATTAGTGAAAAATCTTGATCGGTTATTCTAAAATTCATCCTGGTTATGAATCGATTAGTAGTTTCTAGATAGGTTAAATGAGGCGGATTCATCACGATGAGACACCCGGGGGAAACATTCGGGGAAAACGTGTATATTATGTACCCCTGATCCGCGTGGAGGAAATCCTTGATTGGATTTTGAAACATTAATTGTATAACTCCCTAACACTACATCACAAATAACGTGTATTGCCACCACTGACGATATATTAACGTTGCAGGGGGATCTATGTTTGTTGTTTTTGAATACTGAATTATTCATCCGTAAAATTTCCTTTGTGGGATTTATTTTAAACCATAGCGCGTGAATCTGTGGAAAGAATTCATGAGTGATCTTCTTCAACGACGCTTTCATCGCTGGTACATCCCATCCTGTAAATTTCATAAAGACTAAATTGTCATCGGTGAGTGAAAATACTTTTTTGAATTTTTCTCTCTTTGAAATGCTAGCATTTCCAACGCCAGCATTTCCAGATTTATCTTCGTACACTAAAGATAGTAATCGATCATTAAGATAGTTCATATCGGCGATAATTTGATTTAGTTGTTGGTGTTGTTGCTTGATTGTATCACGTGAAGTTGTTAAATCAACGAGTAGAGATCTTTGTAGATGTTCTTGCGATTGTCCCAATTGTCTTTGGAATAATTGTTTCATCGCGGAGAATATCCCAATGAGACTTTTTTTCTGATATCACAAATACACCTTGATTACCAAGAGCGAATCGCCATATTATTCTACCATACTCGTTGTATTCGTATTTTTTTAGTGTATCAGTTTCTGTTCCATCGTAGACATCATACGAATATTTTTGATAAATATCTTGAGGTCGTAGAAAACTTATATCGAAGTTATAATTGAATTTGGGATCAACAGCGGGTAATTCATTAGTGAAGAAATCAGATTTTTTAGGTTCTGACAGTTGGAAATGAACCGCGGGAAGACTACTCAACCATGCTGTGTGGATCCGCGGGAAGAATTCATCGATGGTGTCTGAGAGTTTTTGACGCAGCCATGTTACGTTATATCTTGAAAACTTAAACGTTGGAATATCTTCAACGCGGATTTTAAAATGGGCTGCAAAATCTGTTCTCGTTTTCGGAGGAGAATCTAATATCAGCTGAATAACTCGCCGATTAAACCTGTCCATGTCGCCGATAATTTTATTACACACCTCGTAATATTTGATTACATCATCTCGTCGTGGTGGGATTTCACTAATTTCTGTTATCAAATAACCTCGAAATTTCTCAAATTCCCCATTCATAACTATAATCAGATTAGTAATATTTCTTTCATCAAGTCCGGTAAATTCTCTAGTATCGGGTATTAATAATCATAGTAACGAATCTATAAAAAGGTCTGTTGATGTTACATATCCTAAATAATCAGAACCACATAAAGGATCATCATACTCATGATAATCTTCTTTCGTGGATATAAAATCGGATTTTAGTGGCTCGCGTGGTAGATCTTTTATATCAACGGTGCCTGGAATATACTCAGGATAACCTAACAAGGTTCTAATTGAGCTGTTGTATATATCAACGGCGTAGTTGGATGAATTTATCTCGATAGTCGTTGATAACAGTGGTTCATTTCCTTTTATTTCAATGGGAGATTTATCAGGTCCATCTTTGACGATAATGATATTTTTTCCTGTGATTGCTTCGATGGAATTTATGATCTCCGCGTTGATATCTTCGATGACATATGCGCCAGTAGGTAAATATATTGTGTGCCATTCTGGTTCTGCGGTACTGGGTTTATTTCTATACGAAAGAGTACAACTGTTACTGGGGAGTTTACCATTAAATGGTTCTGATCGCACATTTGGCCAACTGTAATAACATCTTAATTGCGTTAGCGCTATCTCAGATGCTGCCAAGGGAGGGTTAAATTTAACGCTAAACTCTGGTACTTTCGTTACCAACGAGATTAATTTCGTCTTTGTCGTAGTGGTATTTGTTGCTATTTGTTGAAGCAGTTGAAACTCTTCCATTATTATTATTATCTCGCTCTAATTTTAACATCGTTAAATCATACAACCGAACCATCTTCGAGCATTTATCATCGGATATAAACGTGTAATCAAGTGACGCGGAAATCATCGATGATAACTGTGAGTGTGCGGTTGATACAACGTGAAATTTGATTACGTAGTCGTGTAGGTTACGTTGGCTACACGATGATAATTTTTTTGTTATCCCGGTTGTAATACCAGCGATTGTAGTCACTGCGGAAATCGTTATTGGAACTACCACCGGGGCAATCGCTGTAACTGATGAGAGTATTATTCCTGCTCAGGTTATTACTCCAGACACCGAATACACAGTAACGTCAACGAAGGTAATTCTTCGTCGGTATTTTTTTATTTTTGTTTGATATTCTTTAGTGAGCGAGCTGAGTTTAATTTGAAATTCTCTGACTTGATCATAGCGATATTGAGATACCGAAGGTATCTTCGATGATGAAATCATCGGTGTTGTCATTTTATTTTAAACCCGCTAGTGTTTTCAATTACGAAATTTGAAGGATTTTCTCTTCAGGTTGCTGGTAATTCAATTTACCTCCGAGATAAATTCCACATATCATCTTATTGAGTATCTAATCACGGTATCATCAACTGGTGTTATCGAGAATGATATAATTTTGAGAGATATCTTTAATGAGAAATGATGCCGTATTAATCCCCCGACCGATTATAGGATTTGGTTGATCAACTTTTGCAAGTAGCTGAACAGTAATGTTAAACTGGTGCTCGGAAACTATTGTGACTCGATAAATACCTTTAACAGTTAGGTTTTGTGTAGTTGGTGAAGTTTCAGGAATCCAATCAAGCGATCCCTGTTGAACTGTATATATAATATTTTCAACCTGATCCATCTGGTGAGGTATTTTTACTTTATCTAGCCGAGATATTATTCTTATTATCTCAACATTAATAATTCTGTTTAATATTTCGATATCTTCAATAGATTTATTAATAACCGCGATTTGATCTGAAAATGATCTATCTTCGCGAATAACACCCGACCGGGAATTAATTTTAGTTATTTCCTCCATCGATGAAATAATATTTGCAAGAGTTGTTTTGATTTCTTCTGGTTTCACATCTCTTCCAAAAAATTTGTCGATAGCATCATCAGCTTTTCGAAAGTTTCTTCGTAAACTAGCACAAAACTAGCAAGACGGTGTCTTTCACATGTGCGATTTGTAAATCACTGTGTAACCGTGGAACACCAAAGAAGTTTTTTATGGGAGTTTTAATGCTGTCAATGATATCCTGTTGAAGTTAATTAAATTTGGTTATATAATCGTTGACATCGTCACGTAGTTTTTTCATATCAGTGGCGGAGTCACCAGCGGTGACTTTAACGTCATCGATGATTTTTTGTAATCCCGTTAGAGCATTTACATCGAGAATTTTTTTTAATTCATCTAAATTTGCTACGGAGATAGCTTTGTTAATTATTTTTTTTACTTGTCCGATAGTAACTGTTTCGGAAGGACGTGATACTGATCTCCCAAAAATATCTGCCATGTTATATTACATAAATCTCTTTAAGTGATTTCGAAAATTCATCATCGTATAGTCGTGGATGGCTTTGTGAGGTAATTTAGAACTCGTCGAGATAGCTGTCAACGCGTTAAGAACCTTTCGTCCACATATCGGAGGATCTGTTAGTGTCTGCGTGGGTAACGTTGAATACCAAATTGGAATTGAATCACGAAGTGATTTAACATAACTGAGAAATTCATTTGGAGGTGGTAATCCATATGAGTCAAAATAAATAATCGACGTTGGATATATCGCGTAACAAACCCAATGAGTTCCATGTCCAGTATTATCATCGAGATTAATTATACCAGTTTCTGGTATTTGTGGTTGTGGTGGTGATTGATCTCGCATGAATACACCTCTGAAATGTTTTATTGGGAGTTTTTTTTACTGCATCGAGTAAATCAAAATTTGACATGGGAATCAAAGATTCCTAATTTAATTGGTTTTGTAATATCTTGTGAATCGACTTCCTGGTAGTCTGAATCCCCTTCCCTTTTTTTAGTACTAACTGATCCGCCGGTTGCTTTCTTTACTGCAAGCCCTGCAGCGGTACCAATAGCTCCTAGCGCTGCTGCTTTAGCAACCGCTTGGGCTGCTGCTGAAATCAACGCTGGAATTGCAGCTAACAATGGGAATATTCCACCGGTTTTAATCATGTCGCTGACAGCAGCCTGTGAAAAAGTCAATTTGATTCCTGTATTAGCTTTTAGCGCTTTATTGAAATGATTAATCTGAGTTTTCGTCAGCGATAACTTATTTGATCCACCTGTCATCTGTGTTTTTTTAGCGTTATTGTTGTACCACACGTAGTAGAATTTTTCGATTGAAGTTTCTTTACCTGACCAGGTGTCAGGGTGACATTAACATGATTGTATGACATTTTATTTAAATAGTGATAGGGAGTCATAACTGGCATCCATAGCGCTAATTATGTTAATTCTACATTACCATGTCGAACACCTGCAGCAGCATCACGGTGAAGAGCATAGTCATCATTCTGTATTCGCGTGAGCACTACAGTATGACTAGCACCAAAGATAACTTTTCTGACATCTCTAAAAATTCCAAATATATGAATCACACATGAAAATCTACCCTCGTCATCTAGGTTCCTTTTTCGCGCTGCAAATCCAGAATTGTAATTAACATTATTACCAAAAACATCAGCTTCAACATCGGCGTCATCGTTGGCAGCTGAAACCTTCTTTGGTCGTCTTAGCGTAAACGGATTATGGTCAGCGCGGTCAGTAGTATCCTTCGCAAACATCATCGAATGTCCCGCAGATTTAATATAAACATCAGAGTATCTAGCTAAACCTATTATTGTATTTGCAACATCAACATCGTTATCGATGGATTCGTCTCTAGTAGAATTGATTTTATACTGCGCGCTACTAAATAGCGCCATTATTCCATTATTAACAAAACCAATCCGGATATTTTCGAGGTGATCAGCGGCAACAAATGGGGTATTATCACGCTTTACTAGTCGCCCTTCTACTTCGATGTACGCTTCACACGGCAAGAAGTATTTAGATGTATCTTCAAATCTATGTTCAATTCGTGACCTTGTATTTGGATTATGGGCTTGATATGAAAAACATTGATAATCGCGTATAGAATCATTCTTTCTTACAGGAGCATCTACATCAAAGGCATCATCAGTTTCCTGTTTAAACATTATATTGCAATCGTGGATCTAAATCATTAATTGTTGAAAATCCTATGGATTTTCAGACCAGAACCTGAAAATCCTTGATTGATTAATCTCAACCTCGCTGTTGCTATTTTATTAATTGCGCTACCTATTTTAGGTGGAATTTTATCAGTAGATTGTAATTTTACTTGTTTTCTGTTTGAGGTAAAGCCTCTTGCCAACGACATAAGTTTTTCTTTGGCAGCATCAAACGCATCAACGGCATTGTTACCAACTTCCTTATCGATTTTATCACCGAGAACCCCTATAGTTTTTGACGCTATTTCTTTACCGATCGGTAGCAGTTTTGGAGCAACTCGAGTAAATAATCCAGTAACAACATCACCGAGTCCATCTCCGTAAGTCACCTTCTAAACTGGCAATCGTGAATTTACGACATAAACAGGTCTTGCTCTGCTCATACTACGATGTACTATCATTTATTTAAATTCTATATATCTAATGTGGTGATGAAAAATCCCCTAGATTTTTAGTCGCTGTAATAATCATCAGTAAGTTCATCGATAAAACTACGATATAGTTGAATATCCATTACACGACCTTGAAATAACCGTTGAGAGATTTCAGAAGCTTCGTTAATTATCTCCGGAGAATTATTTCCAGCTCGTTTACCTCCAATGAAAACTTCTAATCGCGATATATCATCAAAGACACTTCTTGAAGAGGGTATTAAATTTTGAGAAATTTCACCACCGTGATAACTCTCACCGGATTTTTCAGGAAAATTGCTTCACAATTCATCTTACTTCAGCTTTTATATTAATTTCCTCAGGAATAAGTTCTTCATATGGTGGTAGACCTTTTAATACTTCTTGTACTTTTTTCTCATATGCGACAAAATTAGGGTCTCCTTGTCTAGTTGCAGTTCCACCATGTTTTCCCAAATACATTTTTTGTACCACTGGTCAAAATCTATACGCTTACCAAAACTAGTCTTTATATATCTATCTTTCTTTCCCCATGTTTCAACCGCATATCTAGCTATTTCATCATCTGTAGATTTATTTTCAATTTCACCCAACGTTATTGTTGTAAATATTTCATCGGGGCGATATACCCTCCTCTCCACTTGGATTTGTTCAGGTTGTTCATCTACTGGTTTAGGTTGTGCAGCTACTATATCACCAGGAAGAGTTTTTAATCTTTCTTTAATTTTTCTAGTTCTTTTTGCCATCTTTTCAGTTTCCGTGTCAATCTTTGCAGTTGTTGTAGCAAACTTTTGCGACCTCTGTACCAACTTTTTCAGTAGTGGCAACAACTTTTTCAGTTACGGAAGTCACCGCCTTAAATAATTGTTCAGTATCAGCGGTAAAATCTAATTTTTGTTGTTGTCGAGCTTGTAAATTATCTCTGAAAGAATCTCTGACCGGGAGAAATTTCTTGATCGCGGCCAGCCGTTCTCTAGTTAATCTGGTTATTTGTGATTCTCCGATGTTTGCCATCTATGTAAAAATATATCATACTAATTTGAGAATTTCCATGGGGTTTCGTCATTCTAGTAATTTTTGTCTGAATGATATTTTTTATAGGATTCATCCCCGTTTTTGTCCGAATGATATATTTTATAGGCGTAGTCCCCCTGAATGATATACTTAAGGGGTCCTTTTCTTTACCCGAATGTTATCGTCACCCTCCCTGCTGCTCGAGATGTTAAAGGATTTTAACGAGAGAGCAAACTCGATATCCAAGAAAGATGTTCTTGAATTTATCACTGATATTGAAGACGCCTCCGAGTGTTGATTATATTGATTTAAAAAGTACAACAGTACGTCTGACTCACCGAATCGCCAATAACTATGGTATAAAGTCAATGTTTTATGGTTTAGAAGACTACGTCATCTGGATGACCTGTGCAAATGTTTGCTACATCCATCCATGCATAAATCTGTTTATGAAGTGATCTCGAGCAGTTGCCCAAATAAATATTTGTTCTTAGCATTCAACAATCCTTATTTCAGTAATTTAGGTAAGCGTTACATAGTGCAATACTTAATCGAAAACTTTTTTTGATTTACAATGTAATACAAGCCTTACAATATAAATGTCCGAAGTATAAGGACTTGTATACATAAAAGTAGTGACATAATGCACGAATAATCTGTAGCCACCGGTTGGCATCATCGGTTACCGAAACAAAAACCACTGGAGTACGATTATGATGATTTACAATGCTGTGCTACAGCTTCACGATGCTAAACTTTGCTGCCATCGACTTTTCTCTTTTCAAAGTGGTATTATTAATTGTTCACATATATATATATATTGTTGCACTTGATATATATTTCATTTTTGGAAAGAACAAGAACAATTGAATGTACACTTTTAATTATACTTCGAAAAGCGAACTGTTTTTATTTTCTTAAACTGGTAATTATTTACTACTTGCTGTGTTGGCTTATTCACATGAACATTGTATATTTTTACACAAATTTACTTAGTTTGTGGTTAACTAAATAAAGGTATAATTAGTGCTAAATACAAGTTTTAATGAGTAACATTTATACCTAATAATATTATATTTCTAAGCAATATAATTCTAAGGCAATATTTTTATAGCAGTTCCAAAAAATATAGGTTTTAACTTGTTGCAAAAATTACTAAGTAAATAGTTACAGTTATGTCAATGGACCCCTAGTGACTGAGTAGTCTAAAAAACATCGCCGTTTCCAATCACATTTATCTCGCATCCAGCATATTCGAATATTAGACTCGAGGAAGGCGGGTATATTAGAGAGCTGCTAAATGCTTTCTATTGGTTGGTGTTCCTTTTTTTACCAGTTAACCTGATCGCCAGGTGTAGACTAATGTTGCGATTAGAGATCGTGTTACACCCAACACATTAATATTACTTAAAAAATACTAGCAATAACACATTAAATGTACAAATGTGTTTTAATTTATTTATATTGGTTTTAAGTAAAATGAACAATTCTTTAGTAATTCCCACTACACCGAATACTCTGAGAGTTGATGCTATCAAATACGTTAGGATTGGTAAACAACAAGATAGTCTTTTTATGTGAAAGTAAGGACTTAACTATTCTTAGAAACAATAAAATTTACAAAAGTATCAAACATTTTTTACAATTAATCCATGACAAGCTCGCACAATGATAAAAACAAAAATAAATGAATAACATAAACACCGTATCATGTTTGTTTTGGACGGTTTATATATCTTATTCGTTTCGCATAGGCAACTAAAATGTTTGTTTCCGTTATCCTCTCACACACACGATACCTCTATATAGATAGACAACGTTTTGTATATATGAAGACCAAAACAATAACATATTATATTTAATGTATCGGCACAATTGTTTGATAGTGAGTTGTCATGCAACATCTCAATCTAACACTGTCAAATTAACGGATAAAGCCTACTCAACACTTGCCTGAACAACCTAGCGAAACCATAATCATGACGGATCCGACCGTTGTAGCACGTATATGAAGAATCTAGAGAAATCACGACAGCGAGGGGTAATGCCTTTCAAACACTTACATGAAATTCATATTGTTGCCAGGTATATGATTAGTATTCATTTGATTTTCTTATTTCCAATATGGGTAGTATGATTATCCATTACATTGTCTTTATTTATATTTCTAAACTACTTTTATTTAAGGATAAACATTTAACCACTTAACAAAATTATTTTGTTTGTGTTCATTTATGTAAATATTACTAGGCCGTGAAAATTATAACGTAGTCTAATATGTTTGGTTTTCCAATGTAATCTTACCTTGTGGTGAAAACATAAACTGTAAGGAAAGTAATGCCGAAAGCAATCTCAATCTCTAGTGAAAACGATGACTTGGAGCTTTTTTAATTTGCATTTTGTTGTTCTTATTGCTATACTGGTTTCAGTTTTCTCATGTTAGCTGTCGAATTCTCGCCGTTAGTATTTCATACAATCAAGGCGTAAACCCCATTCAGAGCTAAACAGTAAATTTGTTTGGTATTTGAATTTGAAAGTTGATTTTACTATTTTAAGTCACTGATTACCATTTTGTTATTACTCAGCTAATAATACACAGCTGAAACCGAGCAGGTATTTGATGTTTTGACTTAATTGGATGCAAGTGAGCACATTCTGTAACTATTCTCAGCATGTATTTTATGTTCTCAAATAACTTGACGTAAGTGAAAGCATTCTATTCTCAGCCCTACTCGAGAATTTGGAAAATTGATGACACAAAATATCAATGACCAGATGCCAACCATTAAAATATGAAATAAGTATATCCTTGCAATGTAAATGCATATTTAACCACTCTGTCTGATCATATTTATAACTTTAAAACCAAATTTATTCCCAAATATTTTAACAAATGCTGATCATTTGTTTACACAACCTAAACGCATATTAACTATTTGCAAACAGGTTCTGTTATTTGTGGATGCATTTTAGCCTCTTATAAAGGATTAAAGGTCAAATCTAAAATATTAATGCTACCGTGTTAGTTCACTTGGTTCGAAATCCTAATCACACATTCATAACACAAGGATACGTAATGAACGTGTTAGCCTTTGCTTGATAACCACTGTGTAAAGTACAGTGACTGAGTTGATGACGGATATATTGTTTACAGTTTAATTTCTGATGATGTGGTAAGGGCCTTACTTAGCAAATAAGATACACTCACATCTGTGTGTGATTTATATGATTTGTGACGATGTGGCAGTGTTGGAAATTGGGACATGGCTGGTAAGACTAATTACGGATTCATGTATCGGATGTTTATTCATTGTTTTAGGAATTTACTACACGAAGAATCATGCAACCCTTATATAATTATGTACTATATAAATATTTAAACATTAAGCATAATCGGGAAATGAACGTTTGCCCAGTTCAATATAATATACTAGACAGCACTTGCCTGAATAGATTTTTTTTATCCCATACATATATTGCATGTAAATATAATTTAGAAATACATGTCAATTATTTAAGTCTCTTTAATTATGCAATGATCGAAAGTATCATGTTTGTTTCGATTTAATCTACATGTATTGATTTATCATTCTAGTCATGATTTATTATACTTCCTTAATGTTTGGCTTGATTTATAATATTTGTTTGCATCATTATTGTATATGTATTTCAACCAATATATACCTTTCTGATGGTCATTACGACATATTGGTGCTAGCTTAAGATATTCGTCTTCACTAGATATTTTAAAAAAATATACAAAACTGATATAATACGAAGAGGTTTCCCTATTCTAATACTTGCGGATAGGATTTAAAAATTATATATAATTATCAAACTGATTTAGTTCAGACAATACATCAGTTTCGTTTTCAACTGAGTCTTCATTTACACCCGGTATTAAAATGGTAATGAATGAATAGTATAGAAATAATTCAAACTAATGATACAAAAAACTCAAGTATATACTGTGATCAATGTCTGGTCTACACACATTACAACAAAATAATCATCATTTAAGGTTAATGAGCTGCACGATAAATTTTATCTGAAACTAGGAATTAAGCATGGTACGCGTAAATAGCAGGATCGGACATATTTTGCGTAGGTTATTTGTCTTATTAAAACTGACATATCCTATCAACTGTACCTTGCAATTAAAAACAGAACATTTGATTTACTAATTTCAAGTGTTCATCGCAGGGACAATGCTATAAATATGTCTTTACATTACTTTTTTTCTATTAACAAGTATTCAATGATATGATCAGCCGTAGATTCTATAATGTAATAACGGTAATGTGTATTAATTGTATAATCAGTCAAGTAAACGAGACACAGTATATATTATAGTTAGTACACAACATAATTACATATGGATATAACTTTTATGTTGTTGAGGTGACGATTTAACAAATTATACCATTGCTTACTTCTATCCATGTACAATGAAATAATAAATATACATCAACTTAGAAATATAGGAAAATCGGTAAAATATTCATCGTACTTTAAAAGAAATATAGTTTTCAGTCACAAACAAAACATATTTTGTAATAATTTGCATCCACATGATGAATTAATTTAAAATACACATTACCCTGAAACTAACCTCTTAATGTTGAGCGCCAAGCAATGCAGCTTCTTGTTCTTTTGTTGTTGTTGTTGTCTTTGACATGTCTCTTCACGGTTTGTACACTATATAAATGTTTACCAGTAAAATGTTTGCTTGTTTGCCGGGTTTATTCTCAAACGCTTATTTAATTTGGAAATAATACAGTCAGTGACAAGTACAAATTCTTATGTGAACTAGCCTCTCTCTCGCACTCCATGTATTCCACGATCACCGTGGGTTCCGCCAAAGTGAATATATAATAAATGGTGCCAGTAACCCACAGTCGCTAAATGGGTAATAACGTGGTTTTAGCGGGTTGTCCCTATATCAGTTATGTATATGACCCAACTTGCGCAATCAAAATTCAGTATACACCAAAGACAAAATACATACATACATACATACATACATACATACATACATACATACATACATACATACATACATACATACATACATACATACATACATACATACATACATACAGTGCAAAAACGCACTCACACAAGTTCGACATGTTGAGAAGTTTAGATGACATCTCTTTGGGCTGGAGCCCCCAGTTAGGAACGAAACATCGTGATCATCGCAACAGTCGACATTTGTCAATTACGGAGATTCGAACGCCGATAGCCACTATGGGTTAAAAACAAGATGGCCGACAAGGTGGATGTCATGTTTACAAACTCTGGTCAATTTTGGAGACCTTAAAGAGTAGAGAGAAGTGTTTTCATTCCAATGATGAAATTATGATATGTGAATACTTTGACAACAGAATGGTACTTGAACCATAGTATTATGTAATCTATATTTCATGGAAATTCAAGAAAATTCAGTTTTCCTTTCAATCTTGAAAATAACAAGATAGCTGTCATGGAGTCAAGTCATGGGTTTATTAGGCCTAAGTATATCACCAAATTTGATGGAAAGATATGAGGAGTTTCTTTAAAGATAATATGAATGTATTCATGGAGCGTTGACCTTTTCTAGTGGTGGAATTTTAATCGTGGCATTTAATATTTGACCTGACTTATGCGATTTATTTATATCCATTGTACTCCCGATTTGTATGAGGAGTTGTGTTCCGAAGTAACTGAATTCATTAGTTAGTCAATACATGTTATCTAAAGTGCAACTAGTTTTGCTAAACTCGCACTGCTTAATTGATGTTGATAATGATATTCATCACTGAATTTTTAAATTTTTGGATATGATTTACCTAAATTATGTTGAAAGACATTCTTGGATGAATAGACGCAGGGGTGAGTGTGACACTCCGTTTATACATGTAACATGGTTATATACTATATATATAAAAGATACACACATGTTTTAATCGTCAGAAAATGTGCAATATCATGAAAATATGAATTTAGTTTAATTCTGAAAATACGGCATTATAAAACAGTAAGATATACTGATAGATATATCATCGTTCAATGCCCCTTACGTTCCAAATTACGAGTGCTATATACATGATATTCAATTTATGCTATATGTGATTGTTATTTCAATGAGTGGAGCTATATGATCTGACTCTACTCGATGTTGGATTCATATGTACTAATTATGTAGGTATGTCATCTACGGTCGGACTATATTGAAGATCTGAATTAACACTTAAATATTTTTGGATCAAGATGTTAGAAACGTGTTGAGCGGGTATGTCAGTTATGTTAAGCATCGTGGATAAAAGCTATAAGAATTTTTATGAGCTACTTTTGTGAGCTGGTGATTTCGTTAGGTTATACCATTGTGAATGTGTGCTCAGCTTAGTGCCAGCAGGTATATCATTATATGTGTTATATAATATGTGTTTAGTGAGTAGATAGTGCGTAGATAGTGAGCAAATCGTATATTTATGAGTTGACAAAAAGATGCCAGTGGACGCATTAATCTTGGTATCGTAACAATGTCTGAGTTACCCCAGGTATTACGTCTCATTAAAACTGTGGGAACAGTTACAGCTAAGTGATGCACAGGAGGTAATAAACCATACAACGATTACATGTGTCTTAGCATAATAGAACTCCTAATAGTTAATGCAAGTGTGAGCGACCTATAACAAGTTTTAACTAATTTATCAAATTTAAAAGGACATTGCTGTGAACTACGGACATGGAGGACGAGCTAGAAATAGATGAGCGTTACAGTGGTGATGAAAAGTCCGACTTAGAATAAAACTTGATAGCAACCCAGAATGAGAAAAGTATATACCTGGAAATCGATTCTAAATTTGAAACTTTGGACAGAGATGATTTTAGAAAGATGTGTTTGGAATTGCATACGCAGAATTTAAAAATATAAGACTATCACTACATGACTTGGCTAAATTGTAAAACAGTAATTATCCTGTGACTCGTATAGTTGAGAGGACAGTAAGATGTGATAGTGCGCCTCTAGAGGAGAGATTAGCTGAGGATATATTTATTCAATGCCATTTCTTAGCAGGAGATAACTTATCCGAAGTGAAAAACCTCGCGTCGAGACAGAATCCACGCACGGGTATCCATGATAGCAGTACATGTGCGAGCCGAGTATCTAAAAGAAAAGGATCTAACAAACAGTCACAGCGGCCAGAATCAGAACCAGAACAGGTGATGCAGAACTCCGAATGCAATACAGTATCATCTCTTTTAAATGATAAAGATGACAGTTCCATAACAATAGATAATGTATACAAGATAATAGATCTAAAACATTGTATACAAAGCAGTATTCAACAAATGAAAGATGACGTCAGAAATGAATTGAAAACTTAGCTTGACAGTTGGAAAGTAATAAAGGTCACCAACTGTTTTTACATCAACTGCTCGAAGACAGAGTATGTGATACAGATAAAGAAAATGTAACCACAAAATGCGAGACGCAAACTCAAATAACACTAGCTGATATAGTGCGTATGGGCAAACCTTCAATTGAAACACAAACAGCAAATACGGTGAATGTGAGAACTGCTCGTAACCTTGATCGTACAAAACGGCGGAAGCATTTATCGGACCAAACGGAATATACGGAGAAGAACAAAGGCGGTCGCATGAAATCCACTGATTCAATGGAAGGAGTGGCTCTGACTCTGTCCACCATACCCCGCACCTCAAGTGAGTAATTGACAGTAATTGAAGATAATGGAAAACGTGGTTATCACCATGATCAGAAATACTCAGCACGGGAAAAATGCAAGAAATATCGACTGGGAAAGAAGATCACCATTCAAAACAAAATCAGCCACCTCATCAAAAAACTTAGATAAAGGAATCAGAACAATCGATGTCATCACAACTAACAAAAACTGCAGACCACATAAAGAGTGAGGAACTCTTATGAACGACGTGTTCTAATATCCATGATACCGGTTGACAGAACGAGAGAGGAGAGGAGAACTGGTATAAAAAGCACGCCAGAAAAAAAGGAATATAAGTAATTTAATTGACCCTCAGATCTTAAAGCATTGGCGAGTAAGAGGAGGAAAGGACACTTTTACTGCTTTAGTCACGGTAGATGACGTAGACTATGAGAAGGTTTTAGAGAAAGGTTTTTGGCGAAATTGTGTATGGGCAAGAGAATGGTATGAGGATTACGGTGATAAGGACGCCAAGAGATTCAGGTGAAACTATATAAAGGGGCAGTAAGTCGCATACATATGCATAAATTATGGTCAACTACTTTATAGTCATTGTAATACTTGTGTTGAAAATCTGTTTTTTAAGTCAAGAAATGTCTAGTCATACATTTCTTCTGATGACATGGAACGTAAAATGAGCCATATCTGGTGCACCATACTTGTACTCTTTGCTAAATGAGGTAGATATTGCAGTGCTTACTGAGCACTGGCTTCTTCCGGAGAAACTAAACTTCTTAGACAATTTACATCCACAATTTAAATATTTCTCACGCTCTGACAATAGGCTAAAAGTGAATTATGAAGAAATGATTAGGCATACAGGGTTTGGGGAAATAGCAATCCTATATAGGACGTCACTCTGCGTTAATCCTTTGTTGAGCGTCGGCAGCGATAGAGTTTTAGGGATAGAGGTAATATGTAATGATAAATTTAAATATGTTGTATTCGGAGCACTTTTACCATCAACTAATTTTCCTATAGCAAGTTACTATGAAAGAATGGGGGAATTAAATGACCAGTTTGATATGTTTTGTAAATAAGGCATTCCCATACTCGCGAGAGACTTCAATGGCCAGTTAAGTTCACTGCTTAGCTCCAAAACGAACTGTCTAACAACAAATGCTATAGGCGCTATTCTAGAAAAGTTTCTGACCGATAGGCACTTAATATCCGTTAATAGTCAATCTATTTGTGAAGGGTCTGACATTACATTTTTCTCAATCGATGGTAAATCCAAATCTTTGATAGTCCATATACTATTGCAAAAAAGCAAATTCGATTTAGTGGTTAAGGCCGAAAAAATTGATGACCATCCCTTAAACATTTCAATCATCATCCTGTAAGAATAGAGTTGGTCATTTCTTTTGCATATAATATAATCATGACTGACAAGCATATAAGTCCCTCCATAAATTGGAAGAAAGCATCGGCAGAACAAATACATAGGTATACGGAAGCAACACGTAATGTATTTTAAGCGCAACTGAATAAGACAGAACTAGTGACAAATGTCGATATTGAATTTATTATTCAAGAGACGGTGCAGATTTTACATGACGCAGCTTCTAGGTTTCTGCCCATAAAAAGGTTTTACCCGTACGCTAGCCGCTATTGGAAACTACTAAACGTAAAAAAGTTTTATACAGAAATGAGGCTGAAACGTAATGTATGGATCTCTAATGGTAGGCCAAGAGGATGGGAATTTCAGTCATACGCGAACTATAAGAAAGCGAAGAAACTGTTTGGAAAAGAATTACTGAGAGCAAAAGAAATGTGTGATAGAGAACAGTTCAGTGAGCTTGAAAAGGCTGTAGAGCTCGATATTTCCACTTTCTATAAGTTTATACGGAATAAAAGACATCAGTTTGATTACATATACGAAATTGAATCTAACGGAAAAATTTAACGCGACCACGACTCTATAAGAGACTTATGGGCAAATCATTTTTCCAATTTGTCACTACCTGACAATACCTATCTGTACGATGAGAATCATTACCAGATTGTCTTATCAGAAGTTAGAAAACAGAGTATAGAAACCCATTCCCACTTTGATGAAGTTGTTGACAAAATTTACCTATAGAGAAGACATCAGTAGTGAAATTAGTTCTCTCAATAAAGATAAGGCATGTGGTCACGACGGTATTTTTGCCGATCATTTACTGTTTGCGGACACTCAACGCAGTGTACAATTACTTGAAACTGTCTTCAGAAAAGTGTACGAGGCCGAGGAGTACCCATGCCATTTTAAACAAGATTTAGTACTACCAATATTGAAAGGAGGGGGAAAAGCAAATTAGGTATGAATAATTACCGTGATATAACTATAGTTCCAGTGCTTCAGAAAATTCTAGAGCAAATTATATATGATAGACTACTTATATTTTCTAAGCACATTAATTTTCCAAATCCATTGCAATAAGGTTTTAGGAATAATTGTGGTAGTATCACTGCAGCGTTTTGTATCAAAGAATCTATATGCTACTATATGGATAAAGATACTCCTGTCTATGCAACATTTCTTGATAATGCTAAGGCATTCAATACAGTCTGGCACAATGGGTTATTTTACAAGCTGTACAAACTTGGCATAAAAGGGAAGACATGGCGCATCATGAAATACTCGTTTAAGGGAGTAACCAGTTCTGTTTTATTTACGGGCAAATTGTCCAAATATTTCAATATTAAGCAAGGTGTCGGACAGGGTCTTATTTTATCTGCTTGGTTCTTTCTCGTTGTGATAGACGATTTGATCACTGATTTAGCTCACACTTTGCGAGGCCTAAAACTTGTCGATCTCCACCTGCCGTGTGTCTTATTAGCGGATGACACAGCTGTAATGGCTAATTCGCATCGTTCCATGCAGCATCTGCTCGATACAATCTCTAATTATGCGAAAAGGTGGAGATTGAAATATAACGCAGATAAACGTTGCAGCATCCTCTTTACAAACAAAAAAAAGAACCGATATCCCTTCTTTTCTATTCATCAAATCACCAATTCCAGTAGTCAAAAGTAAGAAATATGCCGGCATAAATCTATGTGTTTATGTATGTATATATAGGTTTGTGTGTACATTTATACATATGTGTGTATATGTGTGTGTATGTGTATATATGTGTATGTACGCATAAGCCCATATGTCATGTAGAAAGAACTACATTCATAATTACACTGGAATACATTTCAAATATATATATATATAATATATATATATGTATATATATATATATATATATATATATATATATATATATATATATATATATATATATATATATATATATATATATATATATATATATATATATATATATATACTCTTTTCTGTTGTATTTCATGATTTTCCTGAATTTGATTAATCTGATGTGTAATCTCTGTTGAAGAGGAAATAAAGTCAGTCAGTCATGCATGCATGCATGCATGCATGCATACATACATACATTCATACATACATACATACATACATACATACATACATACATACATACATACATACATACATACACAACCATGCCTGCAAATGTCAATGTATGAATTGTACCAACGTTAGAGAACGTGGCTACTTCCAGCGAAAAGTTGGATACGGTTGTCAATATGAATAGTTCATTATATGTTAGAAATTGCAACCCTGCAGCTTAATAACGGACTCGATGTCATTTTGAACCAACGTGAATCCACTGATTCCGTTGATGACACTGACGACGTTTTGGGATCGACCTGCTGCGAAAATGTAAGCAGATTAGTGACTGACTGTACCAGTTACGTGAACATTGTACTTTATATCTCCATCTAGACTAACGTTATAGTGTCCAGAAAAATTCAAGTTTAATACCTACACCAAATTCTGTTCCAAATTGGTTAATGATAAACGAGAAAAGCTACAACAGGCTTTGTTTTTAATGGGCGATCATGTCCACGCTGTATTTCGCAGTCGAGCATATAGGTCATCAAAATGCAAACAACACATGCGGGAAACTTAAGTTTGGTAAAGAGTATTTACTGTACAAAAGCCATACCAAAGTGTTGGCATATCGAATCCTGTGTATCACGGTTAATATATTTGTTTTGAGACACTGCATTAATGATACAAACTATCCCAACGTGAACAAAGCAAACAGGAATTTGGGCGGATTGATGTTTATATTTTGCCATTCAGTTACATGGATGGACAATATGCAGGGGACGAAATTATATCCATTTCAATGATCCTGAATATATTTTAAATCACTCAACAACACCCTCATTGTTATGAATTGTGTTATGTGTTGGAGATCAGAAGGAACAGAAACAATGTACATTCAAATCAGAACACGGCAAGAACATTTTAAATTTACGTAGGACCAACGTAAGATATGTGCCCATTATTAGTTTATGTGTATTATTAGGTATGTGTATATAAGTGTTGCTTATAATTGCTTCCATATTATACTTAAGACATTCTAAACATAAATGTTTACATATAAAATCTTTGTACATAACATTAATTTGCACAAATATTATTTACAGCACCTGAGTCCGGAATGTTCTAGACTCAAATTTATCTTCAGAATAGACGGGAAGTTGCCATTAGAATGGGTCACATCAAGATCGGGTAAATATGTATATAATTAGAGATTTGAGAAACAAATCCTAAATTCCGGGTATGTACCTGTGCATTGAATCAATTACCAGGGTCTGCAAGTGTATTGTTTATATCACACATATTTCGAAAAGGATTACTTAAAACACAAGTAAATGTGTTCGGTGGGTTTTGTTTCAATTTGCCATTTACAACATTCTAGAAAGGTCGAAATGTGTCCTAATCTTAAAAGTGACTTTGAAGTGTAGTACAACATGGGAAGTGGGATCTCTTTCCATGTCGAGTTTGACTCTGTTATAATTTCCTCCATGATATGTGTCGACAGAATTAATCAATATATATATATATATATATATATATATATATATATATATATATATATATATATATATATATATATATGTTGCAAAACGCTGCTTGAAAGCGATAGAAATATGATCCTTTACAGAGAACGATTTATATTGGTTAGTTTTAACACTTTTTAATAATGTGTATGTTTGACAGGAATGTGTGACTTCCAACAAGTAGAACATATAATTTTCGCTATTTTGTTGCATGGAAGGAAGATTAGATGTTAATAAAATATAATATGTTTAATGGACAGTGCTTGCAGTGGACAACGAAGATGATAGCGAGAACAACAGCAATAACAAGATGAATATAATCATCTAATTTATCCTGGTGAACCTGCCTTAACGTCTTCAGCATATTGAATGAAATACACCTTTTTCTGGTAATCGAAGATAGGCACATTTGCAAGTGTACGTTTATGAGTGTTTTCAGTGATGGAAATGTGATTTTGACGCCCCTTATTTGCTGTCTGATTTCATGCACTTTCTCTGCTCCTAACAAAGCCTTTGAATGAAACTACTGAACGACTTGAACGCCCTCTACTGACAACAACTAGAGATTCAACTCGTACCAAGAAAAACATCCATATTGTAATACTATAACATACGCCGCCGTCTGATTGTTTCCGTTCTAGGCAGTCATATGTATTGTATGTCTAACAGGCAAACTACACTTATGCGTTTCTGTGTTTGACAGGGGTGGGGAAACTGTTGCGCTAATTTGAGTTGGATTTTAGTTTGACTTATTCCACGTAGGAGATTGTGGTAGCATTTTTTATGACAGAGGATCTGATGAGCTTTTTCGGTCTTTACATCGGTTGTATATTTTCACTTCTACACATTTTAGAACTGTTAACAGTTGGACGTTTGAAACGTAACACACAAGCTTGTTACGGAGACTAAGTACAGCATACTGGAGACGGAAGAGAATAGAACACGGTAAAGTCATTTGTGTTTCCAACGAATATTTGATTATATTTTCTGAATATTACATGAATTGTTTGATTCTTTAATGATTCATTTGCACATAATATTAAATACTGTTGGACTACTACATTTGGAAAGTAAACCTTTTCAGAGATATAGAAGAAAAATCTAATTGACGTCAACAAAGAAAGGAAAGTGTATTTTGTTGTGTTTTGCATCTTGTTTTGAAAAACGGCTATACAAAAAATATTGACATACATAATTAAGTCAAAATAACAGCTACACTCATACTCAAGTTCGAAACATAGAGGTTCCGTCGAAAAGATAATACTTGTTATTTTATATTTTGAACAGAGTTTAAGCTACCAAATTTATGCGCATTCGTACGGTTGATAGAATTATAGTGTTTTCAAATGGATGCCGCGGAATATGAATGTGTTCTCGTTGATGCAGTTTTATTATTTTGCTATGTTGTTTTGTTTATTCTTTGTTAAAATTGCCTTTATGCATCAGTACATTTGAAGAGAACAGCATATTATAATCAAATACTATAGGTATGCTCCATTTATTAAGTTAATAACTACTGATTCGAGAGAACAGTGTCCTGATTGAAAACCATTAACTATAAAATACATGATATTGGATGTACTAAAAAAAATGACAGATGTTCAATAAATAAGGCACGCAAATGTGAATCATCTTAGAAAAGAGAAGACAGAAAGATTTCTGCAGATATCTACAAAATAAAATCCTGACAAAACATTTAACGGAGGCATCAATATAAATAGTTTTCATTTTTTTGAAAATGTATTATTCATTTCATTAGCCGCACCTTTCCAATACTATTGAGTGACTATCCCGGATTTCAAATAGCATAGCTCAAGTGACTTGTTAGAGATCATTGGTCTAGAATATTCAGCTTCAGTCATGTGACTGTATACATAATGAAGTGCATTTGTTACGTTAATGTCTTGCTTCCTTTGTGTATTATCGCATTATTAACACTAACATTAGGCACTTGAAATAATTGCTTTCAATTTCTAACTTTTAAATTTGTACACATCTGTATGTAGGTGTGCTGTTTAAGCCTGGTTTCCATTATCAGTACATTGTCTGCACATCCTGCGTTGATGTTCAGCCGTCATCGCTAGGAACAGTTCTTAGTTTAGCTGAACATTATATTCGAGTGGAAAAACCAGTTATGCGTGCAAGGATGACCCAGCAATAATGTACTGTCGACCAAATTCAAAATACAATTAACTGTCATCAATGAAAGTTTTAACAAAGGATTCGCGCAACTTTGACTTCAACTGCATGCACATGTATTATCATTTTCGTGTGCAAGTCCTAACAGACAACTATTCATGGTTTGGGGAGGTTTCAGAAAGTTATTGTTGGAGCTAATACCACATTAATGTTACACAGAAAGAACGTATTACTGGTTATGTCAATCTTTTAATGTTATGGTTTCTTTTAAAAGGTCTTTCATATATTTAAAAGTGTTATCGGATCTCAACTCTGTAAGCACATCAACGTTGTCGTTTCATGCGCTGAACAAAAGTCTATAGACAGCAACGTACTCTAGTCATCAAAGGAAATAATTACACAGTAATGAGTCAAGGATCCAGAACCACTTGCATTTAGTATTGCAAACCATAGCTCTGGTGGGCGACTGATATATTGCTAGTACTCTGGTGTAATACAAAATCATTCAGTGTCTGATATTGTAATGATGTTAAACGGTTACGGTTGTCAGGAACGCTCAGAACAATGTGTGATTGAATTCAAAATAATCGTATCTCAAGCGCATATTTCACATAAAGACGCCACAACGCTGCAACCTACATATTACCTGTCATTATACATGTTTAACCCTTGCTAGCGGTATGTAATCTATATTTGCTTCAAAGCGCGTATAACCATGTATCAGTGACCAATTACTGATTGATTGCCCTAATTCATTCCCACAATATATTGTTATTCAATTGAGTTGTGATAGAAATATAACGCAATTTACAAGCAAGGAGACAAACGATAGTTTCATTAAATTTGTATTTGATTTTACAAACTTTCTAATTGAGCATACAAATCAATGTAATACTATATTATACAGTTATAATTGACTTTAGTCAAAATGAACCGAAACAATAACAAGCACAAATTACATGCGTATGCGGTTACACTTGAAACGTGTCGAGCAATCGGCAAACTCATGCAAGTATAATTTGCAGGTGCAAACTTATTTGGTAAGTTTTGCATTGTTGCTACAAGAAAAACATTATACATGTAGGCGTTGTAAATGACTAAAGAAATAAACAGATGGCTAAAAGCAAGCTTAATTCCTAGGGGAAACAACGCATACAAAACAAGACTTTACGACAGGTAGCGGAGACAAAACATACAAACTTGAGTTTACGACTTACATTATTTTTTAGAATACAACACAAATGTAGTCATTTTTTGCAAGAATCTCAACAACAAAAAATAGTTTAATTTGGTAATAAAGTGCACATATTGTCACTGAAATAAAGAGATCAACTTGAGATTGTAATTATAGACCTAATGAAATACTTTATTGTTACAATTGTTCGATTGTTGACACTTATATACGCTCGAGATGAGCCACATGCTGATTTCGTCACACATGGAGATCAACAACGCTGTTGCAAACAACTATGTACCCCACCAAGAAACCTAACTGTATTACTTAAATATGATAGTATCAGAGACTCGTATGTGTATCGTTTTCGACGAAAACGTCCGTGTAGATACAGACCTGAAAGTTTGAAACTTCGGCACCTCCTCTGTTTTAGTTACCGCACCATCACCAATACGAATAACAACTTTAATGGGGATGACTATAAATAAACTGAACAACTAAAGATATGAATGAACTGACGACATAACAAATGACATTTTATATTATCTTAATCGGATCTCGATAATAGTGATGCCGATTTCAGTGGTGATAAAGGATCATCAGTGCATTCATACAACACAATTCTATTTTGGAATGAATAGTGATGTTTTATCAGCCTTTACAAGTACAGCATCAATGCCATTGATAGTTCAAGTTTAATATTGACCATTACGCAGATGAGTCTTGAATAGCCACTTGATGATGCTGCACAGTTATTGACAGACCATTAGATCAACTGGGAACATCATTCAAATATCGAGCTCCAAACATTTTTTATCCATGTAATAATGTGGAATGTAAATATACATACTCCTCGACACAAATACATCAATTATATTAAACAAACACCATTATGTTGAAAAGTAAAACAAATCAACGGGACCAGTATTGTGTACAACACACAATACTGTTATTAACAAAAGAACTGAGATGGAACCGCAAATGTACCGGAGTGAGCTTTGGGTTTGCGCGCATCGCAACCAGGGCAATATTCATCTTTAAGCAAATCGGATTTACCCCAGGAGCTAAAACGACACGATGCAGAGCCGGTATATTAATTACGTTAAGTGCACATCAGATAGTATGTATTTGTCCAGGAATTCTAATTAAGTCAAAAAGAGGAAAAGGTGTCGTAAGTAAAGAATAGTGGATGATCACTACATATAAATATATTAGAGAACGGAATTCGTTATAATAACGTTAAGATTACCATATATAATATAGCAATGATACAATACACATAACACATTACGAATACATGTCCTTTCTTATGCATGTGAGGGAGTACACTTTTAAATCTGCAAACCATAAAGAAATTTTAGAAAGGGTTTTTACGACTTTGAGGTCTTAAACTAAATTTAATGAATGAAACAAAACTATCATGCTTAGTAGAAATCAACCAATGATGTATATCCCTAGATTACAACGTTCAAATATGCGATAATAGTCTTGGATGGACTGATGTAACTACAGTATTAATATCTCATAAATAGCTATTTGACTATATCGCTGAATGACTTTACAATCATCCTAAAGTTGTGATTTATTCCTAAATGACAACGTGCACATTGAACTATACATCTCTACATGACCTTAAAGTAGCAATAGCATTTCCCTAATCAAACTTTAATAGCAAACTGCCCCTAACTATAGGCAAATTCGTTTCCAAAATCCTTCCAAGATGAAATTCAATTATGGGACTTTAATTCCATCTTAAGTAAACATAAATGTATAGATTACAAGAAAAGAAGAACACGATGGAAGTCAGGAGTACCTCATGAAACTACCTGCTTATAAAGATCAATTTTTCAATATTATTGCTAAGGATAGTTTATCAAAACTTTGTTATTCACTGCATTGTTTTTAGTAATGAATTGGTAAAATTAATCCGTATATTAGTTATAGCTGTAATGTAACAATGTGGTGAGCAATATTTCACACGATAATGCGCACAAATGTCACAATGATATGTGACACGCTAATCAAGTGCACGTCCTTTCTTAAGATGGCTCATGTCTTCTGGCTTGTAATCATGTAATATCCGCAATACACTGTGACACAAATGAAATGGATACATTTCTAGACACTTACAATAATGTCATTACCAACGACGTAGTATATATAATTCATCCATCATCCATCAATCCTTACATACATACAAACATACATACATACATACATACATACATACATACATACATACATACATACATACATACATACATATAATATAACATATATGTCTTTAGTATATATATATGAAAAACTGAAACGAAAATTGTATACAAGAACAAGGAATAATTGCAAATAATGCATAGTGCGAGGTAATGCTCATCTTTTTGCGTAAGAATACGTAGTCGTACGGTATAAAAAGTAAAATTCAGCGGCTTAATACGCGTGTAACATATGTGGAAAGAAACGTGAATGTAATGGTTCGTAGGGTAAACGTATGGCAAGTGTGAGCTGATATTTCCAGAAACCTGCATGGTGTTGTTTATTGTCAGCACGAAATTGACATTATACCAGTCTGATGAGAGGGGACAGTAATTGTCATATAGTAGTGCCACTGATTGTCTCATTACCTTCTTAACAGGTGTCAAATGTATATTAATAGGTAATGATTTACGTCACAGATAAATGCAGAGATACTACATCATCTAGTAACACATCAATCGTGTTTGCTCAACAAACTGAGCCTGATGTAACTCAAGAAACCTCACATTGTTGTTCCAATGTAACTTAAACCCATGCAATGATTAGCTGGATTTACTTACGTAACGTCATGGTGCATGTTCTTGATGAATGTAGATACTTACCAACTGAAAAGAAAGAAAGAATACAATTAATATTCTATCGTTTTTCAGACGCACTAAAATATGAACAGGTTTTATTTTCTGTAACAAATTCTCAAATTTGTCTTTAAGCTGTCAGACATAACAATTAGAAAGACTCACCACAGATTAACAACACATCGGGACTGATATGTTCAACTGTATGTGATTTAGCCACTGGTGTAATAACAAATATTCCCGAGAATTTCACTGAAATGTCCAATTGCTTGCTGATGACACGTCGCTATTTATGATTGTGGAGGACACAATCCAAACTGCTGGTGTTCCAAACGAGAACAAATATTTTCAATACGTGGGCCTTTTAGTGATTTTTATTTGCAATTCGTTGAAAATAAATAAAAAGATATATATTTATATATCCGAAAGGAATAAAATACATCACAGTCTAAGAATTATCGGTGTTGATGGAAATGGAAAATTACATACAGCTCCAATGTCAAACTGTGCTGCTGGTGATTTACAAACAATATAACTCGAGTAAAATTGGACTCAGTTGCAATCGCACAGGAAATAGCCTGAATAACTACAGCACTTATGGTTACCTAACATTCTTACACAACTTAATTAAAACTGTTTTAACATTTTATGGATTAATCATCCAGTGATTGTGCATTGATGTATTTTGCTTGTTTGCCATCATGTGACAGTTTCGGAGAATATTCAGGACCAAGGAGGTATACAAGCTAAATTATACTATAATAACAATGCAAAGATATCATTCGAAATAATAAATAAATTGCAATATATTATGAATGAAATTATGCACAATAAACATTACATACGACGATTAACACACACACTAATAGAATAATAGAATTGTGAATATATATAACGTTCGAGTTATGGCATACATACATACATACATACATACATACATACATACATACATACATACATACATACATACATACATACATACATACGCAAACACATACATACATACGTACGAACGTTCATATATACATACATACATACATACATACATACATACATACATACATACATACATACATACATACATACATACATACATACATACATACATACATACATACATACATACAGACAGACAGAAAGCCGCTGGAAATTAAAGTGTAAGTAATGGTCCTTCTGGAGTCGGCGGAAAACGCTATAAGGATAACATGTGTGAGCTGATCATTCCATAAACAAGCTTGATGCGTTTTTATTTTCAGCATGACATTGACACCTAGTTGTAAAGCATGTAACAAAGTCAAATATCATTTTAAAAGAGACACAACTCAAATCTTCTCTTGTGGTTACTGAGTGATATAATGTTGCGTGTTCCAACCATTTTGTACCATTTTTGTAATATTTTGTTGTACTAAATTCGTGTCATTTCTACTCTACCAAAGATGTTCTCATTTCCACTGCTCAGAATTAGTTGCATCGTCTATTATCAAAATTCGTGTCATTCTTATACTATTTAAAATTTATTTAATTTCTACTATACAAAATTCTTAATTATCCAAATATTATGATCATTAACAATATAACGCGGTCACACACGGGGTAAACATAAATTTTTCTTTACATATTTCCTCCTTTCATTTTGCTTAACGTTTACAAATTTATATACAAGATATATCAAACAGAGAATTGGATCAATACACGTGGCGATAGTTCTAGATAATAATACAGAGAAAGGGATTTTCTAGGCGTGTACTATGATGAAATAGAACTCCTACGTAATTCTGTATTGATTGCTTATGAAGCAACACAATGTGCTAAAATATCAATCCCGTTTTACCCACGAGATTAGCACATGGAAGGGAAGGAATTCAAAATACGTTAAAGGGACCCCTTATTTATATAATGCCTGAGGTCGAATAACATTTATTACAGCAATAAATAATAATATTGGCCTCCAAATGTATAATAATATATCATGTATTACAGCTGCCGTAGCGATACGTAGACCCGGATTGCTTAAAGGAGCAAAGTTATTTGACAAATATCCATAATATGTACTTCAATAGTTGCTCCATTGTCTAAATAAACTGTACACAAATCTGCTATCTATAATCCAAATAAATGCAGGATGAACACTAAAAAGAATATAAGTAAGAACGAAATATGTTAATTAACTAACTGGTACTCCAAGTGCCGCAATCACTTTAATAACACCTCTGAAATCAAACCTAGATCGAATGATGATGGCATGAAATGTACTAACGTGCAAGTAAGGCAGCGTTAGAAGTAAAGCATCCAAATAACCAGTTTAATATTAATGACCGATACTTGTAAATGCGTTTTCAGACATATATTAATATCAGTGAAATGAGAATAATAATAACACTATTAAAATATTAATTGAAACAATAATACTATGCAGTACAAGAGGAATAAAAGTATGCACAACGAAAGCACAACTGACAATTAAAACACACACGTTCCGTCTTCTTGTTCTCATACCCGAATTGAGAATAAATAGAAATGTACAGTTTTGCTTTGAAAATAGACATGTATAGTATAATCTTGCATGTGCATATTGTATATGCGTAGAAAATACCTATTACATTAATCCATCTATCATGAGTACGTACGTGAGTGCATGCATGCATGCATACATACATACATGCGTGCGTGCGTGCGTACGTATGTCCAAATAGCATCTCTTTAACATTTCTTTTCAGTTACATATACTTCAAAAGCAGTATTGATGCATAGTATTAATGTATACACAAACACATACGGAAACCCACAAAGGGCAGTGAGATATTTTATTTATATAGTGTGGCAAACTGATCAAACGTAGAGCTTGAAGTTTTATTGTATATAGGTTAGACAGCAAAAAACATGTTTTATATGATGAACCAAGTTTTAAGCTATAAACGTGTGATATATTGTTTTATTATCAGACACCAAAGAACGTTTTATATCAGCGTAGACAAGTTGCCTGTGATACCAAATAAATGTTCAAACTGGGTGGTTGGTTGTTAACTTCTATTGGATAAATAGTTATGAAGTTTTGTTTTGGTTTGTTTTTAATTTTTGCATTTTGTTTCAACTACTGGTAACGTGATTCAGTGAACCAAAATATGATTGGATGCAGCTTTAACATTTTGCAAATATTGTGACAGGTATAACTTTGAGTAGAAACCATTTCCACTACCTTATCTCATTAAACAATATATCTGAGAGTCGGTATGTATTAGAAAACTCATTGGCATTGTGGAACAAAACAAACCCATCGTCCATGAGCCATTTGCCACATTATATGCATACCGATTGTTACTGTACAGCACTATAAAGCTAAAACAAATGCTTTGCTTTACAAATAAATAAAAAACAGGTGTAGATACATTGTGGCTGCCGTTTACTTATAAATCACATGTCAAAGAAATCCCAGAAATTAAAGTATTTACAATTATTCACGCTGACTCGTATACTGCTATCTCCCTGTTACTTACCCCTCCTAAGCGTGCGCGCAACAAACACGTACGGAGCCTCTTGTTCTATAGAGAATATCATACATGCATTTCTACTCTAGATACCAAAATGTTTGTGCCGTAATTACATTTATTACCGTAATTATATTTTTATAATGTAGATTATTTTCATATTTACACTTAAATTAGCTAGCGTGCATTTATAAGTTTGGTACGGTAGAGTTTAATGATTACTGATTAGCTGAAGCTTAAATACTTAACTGAGAGATTACTAAAATGGAGGTTCGTTTACAAAATAAAGGCACAACCAGTGACCATACTAATAGGTATGGCCTCATTTACCAGTGGATTAAAATCTTCCAAATATAAATAAAGAACGGTAATACATATTTTTCATTCATTATCCGACCAGTCAAGTTAGAAACAATGTTTGCTTTCTTCACGATAGCTCTTATCATATGAGCCATGTAGCTTCATTAGGTATGCGATCTCATCTTCGGCGATCGACTTTCAAATGTCAAACTTATAAACTAGCCTGCATATAAGCCGACCACCCCCGTCTTCCAGGCTTTATATATTTTATAAATAATTACGTTTATACGCGAGTATATACGGCGGTTGCTAACGTTCTCATCTCTAAAATCATTTAGTTGGCAAAAGTTATGGAGCAAAACGTATTCTCTAGATTTTATTGGGACAGGAGGGCATATATTGTTTTATTTATCGATAAATTTCCCCACTCAAAATATAATTAACATTTTGGCTAAAGCTTAACTGTAGTAAATAGCAGTACAATCATAGTAGGTTAAACTGATACGGCGTATCGGTACGTTAACGTTGAATTCACACTGGTTTACAATATTTTATCGAAAACCATAAGCTTTAAATCGGTATCTGCATCAGCTTTCACCGCGAATGTGTCCTGCATCTGACGAAGCCTCTGATGTACAGCTCTGCATTTGTCGTTGATTATATTGTTACTAGAAGTTACCTTGAGGTTGTTGAGGTTGGTTTGAAGGAGGCGGCTCTTCTGATGAAGCAACTGCTTGATCTTGTCGCAGTTCGCATCAAACCAGTCTTGATGCTTTCTTGTTGTTCGTCCTAGGATATCTGAAACTCTGCTGTAGACCAGCTCACTGAGTACCGCCCACTCGGTCTCCACATTCTGATTTTCGAGTGAGGTTGACTTCAGACGTTATTCCAGAGCATCCATGACAGACAGTTTGGTACGGGAGCAGTTCAACTTGGTGGTGTTCTGTTTGTTTCACTGGGAAGTCTTTTGGGATAAATGCGTTTGTAGAGCTTGGTGATGGTGAGATGCAGGTCTATCCAGTAATCAGCGCCGCACATGTACTTGTTCACACGCACATTCTGCTTATCCCTCTTTCTGACAATGACATGTCTTTGCCGTGTCTTTGAGCCTGGTTGCATCCATGACGTCCGGTTACGGATAGGTAGGTGGATGACTGTATTGGTGATCAGCAATGCATGCTCTTTGCAAGTCTGGAGCAAACTGAGACCGTTGCCTTTAAAGTGATGCATTCCATGCTTTTCAAGCAGTCCATCCCAATATAGATATTGTGTGTGTGTGTGTTTGTGTCTGTGAGCATGTTTATATGTGTGTGTATTTGTGCTGTGTTTTCGTCACCATAATTTAAATTGCACATGCGTGGTGGTGATAATGAAAATTACTATTCATTCAGTTCATACAATTACAAGACCTTTCGACGACCCTTTAAAATGTGTCCGGAAATGGTACCAAAGCTGGAGAACGTGAACACCTAGTTACAATTGTTATTGTTCTCAGTGTCTGTAGTGGCTGCCATTTAACAGTGGTCTCTGTGTAATGTAGAAACGTGAATGTAATCTCATCGTCGACATCGACAATGTTTGTGCATAGGTCTTCTAAACGAAACATATGCAGATTGTTAATGTACTGAACCAGATGCATTAACGTCGGAATTCATATCATTATGTACAACGACATCGGTATGATATAAACGTGAAAATCTGCGACAAGAAATGATTCTAAAAGGCGAGCATGTCCACGAGGTATTTCGAACTCGATTATGTTAATCATTATAAATACAAATAACACGTGGGTGAAACGTGACTTAGGTAAACAGTATTTACTGTATGAAGTTCACAATACAACTGATGGTAGATATCAACCAATATAACACCGTTAATGTATTAGTGTGGAACTACCAAATTAATGATAAGAACTATCGAACCTGCGACCTTTTGAGCCAGAACCTGAGGTTTACCCATGTAGCTAATGTAAAACAAAATGTGAATAATTTACTCTTATAAATGGCGATAAACAATTATTTACATTTGAACAAAGTATTCACTCTAAATTTAGAGGAACTAATGCTAACATTTAGCTAAAGAAACAATGACATAATAGAGACCCGTCATATAATACCGAAACAAACAAAATATAACAGTCAGTGTCAGTGCAACATGCATTATAGATCAATCGTCTGGTAAAGGTACTAGATTCACGTTAGTAAACGATATTTGCGAAAGCAAGAGAGCAATTGTCATGGTAAATAATTGCATATCAATAACATATCAAACTAGAATTGCAGTAAACAGTGACTTTAGTTCCTACCACGCTTTACTTTTGTATTTAGTCTACAGTAACAATCATATATATATATATATATATATATATATATATATATATATATATATATATATATATATATATATATATAAAACACCTATTGAAAAAAAATTGATTTAATCTGATTACCCAAAAATTATATAAAGGTGTATTTTTAACATATAATTGTTTTTATAATAGAGGCTCAGAAAAACACATAGCAGCTTAACTCATTGAGATCAAGATAATTTTCGATCCTATTGTAAGAGTTTAATTGAGTTATAGAACGTCTCGCCTTAATTAGTTGAGCATAAAAAGCGACTGTCACATGAAAATATGCATACAGATTATCATGCACGTTTGCTTTAATAGTTGAATATTCAATGTTTTGTAGATTCTTCGTAAAACAGGGTAAACCATGTGAGCGGCTCTTCGTTAGTTTTCGCGCAAACGTTCAAAAATTTTGAAACTTTTTGGGAGGAAACTAATCACGCACCAGGTCATTATAACCAGGTTTGTGTATGTGAGTTTGTGGTGTGTTTTAGTAACCATAATTTACATTGCACATGCGCGGTGGAGATTATGAAAATTATTATTCATTCAGTCCATAAAAATAGAAGCCATTTCGACGACCCTTTAAGATAAGTCCGGGAGTTGTCCCAAAGTTGGAGAACGTGGACACCTTCAGAGTTTCGATTGTTATTGTTCTCAATGTCTGCAGTGGAATATGTGTTAAAAATCGCAAATCTGCCATTTAGCAGTGGTCTCTATATAATGTAGCAGCGCAAATGCACTCTCATCGATGACATCGACAATGTTTGTGCATCGGTCTTCTAAACGAAATGTATGCAGATTTTTAATGGACTTGACCAGTTGCGTGAACGTCGGAATTCATATCATTCTGTAACGACATCGGTATAAGGTAAACGTGAAAAACTGCGACACGAAGTGTTCCTAAAAGGCGAGCATGTCCACCTTGTATTCCGAACTCGATAATATTAATCATCAAAAGTACAATTAACACGTGTTTGAAACTTGCTTTAGTTAAACTGTATTTACTGTATGAAATGCACAATAACACTGATTGTAGATCTCAACCAATGTATAACCGTTAATGTATTAGTGTAAAACTACAACCAAATTAATGATAAGAACTATCCCAAAGTGAAAAAAGCAAACATTCATTTGGGAGGACTTATGTTTGTATGTTATTGCTGAGCTACATTTGTGGACAAGATACTCAGTATCATTGCGCGAAAATATAACTATTTCCTGCCTTTTTTTTCGTTCAGAAAGCAAATGACGAAATGATATCCGTTACAATGAGTCTGAAAACATTTATCACAGATGTATCATGGTTATGAATGTGGGTGTGTATCAGGGGATAAGAAAGAAAGCAAACTGCGTAGAGTCATGTCAGAAAGTTGTTATCACTTTTGCATATTGTACTTTAGACATTTTAAACATAAATCTTTACATATATAATCTTTCCACATTACTTTAAGTTCTAAATATAATGTTTACAACACCTGCGTTCTGAGTATTCCAGAATTGGTTTATACTCAGATTAGACGCGAAGTCGCCACTGGAATGGGTCGCACCTAGGTCGGGTAAATATATGTATAAGTATGGATTTGAGAAAGGAATAATACATTCCGGTTCTATAACTGTGTGGAAGCCATTAACATAATTTGCGGAATTAATTACCACAGTTTGTGGATGAGTTCTTGTCATTTGATGAATTCGAGAAAAAAGAGTTTTTAATAATATTAATTAAAATTACTAAACATCCTTCTGACTGCAGGACCATACATGTTATTTTGTGAACACATGCAATGCCATTCTCGACATCATCATCGTATTTATATAGGGACAGTGATGATGATTGCAATACGTTTTAAACATCATATAATGTTCAGCTTGTAATAGCACATTTAGGATTAATTGCATTTTAATTCACGATATTGTAAGTATATAATATTGAATTTGCACCTTGTATTTTAGGTACACAAATAGGTTGTTGAATTTACAAAAATTTTTGCTTTTTACTTTCGTTCTGTTACATAATGTAAGATCTTGAGTCATAAACGTATCTGCGGTAACTATGAAGAGCTTAAAGTTAATGTCAGGTCCCTATCATTACGTCCAATATAACAAGTTTTCCGGAAAAAAGCCGCATACGGTCGTTTCCAACACCATTGGGCAGATGGATAGAGACATTCTTCAATATTGTATTGCGGCAAGACTATGGTGTCATTTTGCTTACATCGGTCGAAGTTGCCGTGATAGATATATTCAATAAGTGTTTGCCTTGCGCGCAATCACTCAACATTGGTTATATTATGTTCGCCTTGAAAGCGACGGTAGCTGGAAAATTCTCCACACATCAAATATTCAAAGTTCGCTATAAATGCAATACGGTAGCTACATATAGAAGAGCCCCGTATAATTTGTATACAATATGTTAATGCCAATGTACTACAGTCAATAAGTCCGGTTGTGTTTCATAGTGTGAGTTATCGACCGTCAGCTGATCATATATGGTTGCAAAGTCATCGAACGAACGAATAATTACAATTCCAAACATGAAAGAAACCAAATAAACGGACGGTTTAGAGAATCTCGTCAGACGAATTCGAAACATTGCGTCTATCGTTGTTTGCCATGGAGTCAATGATTTTACAATATCTCACCAATTATGCGGCCCTGCATCTAAGATTTTCAGCTTCCATAATAAATTCTTACAAGTATATGAGTATTTTAATTTTTTTAAAACGGTTCAGTGACTCAAAATTGCCACCAATCGATGCCTTCTTTTTGTCAATGACACGGGGAAGGATCTACACTGAAACATTTGCTCATGTGGTTTGATCCACGTGTTGGACGTTAAACACTGATTGCCACAGATTATATTTGCACCGAGACACATTCAAGGTGAGGGAAATCCATCGACGTTTCCTAGTAATGCTATTATACTGCCATGCGCGTGTAGAAGTTTGATCCCATTTATTATTTCGAGTTGGCAGTACTACCAGGGATTGCGTTCCTGTTAAACACTATGGTTGACCAGGAGATTCTCACGGACATTCACCGGTATTCTTTTTTGAAAGTGGAATATGTAACTGGATTTCAGGTATCACAGTAGCCAATTGTTTTTACATAAATCTCAGAGCTAATGTTTTGCGAAATAAATATACGTTCTATCCTCCTTCAGCATGCATGTCACACACGGTCACGTAGAACAATATTGGATTAGGACAAAATCAGTTACTATATTGCATTTAAGAGAGATACCTCTGCTGGAAATATACATGGGTAAGAATTATCTGGTCACATCAGACCCATTTTAAAATGAAATCATTCTGCAGTATGTAAAACGTATAGGAACACACATAATACAAGGTAACACAAATTAGCAATTAGACTGGATTTTCAATCATAGTCTTGATCTGCGATCATACAAAATTATTTTATATGGCAACTGAATCTTTATGATACGCCGAAGAAAATAATATTCGTTGAGTAACGTACTAGCTCCTTAATGTTATACTATAATGTTCGGACACTCTATGTCAAAAGCATTATACTTTTAATGGGCATTCATCTTGATATCATATCTAAGAATAATCAGTATCAAAAATAGTTTACAATGCACAATTAATTATATGGCGCTAAACAAACTTTATCACATTTTCCTACGATCTTTCTCCCCTAAGTATTTTTCGTTCAATCCCTGTTACTTTTAATTATTATATTCATATGTCAATTATTCAAGATTTGTTCTGGTTTTGTGGTTAGCTGTGGTTGGTACATACATCATATTTGACTAATATTTCTTGGTATTATATTTGTATACTATTTAGGACAACAACAGTGAGGCCGATTTAGATCATGCAAGAATATGCTATCGTATGTGATCCTTGTTCTCTCTCTCTCTCTCTCTCTCTCTCTCTCTCTCTCTCTCTCTCTCTCTCTCTCTCTCTCTCTCTCTCTCTCTCAGTTATAGCATACATTGGGTAATTGTAACACCTGTTATATAAAACCTTCATCAGTCTCAGTGCAAGTGTGTTCATATAACTACATATGGAAAAAGCATTAACATTGACCTTCCCGCTAAAGACAAATATTAGTAAGTTTACAAAAGGTTGACATCACACAGTAGTATGCGTTTGTTCGTTATGGAAACGTTTATGCAGACACGTATTGCCCCAAAGCATAGCTTTCCATGACATAAGACCACATTAATTATCTTATCATTTCATTCTCTCTCTCTCTCTCTCTCTCTCTCTCTCTCTCTCTCTCTCTCTCTCTCTCTCCTCTCTCTCTCTCTCTCTCTCTCTCTCTCTCTCACTCTCTGTCTCTCTCTCTGTCTCTCTCTCTGTCTCTCTCTCTCTCTCTCTCTCTCTCTCTCTCTCTCTCTCTCTCTCTCTCTCTCTCTCTCTCTCTCTCTCTCATCACTCACATGCTTCATGTCACCTCTTATTACTGCTTAATAATAAAGTAGATAATACACTCTGGATGGGTTAGGCATTGTTTAATGCCATGGAATTGTGAATATCTCCAGGTCATGTGTTTCGTCTGTTCATTTCACCTATTTATATTTTTTTTATGCGAAATGTATTCCCTAAATGCAGATATATATATATATATATATATATATATATATATATATATATATATATATATATGATACCATACATATGTGGGAAAGAACGGGGGACATTATCCAAGTATTTGCTGACACACCCGTTACTATAATACGATTATATCTTTTTTCTTTCTTTCTCTTTTATAGTTCTTTGGATTCTGCTCCATAGGAGTTTGATTACCTACTACTTTTGACCAAGTCTATAATTATCTGATTATATGCTTCAAACTGCATGCACGTTTATGTATCTATTACTGGGAAAAGAAAAACATGAACCCTGACAGTATCGCTAAATAAAAATATTAATATGAAAACAATGGTCTGACAGCATTGAGCAGCTTATTATAGTATGTTTGTTATAGAAGTGACTAATCGAACGTATATTGCACCCAAAACAGAGCTTTGCATGACTGAAAACTAAATTGACTATCTTATTCTCTCTCTCTCTGTCTCTCTCTATCTCTGTCTCTCTGTCTCTCTCTCTCTCTTTCTCTCTCTCTCTCTCTCTCTCTCTCTCTCTCTCTCTCTCTCTCTCTCTCTCTCTCTCTCTCTCTCTCTCTCTCTATATATATATATATATATATATATATATATATATATATATATATATATGTGTGTATATATATATTATATTATACTATAATCGAATGACATAAATGAAGAATGACTTTTACCGTATCGTTTGCTAACAAACAAAGGTATATTATTAATATTTCTTACGTAACTGTATGTATAACAGTTTGCGGAATAATATCACACAAATATGCTATTTACATATGACATGTAAATAAACTGAATAAAATTGTCAAGATGATTTGGAATAAGTGGATTTTATGAAGTTCGGATTATGCATCAAATGTCGTAACATATTTATATAATAATAATACCAATAATAATAATAATAATAATAATAATAATAATAATAATAGTATTAATAATAATAATAATAATAATAATAATAATAATAATAATAATTATTATTATTATTATTATAACATTAATAATAATAAAATTAACAATAATAATAATAATAATAATAATAACAGTAATAATAATAATAATAATAGTAATAATAATAAAACTTAAATAAATCCTCTAA